>JANQAP020000256.1:6413010-6437872 GCA_026874005.2 Erythroxylum coriaceum
TAGGGAGGGTTGGCATTCTTTTCTTCAATCTCTTTTTTCGTCTCTTGTTCTTCAATAAAGTAGTGTTCAGCATGGTGCTCCACTGGTTCTTTTAGCTCTTCCTCATTCTTAAATGTGATAGCCTCATATTGCTCTAGTTGATATAATTCCATATTTCTCAGAGATTCTTCCACATTTCTCTTACAATATTCACGAGAAAGTTGTCTTACTTGAATCTCCAGGTTGTGAATAGAAGAGGCATGATTTTCAAGAATTTGATCGATTTTCTTTTCCATTCTCTTCTGACTTTCCTCTTGGCTAGAAAACATCCTCTTTTGGTTCTCTTCCTAAGCTGCCAGTTTGGAACCAAACATCTCTATAAACTTGTCTAACTTACTCTTCATCGCTCCAATTCAATCTTGTTGAAATTCAAATAGGTCTTGATGTCCCATGTGAGTACTTGCATTGTTGGACCAATAAAAATCTGGGTGATTTTGCCATCCCGCAGTGTACATATTCCAATAAGAATCGGTACATCCCTAACCATATTGCGCCTCATTGTATTTTGCAAAAGCTCCTTGCTCCCTATAATAATTATCTTCTATCATTCTTCTTTTTATTTCTTCTCGGCATCTAGCTTTTTAGATTTCTCTTTCCTTATTCTAAGATGTCTTGATGTGTCTCTACTTTACGCCCCAAACTTCACCTTTACTAATTTCTGTCGATCTTTGCATACTCCTTGTGTTCATGCACCTGCAAATAAACAAGGAAAAGTATCAAAAACTCTTAAATCAAAGTAATCTAAATTAAACACGATGCTAAACAATCAATCCCCAGCAACCGCACCAAAAACTTATTGATGGTAAAACCTATCTACTTGTTTTATGCTCAAAAATCGCAAGCAAATGGGTCGTGACTTGTAGTAAAAAGAGCAGATATCGATCCCACAGGGATTAATGCCTAAACACCGCTTAATTTAAACATAACTTTGTTTAAAAAACTAAATTGTCAAATGAAAATAATCTGGAAAATTAAATTAAAATTAAAAGACTAATGTAAACAATGGACAATACTGAAATTGCAGAAAATCTAAATTCAAGAATCTAAATACTAGAGATTTTTTTCCCTATTTTGTCTCCCTCCTATTTTATATATTGAATTATGTCTTACCCTAGATTTCTGAATGTACTAATTACCCTCTCTTAAGGTGTAACTAATTATCCCTAATCAAATTAATGGGAATCAATTGGATGATCTCTCAACCTACCCAATGACTCTACTAATTCAATTAATTATCAAACTATCCTATGGGTGATTAATTGACTAGTCGAGATCTCTCTTCTAACTATTCAATTAACGTGATGATTGTTAGTTTATAGGTCGCCAACTCTTGTTGTACAATCCTACATGAATTTCATCTTACTCACTCTCTCGATTTGTTGCAAGATGACAATTCAAAACAACAATCAACAAAGACAATTGCATTCAATTCAATAAAATAGGAGTTTAACATAATAGTTCCAAAAACAATCCCTAAAATAAAATCAGCCTAACATGGTCTCTATAACATCGTCAACATTCAAATAATCCATTTTTACAAAGAATAGAAGAGATTAAAATGACAAAAAATTAAATAGAAAAACTCATTCTCTTCTTTGCCAAAATTTAGAATTTTGGTGTTGATGTGCTATTTTGCCCAATCTTGGTGATGATCCTTGTCTTCAATCCTTCCTCAATGCTCCAAACATGTGTTCTTCACTCAAAGATGGTGTTTCTATAGATGGGTGTCCTGTCCTCTGAAGATGGAAGCTTAATTCTCTTTTTATAGTCCAAAAATCCTAAGTTTAATGAAGCCTCGCAGATTGCCTCGGATTGTAATTCCCACGTTCATGGGAATTTACATGATTCCCATGAGCATGGGAATTTGTCATAGACACATCTCTCATTTTCTTCTATAATTCCCACATGATGTGGGAATTTGCATAATTCCTATGAACGTGGGAATTTGTCACATATGCACTCCTCATTTCTTCTCCTCTTTGATCTTTAGTTCACCCTCCAAGTTGATCCTTTCTTCTTCCTATATAAAAATTGTCAATTCTTGCCCTCAATTAACATCAAACACACAAGAACAACAATGAAAATTAAACTTAATGAAAACATACAAAATGAATCCTAAACTAGAACAATAATCAACAATTATGCTAGAAAACACATGCCAATTACCTATAAAAACATATCCTAAAGCATACCTATCAGACCCTATATAATTTGATCCCAAGATCGAAAGAGTAAATCTAGGAATAAAGCAAAGAATTGATTTGGAAGAAGTTATAGCTAATCTAAGAACTTTAAGAGAGTTGACTACCCTAAATTTGATTCAAATACCTCTATACATTACTTTCCTAAATTTTGCTGAACATATTGCTTTTGAGCTAAAGTTTGGTTTAATACATCTTTTCCCTAATTTTTATGGTCTTGAAGGTCAAGATGCTCATAAAAGGAGCTCGATGTGGTTTCTCTTAGTATAAAACCTCTTGTGGTGATAAAAAGGTATATAATGATGGGAGCTTTTCCATTTTCACTTAAGGATGCGACAAAATTTGGCTTTTTTTTATTTGCTTACAAGGAGCATTAACAGATGGACCAAGATGAAAAGGCTATTTTTGGATAAATATTTCCAACACAAAGACAACAAGCATAAGAAAGGAGATTTGTGGGATAGAGCAACATCATAGAGAATACCTTCATGAGTATTGGGAAAACTTCACAAAGTTATGTGCCAGTAGCCCTCATCATAAAATCATAGAGTAACTCCTTATCTAATACTTATATTAAGGATTATTGTTTATGGATAGGAGTTTAATAGATGTAGCAGGTGATGGAGCATTAGGTGAGAAGACTCTAAGGAGGCAAGTATGGTAATCGAGCATATAGCAATAACACTCAATAATTTGGCATTTGTAATAATTTTCTTAGGGTAAAAGAGGTAAGCAATTCATTTATAGAACATCATTTATATGAAAAAATCCATTTTTAAATAGATTGTTGTAGGGAAGGAATAAGTGAAACTTTGAAGATATATGCAAATACGAAGCATTGGACAAATGGATGCCTAAATTTACGAGAGGGAAACAAATGGAGTATGTTATTGTTACAAAAGGAAATTTGCACAAAAATACAACCTATAATCACATACTAATGACCCCAAGATGGAGGGATCACCTAAACCTAAGTTATGGAGGGAATAGGCAGCAAAACTACTTCTTTAATAGGTTACAGGGTACACAGCAAATTTCAACCTAGGCCATAAGCCTCCTCCTCTACCTTAGGTATGTCATTGGAAGATATGGTTAAGCCTCTTGCTACTAACACTTTGCAATTCTAGTAAGATGTAAAATAGTTTTATTAAGAAGCAAGATCTCAATTTTAGGAGATAAAGTCTAACATTCAAAATTATGAAAACCAAATAAGTCAAATGGCAGTTGTTATCAACCTTTTAGAAGCCCAAGAGGAGAAAAATTGCTAACATAAACTAAGATAAATTTAAATAATGTTAATGAAATTACCTTAAGAAGTGGTAGGAAGTTTGAGGACCTAAAGATGACTACTCAAAAGGTGGCTAGTGAAGATGAAATTGAGAAGGAGATTGAAGAAAAAGGGGTATTTCACCTAGTTAAAAGGTAAATGTTGAGCTAGGTGAGGTATCCCTCTAACTTTCCCTAGCAAGTTAGTAAAATCAAATAAGGAGAATAAGGATAAGAGATCTAGGAGACTTTTTTGAAGGTTAAAATGAATATATCATTATTGGATGTGATCAAGTAGGCGTTAAGGTATGTAAAATTCCTTAAGGAGTCGTATATCAATACACATAAGTTAAGAGGTAATAAAATGATTAGGATGAGTGAAACTATTTCTATGATCTCTAAAAATAAAATACCTCCTAAGTGTAAGGACCCAACCATTTTTACCATTCCTTGTAAAATTAGTAACACTATGATTACATGTCATATTAAATTTAGGCGAATCAATTAATGTTATTTCTCATTCCATTTATGCTTCTTCAAATTTATGCTCGTTAAAAGAAACTAGTATTATCATACAATTGGTTAATCATATTAACTCTTATCTAGATAGGGTGATTGAGGATATGCTTGTGAGAGTTAATGAACTAATATTTCTTGATGATTTTTTTTGGGTAAATATGAATGATGAAACTTCTTATATAATAACCTGTTTTCCATACTAAGGGTTAGGACATAGGATCCTACACCATTGTACATGACAAATATCATTAAGAAATTATGAGGTGCATTTCATTCACATGCATAATATTCGCATACACACATGAATTATGATACACATTGCAAAGATTATTTGTGAACTCAATTGACATATTTCGGGGTATAAAAGGTTTAAAGTGGTCATGATGTGAATTGTGAATTATTATGTCTTAAATTTTGGTATGATGATTTTTAATTATTAGTTTGGAATTTATTTGTTACAATTGGGAGATTTATGAATATGTGTGTATTTTTGGACTAGGGAAAATGCCCAGTGGCAAAACAAATTGACATATGGTAATAGAAATAAGTGACACGTGGCATTAGGATTTAGTGACAAATGGTTTAGATAATTGGGTGACAAATGGCTTAGATAATTGGGTGACAAATGGCTTAGAGATTGACTAACAAATGGGCTAATTATTAAGAGACAATTGGAACCATAGGAAGAAGACATGTAGCAAGTGACAAGTGACAAGTGACACAAAACTTGCCACACATCTATCTCTCGATACACACTCATATAAGACCATCTTTGTCTTTCATTTTGGTTACAAGTTCTTTTCTTCTTCTTTCTTCTCTCAACTCAGGACACTCTCACCTAACCCCCATGTTCTTGAGTTTTTGCCACAATCTTTCACCTTATCACTATAATATCTAGTTGTCTTTACCTTATTAAACCCAACCTTTTCCTCCTTAAAATGGTGATGATCATGTAAGCTTGGAGGGGCTAGGTTAACTCACGATATGAGGAGCTTTAGAGCTAAACAAGTAAGTATAATATTGTTCTTCATGGCTTGTTTTAATAGAAGCATTTATTATGATTATTTAGGGATGGATTCATTATAATAATGGTGTTGGTGAGTGCTAGAATGTTGATGAATAAATGGATGTATTTATGTTCTATTTTTGTGTAAATGATAAATTAGTTTATATATTGTTGTATGGATGATTTTGAGTGGAAATTGAGGTGAAAATGATGAGGAATTGAAGTATAAATGATTAACTATGAAGAAGATGTTTTAGATTTAGTATGTAGGGGTTAAAATCTGGAAACATTGAAGGAGAATGGAGAGAAAAATTTTCAGACAACACATCCCACGATCGTGGGAATGCCTCCACGGTCATGGGAACTGCATTGACAGTGAGATCTTCTCTTTTGTGTGATCTTTGAACCAACTAAGGATAAGTTACTTTACTATGGTGCATTTATACTTGATTGAGGCTTGAAATGAACTTGGTTTGGTGCTTGATTAATTGGTTAAAGTGTTTGATATGTTTAGGTTGTTAATTGAGGTTATAACTTAAGGAATGGATTGTTGATATCAATATGTTTAAAATCTAGAAATTTATGAATGATATATGAATGAAGGTGTTCTTAGGAATGTAATTATGATCCAAAGGATATGAGAGATGTGAATTAGGTACAAATGAATTAGAATTGAGATTTTGTGTGATTTTATAATGTCAGAAAAGGATTGGTGAATGTATGATTGATGAATCTAGAATAATCAAGTTTCTTTGAGGTGTAAACCTAAGTACAAGCTAGACATATACAAATTATAATGTTTGAATGATCATGACTCGTGATTAAGGATAAATACCCAGGGAAAGTCAATTGAGCTTACATTGATTATGACATATATAAATATAGGTGTATGACTGAATATTTATATAATTGATCAACTTAGTAATGTGTATAAAATGTGTGTGTTGTATGATTTAGATGCTCAAGTCGAATGCTACCATCCAGACATTACTGGTTCGTCAAGGCAATAGCTTATCTGGAGCTTACTGTGAGTCAACCTAAATGTTTTCTCACTAGGATTGATTTGTTTCTGTTTAAATTTCAGATATTGAACTGTTATTAATAAGATTGAGATAATTCTGGACACTTATGGTTTGAGGAATTTGATAATTGAGATTGTATTGGGAGTGTTCCTAATTGAATGTAAATCGGGAAAAAATATGTACTCAACAAATTGTCGAATGTCGGACTTAGATCTGGTGAATATGTGAAAATGACTATATCTAATGAATGAAAGTGATTGATTGCATATAATGAGAAGTGATGCATTTCATCATATTGATATGCATGATCAGATAAAGGAGTTGTGACCAGAGTGACCAATGAAAAAGAGTTTAAAGCTTAGAAATGTGCATAAAGAGCCACATGCTTAGTATTTAATAAGCCCGATATCCACAATGGGTATGGGACAATTATTAATGAGCCTAATATCCATAACAGATACGGGACAATAAAAAGGCGTTTGGTCATAACAAATAAAAATGAAAGTCTAGTCACATATGCATTTGGATATATAACTTGATATGTATTATATGAATTATTGAAATAAATTTTTTTGTACTGTTCTGAAACAGAAATGCGAAATAGTGTATACAAACTGTATTTGTTGAAGCATGATGAAACATGAAGTGCTAATTTAATATTTGATGATATGATTTGTCTGTGAATTGGATTATAAATTGTCTTTATGTTATGACATGAGTGAGCACATCGAGGATGGTTCACTCACTAAGTTCGCAAACTCATCAAAATTGAAAATATTGATTTTTGGTACGAGGGAGACATAGTTCCTAAAGTGAACTAGTAGAAGTCTAGTTCTGTCAAATTTTGGAAATCAAGAATGGCTCAAAGGTCTGGTCAGCTGATACTGAGGAGTTTAGTTAGAATATTTATATTTAGTTCCTCATTTCATGTAGAACATGATGTAAAGAGTAGTAAAATCTCATGTCTTTAATACTATATATATGTATTATGTAGTGAAATGCTACAGTGTAAATATGTTTGTGAATGAAATGAGAAATTGATCTTTTGATTATTTAAGTTCTATATGATGCCATATAAGTGAATATGATTGCTCTAATATGACGCTTTCATAGGGTATGTTCTTGAATGTCCTCAAGATATTCAGGCATATGCTTCATAGTAGTGGTGTGTTACATCTTATAATCCTATACCTATCTTACTAAGGAGACCATTCCATAACATAACCCAAACTAAAATAGATGTTGTGAGGTCACCCTTATAATGGAATTTGAAGCGGAAGGTGACTCATTTCAATACTTTTCATACAATAAAACATCTCCAAAGTGACCATTCTATTTTTACCGTTGATGTTATTAACCTTTTACCATAAGAAGATTTTAAGCAAAAGCGAAGAGATAAATTGGAAGAAGTTATAACTAAGGAGAAGACAAAAGCCTCCTATAACAAAATGATATCAAAGAAAAGCTTTATTATTAGCCAAAAAGTGCATCTTTGTTATTCTATTCTTGAATTATTTCTAGGTAAGTTATGTTCTTATTGGGTCAGTCCTTTATGGTTTTTAATGTCTCTTCCAATAGTGCAGTAGAGATTCAGAAACTAAAAACACGAAATATATTTAAAATGAATGGTCATCATTTAAAGCCAATTCATAAAGAATTTTAAGTGAAGAAAGTGGAATTGGTGACACCTGAAGATAAAAATCCTAAAATGTGAGGAAGAAAAAGTGGAGTCAAGCTAATGATAATAAACAAAGGCCTATTTAGGAGGTAACTGATAGTTATCAATTGTATTGTGTTTTAAGGTTTAATTTGTTAAGTATTTAGTATTAAATTGAGTGTTGAGTGTGTGTTTAGTGTGTTAATTGTGTTAGTTCATGTGTTTAAGTGTTTTTATGGGTTAGTATGAGTCTTTGAGCTTAATTGTTATATTTTTAAGGTACTGTGATGTGTTTGTTAGTGTTTTAGGTTAAACGGTGAATAACGGAGAAGATTCAAAGAGTTTTGGGCCAAAGCCATAACCTACGATCATGGCACAGTAGGCCACGATTGTGACAGAGAAGGATGAGCCAACAGTAGCTAGGCCATGATTGTGCATATGGGGCACAATTGTGACAGAAAGCCTCCAAGTCAGGCCACAATCGTGCACATTGGGCCATGATCGTGACAGAAAGATTAAGGCACTAGTCACGATCGTGGCAGACAGGGCCACAATCGTGGCCTGCATCTGGCTAATAGAAAAACTCAAGTTTTGTAAAAAATTTTGGACTATTTTGACCCCGACTTTGACCTAGAGCCTTAAAAATATAAATAGAACATTACAAGTTAGAGGTAGCAGTCTTTGGAGAGCCTAAAGAGTCATGTAAGAGAGCTTTGATTCAGCCAATTCTAAGAGAAAACCTAGAGAGAAATCAAAAGATTGAGGAAGGAAACGAAGGAAGAGAGATACGGAGACGTGACGTACTTCCTAGAACAGGTGGTTTCCCACTGTCATTGCCTCCCCTACTCTGTTCCCGACGTATTTTCCATTTATTTCAGTTTTATTCATGTATAGTATTGAAATAAGTGTTAAGAATCGTTTGTGTTGAATGTTGAGTTTATGTTTATACTCTTTGGATCTCGATTTTTGAGATTAATAAAAATCGATTGATTGTGATTTTATTGATTTAATTGTGATTTCAATTATGCTCTTAATAACTTGACAATAAACTGAAAGGGTGAGCCGGGTAAAAATAATCAATTTGGGCTAACGAGAGTTAGGTGAATTGATAGGTTAAGAATTGAATCAAACCGGTAGAATTGTGTAACGAGAGATCGAGCATAGGTTCCCAGTAGGTTAATAGACAACTTAGAACTAATTTAGGTTTTGGGCCAATTGCGAATCGAGAGATCGCAATTCCATAATTTAAATTAGGGATCATCAATTAGGGTTAAGAATTATAACTTGAGAGAGAGTAATTCACCCTAAGATCGTCTAGACCCATTAAGTTAGTGATTGCATAATTGGTTAGGTTTCCATTATTTACGAATTAATATCTCCTTTCTCTCACTTGGTGGTTTCTAGTTTAATTTCGGATTAGGTTGTATGATTGCTATTTTGTTTACACTTTGGCACTTGAATTTCTCTTAATTGATTGTTGATTGATTTAATTTCTACGTTAGTTATTTGTTTAGAATTATTGTAGTTTAGGACGACCTTAGATTTTAGGACTAAATTAGGCTTCCTCGTGAGGTCAACACCTCAGATACTACGTGAATGACCTGTGGGCTTGCAAAATTGATCAAGGTTATAAATAGTAAAACTTAGCACGTGTAACTTTGCAAACAGTAACCCAAGGGGAGTTCATTCCTTTTCCTTTACATTTTTGCAAATTTTTTATTAAGTGCTCCATTTCTTACATTTAATGTTACATCGGTGACAATGTAAGTTTTAAGTGTCGGGGTGAGGAATTGGTTATATGTGTTTTAAAGTTCTTTTTAGATGCTTTTAAGTCTTTTTTACATTTTTTATAAAAACAAAACAAAAAGAAAAACACTCTCTCTTTTTCAATTACTTCTAGGAATATATAGTTATAATTAAAGAGTAGAATCAACTGAAAATTTTTATGGAAGCTTGGGCATGTAGTCTTGCTTTTATGGTTAATGAATGTGTGTTTCATTTAAAAGAATAGTGACTAGTGGGTAGATATAAGCTAGTGAGATTTTAATCCGTTAAACTAACAAATTCATATTAGTCTCATTGTCTTTTGTTCATTATGGCTTTCATAACATACACACCCTAACTTTGCCTTGATTCTCTATTCAAGACCATATTTTTTTTCACATACAATAACACAGAAATAATTTAGACGTTCTTTATTTTATAAGCTACAATATTCAAATAGCCTACCAAATGACATGTTTATCCTATTGTTAAACCCCTTGAGCTTTACTAGCCTTTTCCTATTGTGTTAACCACATTACGAGCCTTTAACTTAACAATTTTCTTACTTAAAAAATAAAACCTGTGTTTGATGGTTGTTTTTCTCCATCTTCTCTCTAAACCCATCCCCTATAGCTATTCCACCCGATTCCCTTGATTGTGTTCCTCTTGTTGATTACCTAGCTAACCACCTTCTCCACCTTATTTGCTTCTCTTCTACTCTTAGACTACCTTTTATCTAGTTTAAAGTGGGTTTTTCCTTTTAAGGCAGTCTACCTTTATTTCCCGCCTAGCTTGAGTCCTGACGATTTATCGTGACTAGTAAAATGTCATCTGGATCCTCCTTCTCCACCTTGTCCATTGTAGTTTCTTCTAAGTCGCTTTTGGGGCATGAGGATTTCCCTCTTTTCCCTTCCTTATAGTAAGCTAACCCCTTACACCAGAAGGTCAAAAAATAGTCATCGAGTGGGTTATTGGAGATCTAGACTCATTTGGAGAACTCCACTTCATCTCTAGTATTAAGGATGGTCTAATCTCCCCTCTTATTGAAGTGTTAGAATGTGGTGCAACCAAATAGGGACCTTCCTTAGTAAGTTAACATTAGGTGAATCTAAAATGGAAGAAGTGGGGACTACAAAGCACTTTGACTATTGAAGATGACCTATTCATTTTTCAATTCTCCTCTGAATAAATGTTAATGAAGATCAGAGATATGAGGCCCTAGCATATATAAGGTAAGCATATCTTTTTGAGAAAATGGGAATTTGGTTTTAAACTTGATAGATCAAAACTTAAAACCATTCCAGCATAGATTAATTTTGATCAAATACCTCTAAAATGTTGGTCCTTTAAAGGGTTTAATTATTTAGCTAATTACCTGGGGACTCCTCTAGCAATGTATGATAATACTACCAACATTAAAAGGGATAGATATACTAGAGTGTGTATAGAAGTTGAAGGTAAAAAGATGTTGCCTAAAAACATCCATATTATGAAGTTTAATGCTAATGGAGACCTAGTAGAGGGCATGATCAAACTGTCATACACTTGGAAACCTCACATAAAATATATTATTAAAGTTTATCCATAAGATGAGTGAAACTGAGGCTCCAAATACTTATGGGAATTCTAATGAAGAAAGGAATAAAGAATTCTTTACAAGTACTCCAGGAAACATTCAACAAGTTGAAGTAGGAATTAACAAATCCCTCATCTCAAATATAAGTTTTAGGGAGCAATCAGTGGAACTACCAAGAGAGTAATCATCAAAGTGGAGAAAGATTCTTCCAAAGGAAACTAGATAGATTTTTAGTTAATAGCAGGTGGTTAGAAAATTTAAATGAGAGTTATTATTGATAGTTTTGCAAGCTTTACTATTTATAGCCTTTAGAATATTACAAGTGCACGGGTCATGATTTGTAGTATGTGAAGGGTCGATCCCACGAGGATATGTGGACTAATCTAATCCTAAGTTATCTAAGGCTAGAAAATTAATAAAATAAAAATAAAACAAGAAAGGAAAGTAAACACAAATAGTTGTCAAGATATTAATTCACAAAATTAACTCAACGAAATCAAATATTGAGCACTAATAATTCAATAATGGGAAATCACACAAGAGAATTTACCAAATTATGAGAGAGGAATTTATCCTATTATTAATACTATCCTAATCACTTTTGTGTTACTAGGATGTCGATTCTAGACTATCGTAGGGTGGATTACTCTCTCACGAGTTATAATCAGTAAGCCTTAATTAATAAACCCTAATCAAGTCGATTCATTGAAATTGTTATCTCTCCATTAACTATCGGTCCAAAACTTAATCTGTTCTTAAGCTCTCTAATAAACTACCGGGTCTCACACGGGATCTTTCTCTGTACAATAACCGATAAGATTGATTACATAGTCTATTATATCACCTAACTCTCATTAACCCGACTCAATCATTTTGCATTCGACTCACCCTCTCAGTTTGTTATCAAAGCATGAAGATACAACAATCAATCATAACAACCAATCAAAATAACACATAAATAACTAGATTAACATTAACTCAAGGTAAATTCCCGAAAGAAAGTTATAACATCTTAATCAAACCCAAATCCATAAACATATTTGCATTCATCTTAACAATTAAGAAAATGAAAAGAAAATGAAAGAAATACACATGGAATGGGGATCAAGATGCCTCGAGAAAGCACAAGCCACGAAGATCTACTTCTTTCTCCTCTCTTCCTCTTTCTCTCTCTTTTTCTTCTCTCCTCTTGGAGTGATTCCCAAAATGGTAGATTAGAGGCTCCCTTTTCAAGTCTCATCTTTTTGTCTTTATAGTTTTTTCTAATTAGGGCAACTTTAGGGCTTTTACCCATTCCCAAAAGGTTCGAAATGTCCCCAAAAAATGAAGTTCAGAATTAAATTCCAATTCCACAAACTTATTTGGGATTTAAGAATTGCTCTAGCTCACTTCTTTATTTTGTGGTTAGTAGTTTTACAAAGGCTGGGAGCCAGAGATAAACAAAAGTTTCAATTTCTAGACATCTCTTGTCCTATTTGTGCCAACTGTCCAGAGACTCTAGATCACTTATATTTTAAATGTGTATATCTACTAAATTATGGAGACAATTTCTTAACATATTTGATCTACAAGACAATAACCAAACCTAGTTTTGCACTCTCAAATAGGCAAACAGACTGAGATGGAATGGTAGATGTGATCAAAAGTTGTTCAAATCAGGATTTGCTATGTTAGTCCATTACATTTAGAGATTGAGAAATGCTAAGTTGTTTGGAGATCTTAAGGAATTTTAGTAACATAATTAGATGTGGTACTTCTTGATGCTTAGGTTAACTTCTATGACATTTTCTTATACACAAACCATAACAACAGGATTTAAAATGAGATTGTGCATATAAGAGTTTTAAACTATAAGGTGTACTTGCTGGATCTATAGAAACATCTTGTGGTGATGTATCAAATCTATATATTTAGGAGTTGCTATTTTGAAACTTTCTGTAATTATTCCTGTAACGCCCCAACATATACCCTGGAAGTATTATAGCATGTCTAGGGTGTATTAAGAAGTGAACATAATGAATTAAGTAAATCTAAGTATAGTAAGAGATATAATGGTACTTAATGTAAAAGACATGGGTAAATGGATAATTTGTTCGCTTCGACATCGACATACATACTTAGATGTGAAATATGTATGGAAATTTTTGATATGTTTGCTTAGATTTATCAATGTCTTGTGAGGGGAATTGATAAAATAATTAGTCCATAAGTAAATGGAATATTTTTGGTTAAATTAGATGTATTTTTGTGTTGCTCTTGCATGATAAGACTAAAGTTAGTTGATTTGGGATATGTACCTTATTGAATGGATAGATTCCATTGAATAGATTTCTGTAATTTGGCCAAAATTTGGACTGTAGACCTCTAAATTGAATAATTCCAATTGAAAATAAAGCTAGAGACATATATCTATAACTTTCATGAAGGAATAGAAATTTTATTGTGCCTCTAAGATTTTTTAATTTTGGTTTGAAGTTGAGTTATGGTTATTGTCCCTGTTTTCAAATAGCCTGTAGTGTTTTGTATATAACTCCTAGAATAATTAGCCAAATTGCATGAAATTTATTACATTAGAAAATTAAAACATAGGGGAATGAAATTAATTTATAAGATTGTAGGCTAATGTGTGAAGTAAAGGAAGAAGAAGGACCAATATGCAATTTTTCTAAAGTTAACACATGGACCAATTGGATTAAGGCATGTGTGACCTATAATAATAAAGCATGTGTGTCCAATAGGAATTAAGCATATGTGTAAGTCTTGAAAGTTCTGGAATGGGGATATGGAAAGGGGAGACTCATGACATTTTGGGGGTTCTAAGTTCAGATTTTTTTTCCTCTTCATTTCACCTTCTTCATCCCATCATTTTACAAGTAAGAAATCAAGCCAATCTTAGGTGAAAATTAAGGTAAAAGTTAGGGATTTTCTCTTCACCTTTATCTCTTTTTACTTTGTTTATGAAGGAATTTTTGAAGTAGGATTGAGAGGTATATTTTTGGTGTTTCTAATTAGTGAGTCAAGCCAAGCCAAAGATGAAGGGAAGGAAAGGCAATAGAAGACCTACTTTGTCAATTTTGAGGTTTGGGACTACACTTAATCTAATTTCTCTTTATGTGTATGTTTGAATGGTTATAAAGATTCATTTGGATGTGGAATGGTTGTTGGGATGATGCTTTGGTGTTATTTTGGTGTTATCTTGCATAGAATTGGTTGAATATGATAAGAGAGTGTTGTGTAGTGGAATTATGTTTAGGGTTTGTTTAAGTTAGTCACATTGTTTAAGTCATAACTCAGCCTACTGACCTCCAAATTGTGTGATTTCAGTTTCATATGAAACCTAAGACACAGAGCTAAATATCTCTAGAAGGCAATCTGAGTTAATTTGGCTTTATGACCTTGGAAATTGAGTTTGAAAAAGGTGACCTGATGCTGCCCCTGTTTTGGATCAACTTGTGATAATTTGCCTATATCTCACGATTTATAAGTACAAATCGTCTAATCATTGGTGCTATAGAAACTGTACGCGTAGAGAAAAAAAATTTTAAAGACCTTAAAACCCAGTTCTGACTTTTTCTATATGAATATTAAGGAACAAGTAGTGATATGAATGGAGAGAGTGTTTTTTATGACCGTGGCCTTGTTTTTATTTCCGATTTCTGCCGCATCTTATCCGAACCTTTATAAATATGTATAAAAATTTTCAAACACCTAGAACTAAATGAAATAGGAATTACCATATGAGAATTGGGTGATTGAACATTGAAATTTAAGATTGATCATAATGCATACTAAAGAAAACTTACATATACATAAGTGATTTGTATGCATATTTATTGCTCATAAGTGTATAGTATGATTATACAAGTGTGATTTTGACACCTTTCTAATGGTGATAAGTTATGACTTACATGTATAAACACAGATACAGATTTTATGACTTGAAATGTATATCATATGATTTATCAATATATGAATTGTGAAATTGGAAAATGGTTAAAGGAAATATTATAATGCCTACTCTATTGTCTTGGTGGTGGATAGATGGGCATACCTATAGGGTTACAGTGTAGTTGCTACAGTTTGACACCACTGGTGTCCACAATTTGGTACCTTTGGGTATCAACAATTTGATACCTTTGGGTATCCACAGTTCGATACCTTCGGGTATTTATAGTTTGATATCTTCAAATATCCACAACACCCGTTATCCACACCCACAGAAAATGTGCAAGCTTAACACAGAAAGAAAACTTAATAATCATAAATAAGAAACACAACATGACAACATGAATAATTGGTATTTATGAGCATTTATATTGATTGTAATAATGAATGATGTGCGATTGTATTGATAATTTTTATTAGTGAGCATTGAATATCAATATTTAGCTTACAAATGTGCATTTTCGACATATGGATAATATGTTGAAGCATCTTTGCATTATGTTCTTTCAAAGTATTCCATCATTGTTTACATAAGCAATGAATATCAATGTTTGGTTTATGAATGTGAAATTATGGTATATGAGTTGTGATATTTCTGAATGTGTGTACTTGGCGGATGACTGTTGTGAGTTGTCATCCAAACTAAGTGTTTCCTCACTAAGCTTTCAAGCTTAGCATGGGTGTTAATCTGTGTAGGTCCATGTCATAGAAGTGAGGTACAGGGAACATCTGTAAGGAACAAGACCAATAGATAGAAGAAAAAGTACTTTTGGAATGTGTTTTTAGTTACAGATGATTACACATGTAATGAAGAAAGAAAATTGTATGTTTTCTTTTGGATTACCATGTAATTGTAAAGATGTATTACTACTTTTAAATGATAATGTTAAGCATAGGGGAGTTTTGTAATGTGTATATGTATAGCATTGAATAGAAAAGTATACCTTGAATACGTGTACAAGAATTTGGTTGCTATGTGTGTGGATGGTTGTAGGTTCCTTGTAGCATCCCGTCTCTCAAATTGTTGAGAGATTTAAAGTGTTAAACTAATGAGTCATATGAATGGTATCATATAGAACGAAATTGGTACAACTATTACATGATTACATAATTATGTTCAAATGCATAATATTATTATAAACACATTAATTGTGAATTAGATAAATTGCACTCAATTGACATATTCTGAGGTATAAAACTGAGATGAATGTGACAAATGACTGAGCATAATGAATGTCATATGAATGTGTATTTCCAATGTCTTGTAGTTTGGTTTACCAATGACAAGAATTTATGGATTATATTAGTAAATTGGAATTAATTATTATGATTGGGAGATTTATAAATTAATGTGTATTTTTGGACTAGGAAAAATGCCAAGTGACAAAACAATTGATAAATGATAGTAGAAATAATTGACACATGGTAATAGAAATAAGTGACAAGTGGCATTAGGATTTATTGACAGTTGGCATAGCAAATTGGGTGATAATTGGTTTAGAAATTGGGAGACAAATGGACTAGTTATTAAATGACTTGGGGTACCATTACAATAAGACATTAATTTGGTTATTATGTGGTAAGTTTCATGACATGTGTCATGACACTCACCAAGCATTTAGTCTCCATACTTTAACCTACACAATTTACACTCTTAAAGATCATCTTTCATTTTACTTTTGCTATATGCTTTCTTCATTATCTTCTTCTCTCTTCCTCACTTATGACCATCTCACTCTCACCCTCACTACGTCGAGTTTGTCATCATTCAACACCAGCCACTCCAATGAAATTATGTTTTTTTCTTCTTAATGATGAAACCCATTTCTATTCTCATTTTTGCTCTTGAAATGGTGATGATCATGTAAATGGAGAAGTTAGGGCTTCTTAGTGATTTGAAGAGCTTTGGAGTTAAACAAGTAAGCAAGATCATGTTCTTCATGACTTGATTAATGAAACGTTTATGATGATAGTTTAGAGATAGAATGATCATGATAATGATGTTGAAAGAGTGCTGGAACGTTGATGAAGAAATGGATGTGTTTATGTTCTATTTTCATGTATATGATGAACAATAATTTATGATTTGTTATATAAATGTTTTTGAGTTAAAATGGAGGTGATTTTGAAGAGGAAATGAAGTAGAAATGATGAACTATGCATAAGATGTGTTGGATGTGTTATGAAAGAGTTAAAATCTAGAAAAGTGAAGGAAAAAGCGTGTCCACTGTCGTGGCACTCATCCCACAACCGTGGATAGATGCATTATCTTCTTGTCACGATCGTGGGAAGGTACCCTATGATCGTGGGCAAGGTTTGGAAATGATAATTTTAGTTTTCTGCAATTGTTAAACCAACTAATGATAAAGTACTTTCCTATGGTGCATTTAGACTTGATTGAGGCTTGAAATGAACCTAGATTGATGCTTAAAAAGTTGATAAAGTGTTTGATATGTTTAGGTTGTTAATTTAGGTTATAACCTAAGAATGGATTGTTGATACCAAGTGTTTAAAATCTAGAAATTTATTAATGATATAGGAATGAAGGTGTTCTCAAGAATACAAATGTGATCCAAAGAATATGAGTAAGGTGTATTAGGTATGAATGAATGACAATTGGCTATTGTATGATTATATAATGTTAGAAAAGGGAGTGATGAATGATTGATTGATGAAATTAGAATGAGCAAGTATTCTTAAGGTATAAACCTAAGAGTAAACTAGTTATATCCAAGTGATAATGTTTGAATGATCAAGATATTATATATATATATATATACATATGTGTGTGTGCGTGTGTGTGCATGATTGAATACTTATGTGATTGAGCAAATTAGTAATGTGTGTACAATCTATGTATTGCATGAAGATAGATACACAAGATTGAATATCACCGTCTAGACGTTTCTTGATCATAAAGGAAATGGCTTATCTGGAGTTTACTGTGAGTCAACCTAGATGTTATTCACTATGATTGATATGTTCAGGTTAAATTTCAATTATTGAACTGATATTTATGTGAATGTGATAATTCTAGACATTTATGGTATGAGGAGTTGGATAATTGAGATTACATTGGAAGTGTTCATAATTGAGTGTAAATTAGAAAGAAATAAGTGTACTCAACAAAAATGTTGAATGTCGGACTTATGTCTGATGAATATGAAAATGATTGTGACTGAAATAAATGAAAGATGTTGAAAGTGAAATATGTGATTTGATGCATTTCATTATATGATCAGATAAAGGAAGTTGTGACTGGAGTGGCTAGTGAAAAAGAGCTTAAAGCTCATAAAATGTGTATAAAGAGCCATAGGCTCATTATTAAAATGAGCCCGATATCCACAACGTATATAGAACAGTTATCAATGAGCCCGGTATCCACAACGGATATGAGATAGTTAAAAAGGTGCTCGGTCACAACAAAGTAACAATGAAAGTGAGTCACATGTGCATTTGCATATATGAATTGATATGTGTTATATGAATGATTGAAATGTATTAATTGTACTGCTAAAAACTAAAAATATGGAATTGTGTATACAATTGTAATTATTGAAGCATGATGAAATGTTAAGTGATATAAAATGTTTGATGACATGCTTCGTCTGTGAAATGAAATGTGAATTGTCCTTATGTTTCATATGAGTGAGCACATCGAGGATGGTTCACTTACTGAGTTTACAAAACTCAACAAAATTGCAACATTGTCTTTCAGGTTTAAGGGATATCCAGTTAGACTAATTGGAGTATAGCCACTGCAATCAGATATGAGTTAGTGGTCGGGATCAGTTTGTACCTGCATATGTCTTCAGTTATTTTTGTATTAAGAATTGTATTCCGCAACTAATGTATAATGTATGTGTAAATTCTGAAGTGTAAATGAAATAGGCCGCCATGAATGATTTTTGGTATGATTAAGATGTGTTTGATTGTCTGAAAAGGAAAAAAAATTGTAATGAGTCATTTAGATCATCTTAACGTGCCACCCTCCTAAAATATGTTCTCGAATAATCGTCAATTCATTCAAGAATATGCTCTATCAGAGTGGTGTGCTACATTCCGTATATAGGGTGTTACATTTCCATTTATAAATGTACTTACTTTTTTTAATTAATTGTCTTACCTAAGGCTTAAAAGCTAGTGAAGCATTTTTAATTGTTGATGTTTATGGATGCATAAAAGAATAAGTGTGGGGGTGCGAATATATGTGGATTGGTTATATTTGATGGAATGTGATTTTTATTGCCTATCAATGAATTGTTGTTTCTTTTAATTTTTGTATTTATTAAAGAAAAAGAGAATAAAAGAAAAGAAGTTATCAAGGAGAGAAATCATTTGTTTTGTAAAGTAATTCATATTAGTCTTTCCTCCTAAAGTTATATGGTATGGGTGAATTGATTATGATGCAAATAAGGGAGAAGTTATTGTGAAGAGTCACTCCTTATAGTTATAGTTTATTATTTATCATCATTTTTTGTGAGTGATTTCTTATAATTGTTTATGTTTCATATGATTTATGGTATGAACGCTCAAATCTAAGCTGTGAAATAGAGTCTTTACACTCATCTTAGCTTATGGTACCTAATTTTGAGTGGATGTTAATTTTTGCACTCGATACTCTTTTTCATACTTCACTAGTTTTGATAGCTTTTAAACTACATGACCTAAATATTTCTCACCGTAACCTTTATACTCATTACAACTTTGAAAAGTCCTTTAATTAGTGTTATGCATGGGAATCTTTAGTGGTGGAGAACTGAAATGATATACAATTCGTGGAATGTCTTGATCATGAAAGATGTTTGCATATATCCATAGATTTATCTTATTTTTATAAACAACTTGTCAAAGCCTACCCCTAAATTGCTTAGTTATTATAAGAAAATGACTGTTAATTGATCATGATTAAAAACATTGAATGTTTAATTCTTGCCATGGTTTTGCAAGTTATTCCTCTTTTCTTGTGACTGTTTATTTTTAGGAAATAGAATGAAGTGTTTTGATTTATTTTTATTTTTAGTTTTCTAGAGGGTAGTCAAAAGCTAAGTATAAGGGAACTTGATAAGTGCTTAATTGTTGATATATATACTCCCTAATGTAGTGATTAATGTTATGTTGAATTTAAGATACTTATTTTGGTTCGTATTTTGCCTTAGGTACAAGTTGGAGGAACAAGAACCAAAATTAGCTAAATCTACATCCTTAGAGCTGTTATATCAATGTTTGATCTATTTTGCATTTATGGAGTAAGAAGGAGATGAATTAAGGTGAAGATGGGACAATGAATGGAAGAATTGGAATTGCTATAACTTACACAAATGTGTATAAGAATGTGTAACTCATTGGAAATGTGCATAAACTCAAAGACATTATTTCAAGAAACCATGAGACTTATATGCCCATTTAAGGACTTACATGGTAGTGTAAGTGACTTACTGTTGACCGTGCATCTCTCTAGAACTATGTAGCTCCACAATTTCTACCAAATTAATATACATGATCACTCATACATCTATGAAGCTGACCATTTATAACCAAGCAACCCTAATTTTACACAATTAAAAGACATTTAAGAGGACAACAAGGGTATAAAGAGATTAGGGACTTAAAACGAGGCAAATTCCTTTCCCTTTTGAGAGTTATAAGGATCTAAACTTCACCTTTCCAGTTCAAAGGGGATATCGAGGCTGATGAACATGTTTGGGTGTTGATTAGGCTAGTGATGTTGTTTTTAACCCTCTTTTGGGATTGACTATGTATTTTATGTTTAATGTTTTTAATTTATATATGAATAATTTAGATTGGCCTACTAGATTATTCATGTACAGATTCAATACCAAAATCTAGATTGTAATACATAATTGTTGTACATATGATTCACTTATGGTAAACTAATCGTCAAATATCATTAGGGATAATATAGCATAGGTTAAATGACCCAGGCTTACGTAGTTATTGCTTATATAAAATTTTTTCCTATTTCATAATGTAGTTGTCACATTAAATCTAGAGAGCTTATTCTAGATTGTCCAGTAGTACGTAATCTTATCCTACTTGGTAGAGAGAATGTTTTCAATAGACCCACATAAATATACATATATATGTAAAATATAAATACACATATTAAAATAATAAAGTAATAATAAACTGTGACAATAATAAACTGACAAGACCATATTATACCCATCTCTTTACCTCACCAACTTAGTCATTTTTAGCAGTCACACAAATTTCCACAAAACATGTCTGAATGCATAAGTAAACATATTTACTATAGAAACAACATATAAACATATAAACTCCATCAAGATAGATAAGTAAATTCGAGCGACATTATCTTCTTACATTGTCTACCTTAATTTTTAAATGTTGGACATGTTTACACTCTAACAACCATATTGCTTACTGTTTAACACATAATTAGTTGGGATGATTATTAGATGCTTACTTTTGGATTCTTACAAGGCACCAAAAATAAAAGAATAAGAAGCTACTACTAAACTAAGTGAGAGGAGGTATTGATATAGCATTTTAAGGAGGCTTTACAAAAAATGAAATTACATCATTACCTATAATGGTACTTTAAAACCTGAATGTGGTAGTAGGTAGGAGAAACTTTTTTAAACTTCTCAAGGAAACTTTGTACATGTTGTTGTACGTACTTTATCACTTTAAAATTTTGAATTATTGTAATAAAAATAATTTAGTAAATGAACATATACCAATTTGTGTCCTTTAAATTCATGCCTGAAACAATTCTAATATCTATACATTTAAAGATACAGTTGTAAAAGTAATAATGTTAAAGAAAACATTAATTCCATATGGTATGGAAAATAGTTGTGTAAGAATTTGTGTCCTTCATGTTGTTCATTCATAAAAGGTGATAACAAAAATTGTGACCATATGGGCATATAAACAAATATATGCAACTAAACCTCAAAAGAAAAACATGATTTTATATATAAAGATTAGTATATTTATGTGTTAATAATTATTCCTTCAAATTCTGTATATCAAAAACACAATTCAACATATAAGGGTATAGCTGAGAGTATTGGCCAAATCCTTTAATAGACATAGATTAATAGTTGATTGTGTAACCATATATGTACTTTACACTCAATTGCCAACAACAGATATGAACCAATATCAAGAGCCCCAATGGCTAAAGGATCTTACGTAGTGAAAAGCTAAGGAAAAAAAGAAAAAAGGAACATTAAGCCAGAGAGGTAAAAAAGCAAGAAATAGAGATCGTGCCTTAAGAATTTAAGAAACCAACAAGATTGAACACACGACTATATAGTCTTGTTAAACATAACCTTTTTATAGACAAACTTTGATGCACGGAGGTATACCAATTAGTTTCCTTCATATTAAAGCTTTGTATTATTCTAATTTAGTCATGGCGAGCCCACTTTTTATATTTTTTTAGAAAAGAAATAGAATTAATTAATAAAGAAAAACAAGTTCATACAAGCTTAAAAAACAAGAGGGATTACCACTATCTACCTTACCTTTAAAGGCAAAACATTAAGAACAGAAAACTAAGGTGAAAATAAACGTAACAAAGTTACACTATAGATGTAGTGAGAAATGTATATTTAAACTACACGTCAAGTGAAGGTTCTTCATCAAAATGAGTTCTCAGACTTCAATGATGATCATAGATATCAAAGCCTCTTTTGAAGAAAATTTGCTTGTGAAATGTCTCAGGTTGCATTTAGTGATGATCATAGATATCAAACCCACTTTTTATAGTTGTTACTTAGTTTTAATGCATAATAGAATTTTTTTACATAAATTTTGTATAAATTGTAATTAGAAATGGTATAGTTTATGTTGAGGCATAATATACTCTTATTAAAGTAATGTTATTCTTATATTAAAGTGAAGTTTGAATTACTTATTACAGGTTGTAGTATTTTTTTATACATACGCATGGTGTAAGATGTATGGAGTTCCAATATATTTTTTATTAAGGCAGGGTATTCTTTATACTCAGTGATAGTATTATGATATTAAAGTGAAAATGTGATTTATTTGTCATGGGTGGTGATATGTTTTGTACATAGGTGTGGTATTGGATGCACGAAGCCTTAGTAGTTTGTATTGAGTCATAATATTCTTTCTATTTAATATGGTATTCTCATATTAAATTTAAGGTGTGACTTTTATCTATTATAGGTGGTAGCGTTTTTTTGTATATAAATGTAGTATTAAATAAATAGAGTCTTACTATAACTTTTATTAAGTGATGATGTTCTTTGTACTTAGTGATGATATTCTTATATTAAAGTGAAGGTATGACTTATCTATTATAGATAGTGATTTTTTTTGTACATAAGCATGATATTAGATGTATGAAGTCCTGATATAGTTTGCATTGAGTCACGATATTATTTCTACTAAACGATGATATTGATGATATTCTCATATTAAATTGAAGGCAAACTTGTCCATTAAAAATGGTACTACTTTTTATAAATAAGCAAGGTATGATGTATAAAGTCCTAATTTAATTTATACTGAGACATTGTATTCTTAGAACTCAAATATGGATTATTATATTAAAGTAAAGGTGTTATATATAGTGAGTACTAGTACTTTTTATACGTAAGAGTGGCAGTGAATGTATGAAGGTTGTACATAGTATATTCTTTGTACTCATTGATAGCATTTTGATATTAAAGTGAATGTATGACTTATACGTTATAGGTGGTAGTACCACTATAAGAAAACAGTAATTTAGCGACGGAATATACCGACGAAATAGGTAAATATTCTGTCGGTATTTAATATTACCGACGAAATATATCGACAGACAAAAATGTCGTAGATTCAGCCGTAGCTAACTTTACCGACGGTAAAGAAATTTCCGTCGGTAAATTTAGCGTTGAAAAATAAGTTACCATCGGTAAGTTTAACGAAAATGTACCGACCGTCATAATTTTTTCGTTCGTAAATTACCGACGAGATTAAAATTTCCAACGCTAAATTTACCGACGGTAAGTTCCTTAACCGTATGTAAATTTAGCATCGGAATGTTTAATACATTCGGTAACTTTACCGACGGTAGAAAAGATTCTGTCGGTAAATAAGCTTAACCATTACCGACGGAATGTGTTCCCCATCAGTATATATTATAGACTTTTACCGACGGAATTGTTGATGTTCCGTTGGTAAAGTTATTGATTAAATTTTTTTAAAATATATATTTTCATTATATTTAAATCATAACCATCAAAAAATTTTAATAATTAAATATTTATATTATATATTTAATTTGGTTAAATAGAAATTTTGATTAATGATTAAAAATTAAAATATCTTAATTGATAATAAAAATGTTACATTGTAAATAATAATATCTGTAATACAAACTAAATGACCAATACGACACTACTGATTAGGAGCTAGTGGATCGTCTGGTTAGTCCGGTGACCTGCTGCCCTTACCCTTCAATTCATTCATCTCCCGACGGAGCTGAGCATACAGCAGCATTGACTGTTGTTGCACTGCCATCGATTGTTACAACTATTCCAACGTCTGTTGCAACTGAGTGGACAATGTTTGCACTGTACTCTCAAGTGCCTCCACTTTACTGTTGCTGAACCGCCTAGCAGATGCTGCTGTATTAGACGTGGAGGATTGCGAAAAACAAGTATTCGCAAATGATCCTAATCTGAATATCCTCCCACGACGATCCCTACCACCAACTGCTTCAAGGTAAGTGTCATTCTCATCAACATTTTCAGATTGCTGAGACCGCCGTTCAATAGTTTGCTGTATTTGGTCCTATCAGAAAGCAATGTTTATATATTAGTAAGTGATAATTATTAAGCATATTATTAATATTAAATC
>JANQAP020000256.1:6584198-6597063 GCA_026874005.2 Erythroxylum coriaceum
ACCATACTATACTCTAACTTAATCTTAATTCTTCCATTTAATACTTCAAATTCCATCAATCCATGCTATAAATCCTCTTAACATTGACATGCTAATTAAACTCCAATTAAAATATTTATCTAGCAAGACCACAAAATTTATTCAAATCATGTTTACTAAAATAAATAACTAAAAAATTCGAGGCCCAACATTTATATAGGAAAATGATATGTTTGTGGAGCTTTATGAGCCTATAAGTGGCAATGTCATCCAAGATACCTATTAAAGGTAAAGGTAACATCTTAATTCTGTTTGAAAGATAGAAGACATGGGTTTATTTCAAATGTATATTATATTCCATATATATCAAACAATATGCTATGTTTGGGCCAACATTTACAGAAAGGTTATGAAATTCAACTTAAAGATCATTGTCTTTTAATAGGAGATCAAAAAATAACTTGATAGCCAAGGTGCCAATGGAAAATTGTAGAAAGTTCTTAATTAACATATAAAATGATGTAGCAAAATGTCTTCAACATTGCTTCAAAGATCCTTATTGTCTTTGGCACCTAAAATTTGTGAATTTAAAATTTGAAGGAATAAAGTTGTTGAGTATGAAAGGAATGGTGAAACAATTGACTTCTATCATTCATGTAGATCAATTATAAGAGGGATTCTTACTTACAAAACATTTAAGAAATTGCTTTTTAGAGGATGCTATTATAAAAGCTAAGGAGCTATTATAACTCATATATACTAATGCTTGTGGTCTAATTTCACCTTGCTTCTTTGGAAATAATAGATACTTCCTTCTCTCCATTGATGATTTTTCAAGAAAGACATAGGTATTCTTGAAAGAGAAATTGAACTCATTTGTTGCCTTTAAAATGTTTAAGGAACATGTTGATAAAGAAATTAGAAGTGAGATCAAGTATTTGAGATTCGATAGAGGAGGAGAATTCATATTAAAAGACTTTAACAAATTTTTGAAAAGTATAGAATTTGTCATCCTTTAGTGGTTCCAAAATATTCCCAACAAAATAAAGTAGTGGAGAAGAAGAATATAACCTTTCATGAAATGGCTCAAAGCATGTTGAAAAGCAAAAAGACGCCTAAAGAGTTTTATGTAGAAGCCACTGAATATGTAGTCTACTTGTCTAAATGCTCACTAATATGTATTATATGTGGAAGAACACTTTAAAAGTCAAGGAGTGGATGTAAAATGATCATTACAAATTTGAACGTAATTGGGAGTATAACCTATGTCCACGTACTGAATGAAAGGAGAACAAAACTTGATTATAAGAGTGAAAAGTTTGTGTTTGTTGGTTATGATCAAAGCTTAAAAGGTAATAAGTTTTAAAGTCTAAACAATGACAAAGTGGCCATTAGTAGAGATATAAAGACCAATGAAGAAGGTACATTGCAATAAGATATTCAAAATGACAATTATAACTTCCTTTCTCAGATGGTTGAAGACAAGGAAGAAGAGAAAGAAAGTGAAAAAGCACAAGAGCCAACTACACCCCTAACATTATTGAAGGCATCATCTCATACTAACTCTCTGCCTTCATACTTAGAGGAAAGAGGGATGTGAAAGGTAAGAGATTTACAAGACATACTTCATCATCAAAATGATTTAAATTTATTTTGTCTCTTTGCTAATTATGAATAAAATAGGTTTTGAAGAAGTGGTCCAAAATAAGAAATGTATCAATGCTATGGATGAGGAAATTAATACCATTATAAAGAATGATTTATAGGATCTTGTAACACTTAAAAAAGAGAGAAAGGCAATTAGCGTAAAGTGGGTTTACAAGGCAAAGAAGAATGTTAAAGGAAAGTAGAAAGATATAAGGTAAGGTTAGTGGAAAAAAGCTACAAGAAAAAGGTCGACATTGATTATAAAAAAGGATTTATGCTCGTTGCTTATTTAGAAACTTTTAGGTTATTCATTTCTTTAGCAACCTAAAATAAATGAAAGATTCATCTAATGGATATAAAGTTGGGCTTTTTGAATAGCTTCTTTGAATAAGAAGTCTATGTAGAACCTTTAGGTTAAGTGGTAAAAGGCCATAGAGACAAAGTGCTAAAGTTAAAGAAATCCTTATATGACTTAAAGTAAGCACTAAGGGAATGGTATAGTTGAATTGATAAATAATTTCATGATATCAAGTTTGTAAGATTCCCTCTATATGAAAAAGAATAAGTATAAGGACATCTTAATTATTTGCTTATGTAAAGATGATTTGATCTTTACAAGAAACAATCTAGGGTTGATTAAAGAATTCAAAGGCATAATAACAAAGGAGTTTGAGATGACTGACTTTGGCCTTATGTCTTACTATCTTGGCATTGAAGTAAAGTAAAAGGAGGAACATATTTATCTCCCAAGAAGGCTATATAAAGGATACGCTTAAGAAGTTAAAGATGGATGAATGCAAGTTGATTGAGTGTTTGATATGTGTAAGTTTTAATAAATACCCTCGATAATCCACAAGCACATAGTTTGTTCGCATAGTACCTAAGGTGTTGATCCTCTAAAGAGGGATAATCTATTCCTAAAATCTAAGGCTAAAAAAGATTGCAGAAATTTAAAATATAACGAATCTAAACCAAGAATTCAATTCAATCAATCAAATCAAATCAAAAATCAATCACGAAAATATTAATAATTCAGAAATTGTAACACACACCCAAGAATCAACCTATGGGAATTACCAATTGAGAGAAAGGAATTTTACTTGTCCTTAATGCTAACCTGATTAATTATGAATTATCGGATTATTGGTTCTAGACGATCCTAGGATTGATTATTCTCTCTCGAGTTATAACCATTAACCTTAAATTATAAATCCTAATCAGATTATAAAAATTGCAATCTCTCGATTAACAACCTATCCAAAACTCTAATTAGATCTGAAGTTATCCAATCAACTATCGGGAACCTATGCAAGATCTCTCTTCACATAATTACCAATTTGATTCAATTCTTGTTCTATTAAATCACTAACTCTCGTTAGTGCAATTTAATTATTTTTCATTCGATTCAGGCTCTTTGTTTATTATCGAATTATGCAATCATAGAACTTAATCTCAATAAATCCAATAAAAATGAAAACAATCAGATTTCATTAAATCAAGAATAAAACTCCGAAGGTGAGTTTAGAACATCGTCAACATTTAGATCCTATCATCGACTATTCAGTCCAATTCTGTATAATGATAAAACTGAAAATAAATAGGAAATACAACTGAAATGGAGGACGGGAGGCAGTGACGTCAGGAAATCTCTTGATTCGAGAAATAAGTCGAATTGACTTCTTCTCCTCTTCTCTCTTCCTTCTTCTCTTCCTCAATCTCTTGATGAATTCTCAAAAGTGGTTGATGCAAAACCTTCCTCTGCCTTTTTATCTTATTCTTTAAATATCCTTTATGTTCTAAGCAGCCCTAGGATTTTTTTAGGGTCCTAAAGGTCTAAAAAATCCCTCGAAACTTGACATTTTTAAGTTTTTGCACATCTGCCTGATGTAAGCCATGATCGTAGGCCACATCAGAGATGCCACGATCGTGGGCCATGTCCTAGGCTTCTGTTATGATCGTAGCATATGGGCCATGATCGTAGGCTAACTCCAGTGCTTTTGTCACGATCATGGCCTATTGTGCCACGATCGTGGGCTGTTGTTTTGGCCCAAATGTCTCTGAAACTTCTCTGTTCTTCGATGTTAACCCTAAAATACTAACAAACACATCAAGGTACTTTAAAAACATAATATTTAAGCTCAAAGACTTATACTAACCATAAAAACACTTAAACACAAATAATTAACAAACTAACACAATTCTAACCTAAACACATACTAAAGGATTGAATTAACAATTAAATACATATCAAACTAAGCTATAAAACATAATGTAATTACATTTATCACAAGCCTATCAAGAAACCTATTGAATGTGGAATCAAATTGTCTAAACATGAAAAGGCAGAAAATATGGATCTTACACTATTCAAGAGTCTTGTTAAGAGCTTATGCTAGTTTAAAATTAGAAGGCTCGACATCCTTTATGATTTGGACTTATTAGCCACCACTTGGAGTCACCTACGCCACACAATTGAAGATGGCTAAAAGGATCCTCTAGTATATTAAAGGTACACTTAATTATGAGTTTAGGCTTATTGGCTATTGTGATAATGATTAGGCTGGGGTTGTTATTGATATAAAAAGCACCACTAGTTGTATATTTTACATGGGAGATACCACATTGACTTGGAGTTCTAAAAAGCAACCTATTGTTAATCTATCTACTTATGAAGCTAAGCATATGGCTGCTAAATCTTGTGTTTTTCATGCCATTTAACTAAGGAGTTTTAAGGAGTTTCATATTCTATGAGAACCTGTGGAAGTACTTATTTTCAACAAGTTCACCTTAGCCTTAAATAAAAATCTAGTCCTCTATGATGGAATCAAGCATATAAATATAAGATATCATTTCATAAGAATGTATAGAGAGAAAAGAAGTGGAGGTGAAGTACGAGAAGACTTAAGATTATGTAGCTGATATGTTCACAAAACC
Organism: Erythroxylum coriaceum; assembly: GCA_026874005.2. Lineage (NCBI taxonomy): Eukaryota > Viridiplantae > Streptophyta > Magnoliopsida > Malpighiales > Erythroxylaceae > Erythroxylum > Erythroxylum coriaceum. The sequence continues at coordinate 6,588,759 of JANQAP020000256.1, forward strand.
TTTAAATAAGGATATCTTCATCAAACTTAGAAGCTATCTTGATGTTACCAAACTAAGTATAAGGGGTATTATATTATAAATTTATTTTGGATTTCATGTATTGAGTCAAGGAAATAGGCCCTTGTGTGGTTCCAAAGGATAAAAAGTAAAATTCAAATTCTAGAAGATGTCTACAGACATCTTTATGTAGAAACATTATTAAATATATCCTAATTATCTAAATACTTTGTTGGCATATCTTAAGTCTAAAAATATTGTAAAAAACTAGTGGTGGATATTAGTTATGAAGAATTATCCCTTAGTAGTATAAATATGGATCATCCCCCTTTTATAGCAAATAATTTAAGATAAGTAAAGTACAGTTACAAGTGAGAGTTCCTCCTCTATTAAGAGTATCTTTCTCATCTTTAAGTTATTATTAAAGTACTTATTTAGAATTTCAAAATTCTCTCCTACTTTTAGTAAAGTTTCTAGTTTAAATCTTCTTTTTCATCTTCATTGGAAGCTTATCACCTTTCAACATAGATTAGTTAATAATATGAAAAAAAAGAATTTTATATCATGATTAAATCTTTAATAAATTTTTGTGATATAAAATGTCTTATTTTTATTAATGACGTGTTAAAGTAAATATAAAAGTGTTTATAATATTGTTTCAATAAATGCTATAATTAAATTATGATAAAAGATAAATAGGGGACATTAAATTTAATCAAAAGAAAAAAAAAAGAGAATGAGATTTCATCATGTAACAACACTTAACTACTATTGACAATTGTTATCATAAATTTTTTTAAGAAAATTAGATATTAACCAAAGAGAAAATGAAAGCCAAGTAATAGGGATATAAATGATTAAAAGAAAGCAGTCAAGTGTGAAATTGTCATTCAACTAAATATTAGTGTTATAGAAGAAAATTTTTTTTGATCGACTCAATTAGTTTACCAATTTTAGTAATTCAATTTCATTTGAGCGAGAGAGAAAAGGTAAAATGGTGAGATTTAATGTCAATTGAGTTTTAAAGAGATCTAATAAGAGTTTTACATATTTGAGAGATGAGAGATGGCTTAATGGTTAAAGGGACTTCTCTTCTTCTCTTTCTTTCATGTAAAAAAAAAGCAAAAATAGAGAGTTTTTAAGTGATATGAGGTCTTTTATAAGAGAAATAAAAAATCAAGTTTGACATTAATAAGTGTGACGTGTATTAAGCTATGATATTGAAAAATTAAGGTTAAGGATAACCTTTTAACTTGCATAAAATCTATAAAACTACAAAAAGTTCTTATATTTTAATGTTTTATTTGTTATTTACTAGTTTTATAGTTCTTATATTTTAATTTTTTATTTGTTATTTACTAATTTTATATCAGTTCTTGTTGTTAAATGTTAGTTTTTTAAATTGATATTTAAGATGAATTAGGATTGTTGTCTATAAAAATCCTAAGAATGGTGGAGTTATATTAGAAGTTGGACTAGTATAGTGATTATATCTTATAAAGGGAGTTGGATTATGGGGTTATTAGTGTGATTATTAATGGGTTTATATATGGTATTATAAATAGGGGTGTGATGTTGGGAATATGTGGTTAGAGCAAGTAAGTTTCTCACTGTTAATTTTAATGATAACATAAAATGTTACTTCTATTGTTTTCATATTTAGTGATATTATTAAGGTAATTTATCAAAGATTTAGTTAATATATGAGAAATCAAGTTTAATGGAAAGGCAAAGTGATTAAAGAGTCAAAAAGTGTAAATAAAATAAAATTTAAGAGAGGTTCAAGGCCATTCAAGTAAAGTGACTAAGTAAAAAAAGAATAAAGAAATTTCATATGTAATAATCATTATAATCATCCATAAAATATTTGTTACTTTAATGAATTAGTTGCTCAATCATTGAATAATTATTTACATGTATGAAAAAATGCATAAATGTTTTTGTAATTAAGAGAAAATTTATTCTAAATTTGATAAAATCCTCTTGACCTTTAAACAAACTTTAAAGAACTTTTGAAATAACTTTAAAATCTAGTTTTTGTCAAAAGGGTGGTATATTTTATCTTTAAAATGACTTTTCAGTTAAAATTTTCAAATTATTTTCTACATATGTTTAATTAGTCTAAGGGCGTTGGTTGACTAGTTGGACAAAGATACAAAAAGCTACAAAATGGGTTATCTTTAGCAGCTAGCAAATGCGCCTATTAGTTAGGTAATGGTTAGAACAATTTTAGAAAAAATGGGTAGATTTTGTCTGACTGTTCGATACCTTAATCGAACATGTTTTGACTAGTTGATCTTAAAACGAAAATTGCAATTATAATGACTAGTTTGTATATGTAACAACTATTTAAAGTTGTTTTAAGAATAAATAGATCAAATTGAGTTGTTGGAAGAAATTTTGACATATTTAAGAGTTTTTAATTGAGAATCTAGAAAGTGTTTGTATTTGTTCCATAATATATATTAAATACCATTACATTGTTATGAATAAAGGTTTCAATTATGCAATTGATGCAATAGTAGAAATTGTTAGGGAGAAAATTTCTAGGGTTCCTTTAAACCTTTAACAAGAATTGTAAGATGGTTCTTCACTTATGATGAAGAAAGATAATTGTAATAACTAGTTTGTGTAAGGCCCCAACATATACCCTGGAAGTATTATAGCATGTCTAGGGTGTATTAAGAAGTGAACATAACCAATTAAGTGCATATAAGTATAGTAAGAGACATAATGGTACTTAATATAAAAGAAATGGGTAAATGGGGTAAATTGTTCATTTCAGCATGGACCTACATAATTAGATGTGAAATATAGATGAGAATGAAATTAATTGATGAGATTATATGCCAATGTGGGAATTAAAGGAAGAAGAAGGACCAATGTGCAATTTTCCTAAAGTCAACTCATGGAGCAATTGGATTAAAGCATGTGTGAAAAATAGGATTAAAGCATGTGTGACCAATAAGATTAAAGCATATGTTTCCATTAGAATTGTAACACATAGTCCAATAGAATTGTATCACGTGGTCCAATAGCATTATAACATATGGCCCAATAGAATTGTAACATATGGCCCAATAGAATTGTAACATATGGTCAAATGGGATTGAAACTTGTGTTTAAGACTAGAAAATTCATGAGGGGAGTAGACGATGGGGGAGAGGGACGTGTATGTAGGGCAGAATTTTCTCTTCTCATCTCCTCTCCATTCCATCTCTTTAATCACGCCATTTTTCTTAAGAAATCAAGCTAATTCTAGGTAAAAATTAAGGCAAAAGTTTATGGTTTTTTTCTCACCTTTATATTTCTTGCTTTGCCCATGAAGATTTGGAATTATAAGGTTGAAATTGGGATCTAAGATTTGCATTTGTGGTGTTTCTAGTTGGTGAGTCAAGCAAAGCTAAAGATGAAGGGAAGAAAAGACATTAGAAGAACTACTTTGCCAATTTTAAGGTTTGGGACTACACTTAGTCTAATTTCTCTTTGTTTGCATGTTTGAATGGATACAAGGAGTCATTTAGATGTGGAATAGTTGCTGGGATGATGATTTGGAGTTATCTTGCATAGAATTGGATGAATATGACAAGAGAGTATGGTGTAGTGGAATTTTATCTAGGGTTTTTGAACTAGTCACATTGTTTGGGTCATAACTCAGCCTACAGACCTCTAAATTGGGTGATTTTAGTTTCATATGAAAAATAAGACATATAAATAGAAATATATAGAAGAGAATCTAACTTAATTTTGGCTTTATGATATTAGAAATTGAGATCAAAAATGGTGACCTGATGTTGCCCCTGTTTTGGAGCAACTTGAAATTTTTTGTCTATATCTCATGATTTAGAAGTTAAAATGGCTTGATTTTTGATGCTTTGGAAACTAGAGAGAAACAAATTTAAATAATATATAAAAATTAATTATAAATTTTTATATATGAAAATTTCAGAATAAGTGGAGATATGAATTCTGGGAAGGGGACCCGAAGTTGCACTATTTTGAGTTTGTTTTCATTTTCGGTTTTTACTGAATCATATCCAAACCTTTTTTGAATGTGTATGAAACTTTTCAAACAGCTATAAATAAATGAAATAGGACTTAACTTTTGTGAATTGGGTGATTGAACATTGGAATTTAAGATTGAGCATAACGCATACTAAAGAAAATTTATATGTACATAAATGATTTATATGCATATTTATTGCTCATATGTATATAGTATGATTATACAAGTGTGATTTTGATACCCTTTTAATGGTGGTAAGTTATGACTTGCATGTATAAATGCAAATACAAATTTTATGACTTGAAATGTGCATCATATGATTTGTCAATATACGAATTGTGAAATAGGCAAATGCTTAAAGGAAATGTCATAGTGCCTACACTATTGTCTTAGTGGTGGATAGATAGGCATGTCTATGGGGTTACAGTGCAGTTGTTATAGTTTGGCAACAGTAGTTTCTTCATTCAAAACTATAGAGTCTGCACAGTTTGATGCCTTGGGTATCCACAGTCGATACCTTATCTTCAGGTATTCACAGTTCGATGCCTTCGAGTATTAATAGTTTGATATCTTCAGATATTCATAACTCCCATTATCCACACCCATAGGGATGTGTAGGCCTAGTGCAAAAAGTAAAATAAATAGTTACAAATAATAAATACAACACGAAAGGATAAATAATTGGTATTGATGAGCATTTGCACTTGTATTGATAATTTGTATCAATGAGCGTTGAATATCAATGTTGGCTTATGAATGCGAATTTACAGTATATGAGTAACATATTGATGCATGTTTGCATTATGTACTTTTATATTTATATGAATTGTGATGTTTATGAATGTGTGTGCTTGGCGGATGGCTATTGTGAATGGTCATCTAAACTAAATGTTTCCCCACTAAGTTTTTAAACTTAGCACGGATGTTAATCCGTGTAGGTCCAAGTCATGAGAGTGAGGTACATGGAACATCTGCAAGGAGTAAGGCCAACAACTAGGAAAAAAAGTACCCTTGGAATGTGTTTGTTAGTTAAAGATGATTGTACATGTAATGAAGGAAGGAAATTGTATGCTTTTTTAGGTTATCATGTTAATGTAAAGATGCATTACTACTTTTAAATGATAATTTTAAGTGATGTAAAACTTTGTCATATGTATATTTATAGAATTGAATAGAAAAATGTGTGATGACAGTCCCTATAAATGAATAGAAATGTATGCCATGATTGTTTGTATAGGAATTTGATTGCCATGTGTGTGGGTGATTGCAGGTTCGATATAGGGGGTGTTACAATTTATTTGTCTAATGACTATTTGTGTTAGTTTTAGGTAGGAAAAGACTATAATTAAGTTGTGAAAAGTACCTTTGTCGTACTAGAGAGTGCATATGAGCATTGTATGACATGTATTGAGCCATCAATCCATTTAAGTAATGAAGATAAAATTATAAGAAAGATTATAACGATTGTTACATATGAAATGACTTCATTCTTTTTTATTCTTGATCTAGTTGACTTAAATTACCTTGAAGCTCATTTGAATTATGTTTGGTGCTCTATTTTGCTTATTTTGATCCTTTGATCACTTTGCCTTTCATAAATTGATAAATGAATTTTTCTATAAATCATTGGCAAATTAACTTTCTAATATCACCAAAGATAAAAATACTAGTAGCATTTTTTATTATCATCAAAATCACTTATTAGAACCTCGTTTGGTTCAACAATCTCTCATATTTACATGAACACGAAATATTTGGTGATATTACAAATAAATAATGTTGAAAATATTTTTTGTATATCAAAGGAATATGCAACGTATGTTGCCCCTTAATTCATCTATCATTGATTTCTAAAGATCAAGTTTCAATATCACTACTCTCTCTCTCTCTCTGTGTGTATATATATACACACATTTAAAAGGATATGACATGAGAAAGATGAGAAAATTAAATGTACAACATCACTCTCCCCATTTTAAAATTTTTATCATCTTCAAAGAGCAACTCATATATCAATTCCAAAGTTAAATCTACCTTTTTATTTTTATGTACATGTAATAATAATTTCTCCCTTAATGATATTTTTTTGGGCATAACAATATCACCTCCACTGTGCTCCTTTTATGCTCATATTATGAGCGTGCTAGTGTTTCTCCATCCTAGAGTGAGCTATCTCCTTAAACCTATTGTTGATTGAATTTTCTATTTTTATTCCTACATGCATGCTCAATGCTTGTGATTTTAATCTCTTCATTGATCATTTCTTACTCCAGCTTCCAAATCCTTCGCTCTTACATTACATATTCCATTTCTTTTACACTCCATCTTCTTTAATTCACTTTTTGTCTTCTTCTTCACTAGCTAAACTCCCTCCCTCTTATCTTTTCCTTTTCATTTTTCAAAATTTCATTAAAATTTTCTTCAGTAATGTCTCTAAGCAGGAACTATTCTAACGGTTTCCTTCCTTTTCTAGCAATGCAGTCCTTAACTGGCCAGGGCATATTCTTGGTGCCTTATATTGCTTTTAATTAACCTATCCTTCCCTCCCTTACCCTTTAGCTTTAAATCCTTTCCTTCTCAAGGTCTCTCCCTTTAACTCCTTCTAGTCTAGCCTTTAACCCTCCTTTGAAATCCTTTATTGCCTCTCCAATTTCTTCTTATTTTATTCTGCCTCCTTGCTCAGCCTAGTGATGAATGTACTCCTCCTACCTTGACTTTTGCCCTTAAATCATGGCATCAGGTTCTAAGAGACACTTCTCCATATGAGAACCTTAGGTTTATACCCCTTTATTTCTCTAGCTCTAAGATTATTACACCTCAACTAAAGTTACTTTGCATTGAAGATGTGAAATGGGAAACAATCTTATTGGATTCTTTATTGACAAGTGTTAATCTTTACTGACTATAAATCATTGGGCCACATCCTATTAGAAAAGGTTTGGTTTGGAGTAAAGTGACAATTAATTTAAAGGATCTTTCCTCTTAATATTTAACTGAGAAAAAAACATATTGAAGATCTGACCCTTGGTATGCCAACAATAAACCTCCCTTTTTGCTAAAATGGAGACCTGGCTTTGAGATAAAATTATTGAAGATGAAGCATGCGAACATTTGGATCAACTTCCATAATGTATCATTAGAATATTGCTCCATTACAAGTTTTTTTATTTAGAAAGTTAATATAAGAAAACCACTTAGTTTTAATCAAGCTACAGTCAAGATAAGAAGACTAAGTTATACAAGGATATGTATTGAAGTGGAAATGAACCAAGAAATCCTTAACACAGTGCCTATCCTTATGTTTAAAGAGGGAACTAGTATTATAGAAGTTGAATTGACATATCCTATCAATGAAAACTAATCCAAAATCAACAATAAATAGTATGGAAACCTATAAGCAAGTTTTTTCTTATGAGGAGATTATGTTGGACTAATAGAGAAGGAAGAATGAAAAGAACCTTGTTATGATTCTACTCCTAAAGATATAGGCCCTTCAAAAGGGAAATAATATAAAGTCTATATTGTTAAAAAAAACACAAGTAATGAATCACTGAATACATCCTTAGACTTGGCTCTACCTTCTGATCCTATAACTCTAAACTCTCACCAATATCTTCAATTAGGATCCCCTACTTGTTCTTAAACTATTTAAGCCCTCCTTTTCATATTGACTCACTTCCCTATGTAGTAAACCCTAAAACTTCCTTAGAAGAATAAGCTTCTATAATAAACCTTACTTAAATTAAGGAAGTAGTGATTAATAGTGTTGAAATACTCAATGATATGGCTCTGAACTTTAAAAGAAGAAGTAGAACGAAATCCATAAAAGGGGTTTAAACCTCAAACTCATCCTTTAACTTCTATCATTAGCTGGGATGTTAGAGGATTTAATCATCCTCTAAAGGATTAGGTTAGTTGGAATGTTAGAGGATTTAATTATCCTCTGAAGTAGTAGCTTGTGAAAGATCATCTAAACAATAAAAATCTTTGTCTAGTAGGTCTTCTTAAAACTAAAATAAAAGTTTCAGCTCTTCATAAAAGGCTATAGTTTTTTTGTTAAGAATTGGCAGCTCATCTCTAATCATCACCACCACTTCAATTGGAGAGTTAATATAGGGTATGAACTTAAAAAAATAAAATAAACCATCTTATTAAACTATTGTATCTATTTATCCTTAAACCTTATTCCTTTTCTTGTTACAATCTTTTATGCTTTTAACTTAACATTTCAGAAAGGCTCTTTTATGGAATGATCTAAGGGTTCTTTCCAACAATATTTTTTAAAAATATTGTTGGAAAGAA
>JANQAP020000256.1:6597163-6609523 GCA_026874005.2 Erythroxylum coriaceum
ATCTCAACAATATTTTTTAAAAATATTGTTGGAAAGAACCCTTAGATCATTCCATAAAAGAGCCTTTCTGAAATGTTATTTACCAAAAAATTATATTAATAAATAAATAAAGAAAATGACCCCTTAAAATAGGGCATTAGACATTATTGTTTTATAAAACATTTTTGAAGCTACACTAGGACAACACGTTAGCATATTCAACTATTCATCGACTATACAATCTATCTTCGGCAAACTCCTTGCTTAAGTTATGGAAGTTCTTTACATGCAAGAGCTCTATAAGTTTCTCCTTGAGCTGGTAAGTTCATGTTCTCCCCACTTCTGCTTTATACATTCCATAATGTAGATATTTCAAAATTCAAGTTAATCTTCTTGCCAAAGGTTGACACCTATATCCACTCTTTGATTTTTCTTCTTAACTCCTCCATCATGTATTCTTGCTTATCTCTCTCACCTAAAATATTCTTCTATTTCTTTCCCTCCATATCATGTAAATAATGAGTGTAATGTTATACTAAATAAAATATTATGTGTGATGGTGATAAACTTGCAGGATATAAGCTAGGCCAAGATTTCTTCTAGTTTGCTAATAGTGCACCTTAGATCACTCCATGTAAAAGCTTGATTCCTTTTTTTTTGGTGTATTCAAACGTAATGAATAAATGGCATACTATTTCTTAATTTTGATTAAAAATTCACGTACTTGATTTACCTTCATGCCTCTAATTTTGGTTATAGTTGGTAGCTTATTTAGAATAGTTAACCAAAGAATAAAACCAGTTTTGGTGTTAATGTTCTAATTCCAAACTAAGTTATGCCAACTAACTTCATCACTAGGAATCCTAAAGTGGTTTAGGAAATGTTTATTCTTAAATTCTCCATTTCTGTAACCTTTCCATATAGTTAGATCATTCATGTCAAGATTAGGATAATAGCCTAGCATATTCTACATAACAATTCCAAATCCCCTTAGGTTACTATACTATTTTCTATCCCTAATATGCTTATCCAATTTGGTTTCAGAGGGCAGTATATGCTTCATTTGTTGGTATAGTGGAGTCTTAAAAGGTGGTCTCAATTTTTAATCACCTTTACCAATTTGCTTCACTATGCTTCGGTGTATTATGTCTCTCAATTTTATCGTGTGTTGAAAGGTCCAAGAGGATTTAGCTTAGGCAACTTTCCAATATGTTGTATTTTGTAGATAGTGTTTTCGACTTGTTTCACCAATTAGATAGAAGCATATTATTGACTACTTTACTTGAATTGATTCCCAAACCCCCTCTCCCCCCATACTTAAGTTTAGAAACTTCATTCCAAGATACCTTAGCATGGTTATGGTTAGTTGGTCTACCGATCCATAGGAATTTCTTTACTGGCCTTTCTAAAGATTTAATCACATGCTTTGGGAGAACTAAGTGAGCTAACCAATGTATGTAGATTGTGTAAGGTTGAAACTATCATTTGGACTCTACCTATAAAGGAGATATTCCTATTATTCCAGTAACCCAACCTTCTATATATCACCTCCAGAAGATGCTAACAATCTCTCACATTAAGTATAACTAGGTAAATTGTGACTCTAAGGTTACTTTAGTGGAAGTTTCTCCTATTTTAACCCTACAAAACTAGCTAAGTAATTAGCTCTCTTGTAGTTTGGTCCAAATACATAAATGGAACATTTCCCCTTGTTCATTTCCTAGCCAGACATTGCAGTGAACTTATTCAAGGCCTCCATCAAATATAAACTGAATCCTTATCTGCTTTGCTAAGAAGCATAACATCATTTACAAAAGTAACATCATTTGAAAAAGCTAAATAAGAAATTATGTTCTTCTTTCATTTAAAGTGGTATTTGAAAGAGCTACTCTCACTAATTCTCTTACTTACGATTCTATAGAATATCTCTATGCCTATTATGAATAGGTTAGGGAATAAGAGGTCCCCCTTCCTTAAAACCCTTCTCCCTTGAAAGGCAGAAGTTGATTCCCTATTAACTAGTATCTAATAAGAGACTAACGTGATGCACAACCATAGGCATATATCCCAATTACTATTAATCTTTCCAATAATATTAACTCTCCTTGGCTAGTACTTGGAGACTATAATTATACTATGCTCCACCAGGATTTTGAAGGAGGCAATACAATCCCCAAGCATAAATATCAGGACTTTGGAGACAATATGCCCTATATTAGTGTCTTAGATCTTAATTATAATGGCAATTACTTCACCTGGTATAATACAAAAGTGTGAATTGGTTCACTAGAAGGAAATTGCATAGATCCTTGATTAATGGAAAATGGGTGAGTGAATTTCCCTTGAGTACTGCTCATTTTGTTAATGCTTTCTTTAATAACTCTTGTATGAAATTTATAAGGGAAATGGCTCCTGATTCCCTTTACAAATTTTAGTTTGGAATAATCTGTAGATTCCAAATGTCTCCTTTATCTTAAAACTAGTAGTGAGGGAAAAATATTAAAATTAGATAGAATTAGAGGTGGTACCAATACCTCAACTCTTTTTTAGTTATGTATTGACTCTAATGAATCCATTAGCCATAAACTCTTTTAGCTCTATTTCTCTAAATGTTATGAAATGACATTCTAGCTCAATGCAGCTTAAATTGCTAAGCCATGGGTTAGAGATTGGTTCTTTAATGGATTTTAGGCATAACTCATATGCATAATGATGACCTTATAGTGTTTTACTTATATCTTAGATGCACTATATAATCCTATGGAAGGAAAGAAATTTAAGGTTGTTTAAAAGGTAATTTAGCTCACCTAGAGATGCTAGAGTGAAGACCATTAACTGGATAAGATAGGTCCAACTTGCATTTGCTTGGACTTATGTTTCTCCCCCTACATAAAACTCTTAATTTAGACTTATAGTTTTAGTGAGGTCTCTTACAATAGTTGCTTTTCTTATTTTATTAATGAGACTTAGATATACTAGCTTAGAATTGGTTTAGATTCCTTAGAACATCTTTTGATTTATTTCCATTCGAATCCTATAATCCAATACTTCAAGAGCCAATATAAACATATTAAGATCACCTTTTACTTGAAAATTGACATTTGAAGCCCAGGTGATGATGATAATCCATTGAGAGAATGTTGAAGGTAATATAGTAAGAGTTTCTTAGTTTGGGTAAGAATCAATAGTTGAAGAAGAGATGGTTCAAATATTTATCACAATTTTGATAAAGGTCAGATGACGGACCCATATAGGGTAATTATAGTACATTCTTAGTACCCAACCTCCCTTTTGCAGTGAGTTAATCGAATTTGTTATAAAGGTGCATGAAATTATAGTTTTTCTCTTAATGAAAAAGTAGATTTTATTTATATTATTCTCTTGTAGTTTCATTCCCTTGTCTATTTTGTTTGATAATTATAGTGTGAAGGCATACTAAAATTGTTATCTTGTAGCTCCTTGGCATTAGGCTCAATGAAATTCAATTATTTACTTTCCAAAAACTCTCAATTTATGAAGAAAAAATCACTACCAACACAAGTCACTGATCCTATATGTAGAATCCTCCTAAAACCTTTCTATACTTGAATTTATTTTAAAAATGATTTAAATTAATAATCAATCTAATTATAAATATTAATCAAATTAATAAATATATTTAATTTAATTTTAGAATTGATATTAAATTAAAACTATTTTAAATTTTATTTAACAATTGGATTAAATAAGAAATAAATTATTCCATATCAAAAATAATTTTATTTAGTTTTGAAATTATTTGAATAAAAAAACAACTTATCCCTTTCTAAGTTTAAGTCATGTTTTAACTTATTTCTAAACAAGCCTATATTCTAACTTTAGAATGGTCTTATCCTTGTTGTCAAATAAGCCTTGTTCCAAGCTATGAATATTTTATTCCTAACCTAGAATAATCCTTGTATCCAATTGCCATCATTCTTCCTTCTTTCAAAAAAACCTAGCATTATAAACAAATTAAGCTACCATCCCTATCTTTCTCCCGTCACTAGCCTACATTTGTCATCATCTCACCATCTGTTCCAGACACTCCTTTAATAATGTTGACCAAGCAGTCATTAATCCAATCTACTTTATATGTAAAAAGAGGCTGTCGATACAACTCTCCCTAGTACTCTCGAACATATTTGAAATCAACTTACCTCATTGTGGCCAACTACTTTTAGATGCCGCTACTATTATTGTAGAGCCAACTCACAGCATCTACGCGTCTTCAGTAGAAACAACCTCAATAACTAACATAATGCTTCTCCTTTAGCAACAAGAACACATCAACTTTAAGATAACTTAAAAGCATCCACAAAAGTATAAAAATTATGGGAGATCCTTTTTCTAATGATTAAAGAGAAAAATTTTCTATTAATAATCACCTCCCATATGCCATAGTAGGTATGGAGAAGAATCGCAAAGTGGCGTGCTTCTTCTTTGTTAAATATGTCTATCAACATATTGAAACAACCCAAGCTGACCCATATGTCTCTCTCTATTTTCTTCTTGAACAAAAATAAGAAACCAACCTTAATGAAGGATGGTAAATTATTAGTAGTTAACTTAACCCTTTAACAATTCTTAAAAACTTCTAAGCTTCTAAAGTTCAAAGATAAACCTTTAAATTTCAATTAAATTAAATTTAATATAGGCTTAGGGAATAATCAAATCAAATCTGACTGGGTGGCTTAGGGATTTTATGGTATTAATTTGAAAATTTTGGACTTAAAGAATACTTAACTAGATTATAATCTAATTTTAGTAATTAAGGTTTACAATAACTGAAATTTTAATTCTAAAATTTAATATTATTAATAATCAAACATGATATTGAATTGTAGAATTAGAGATCACTCTAGTGCTATTAAAAATTAGGTTGAGACCTGATATCGTATATAGTAGAATAAAACATGAAATATTTTTGTTTGATTTGTTGAAAACTATGATTGTTTTAAATTATATCGTATGATTAATGCATAGATTTAATAGACATAAATGTAAATCATACCTTATTATGTAGTTTGATCTTTTTTTCTTGTCATTTCTTTCAAATTGTTTCTAAAATTGATTTATCATAACCATCATAACTACATACATATTTGACCTTAAACATTATCACCACAAATAAATTGAGAGAACTTTATAAGTAATATAGAAAGGATTAGCAAAAATTTGCTAGCTTCTTTATATCATGAGTCTATTTATAGTAGGTTTGGACCTTTTAGATTTAACCATCATTCGATATAAAGTGCTCTAAAAGGGTTCAGCTAAAGTATAGCTTCAGAAAGATTATCTGTTTTCTCCCTTCTTGTTTGCCAACTTCTTCTTCTTAATCCTAATTTTGGTCCTTAAGTCTTTCTTTGGCCCCTCCTTCCCTATTCTTTGTTTATAGCTACCTTACCTTATCCTTTTCATCTTGATTCTTCCTCTCCTTTCCATAACCCTGGTATATTCTTCATTTAGTGCTTTGCTCAACTGCCTAAAGGTAGTTTTAAGATTTTCCTTTCTCTATTACTTAAGTTGTTATTTATGGCAATTGCTTTTTAAAAACCACTCTAGAATTTTCTCTTAGAAATGTCTATTCAAAATTTAGACATTGTGCAGTGCCTAGCCTTTGAGTTCCCACCTTTATCCTCCAAATCATCTAGTAATGCCAATCCCAGTAACTTAGGTAAATCCTCCTTTAACCCCTTACTAAAAAAAAGCTCCTTATAACTCTATTATTGTGCCAAAAACTAGAGTAACTTGATTAGGAATAACCATAGAGGGGATAACCTAAAGTTTTCTCACTTCCCTAAACCTTCTTTAACTAATGGAGTAATTTCCCCATCAATCAATGCTAGAGCAAACATATGGTCTTCATTACTTGTTGGTTTTGTTTTGGACAAAAAAGTTTTCTACCCTTAAACAAACTTTTGGACTACTACAAAATAGAGCAAATCTGGATTAGAAAAAAATCCATTAGCTGAAGATAATTATTTCATCATTAGATTTTCCAAGGCATCTGATCTCTCTAATATCCTAAAGTAGGGCCCCTTACATATTACTAGGAAGTCTCTCTTCTTCTTCAATGAAACCAAGGAATGATTTTATATAAAGAAAAAAAAATCAAAGAAATATATGTTTGGATTAATTTCTATAATTTAGCACTTGAGTACTAGACGAAGGAAGGATTAAGTTACATAGTAAGTGCACTTGTAAAGACCATATGTATAGACTCCTTAAAAGCTACGTTGGAGAACATTAGATATTTGAGAATATCTATTGAAGTTCCTTGGGACTCTAATGTCCTCCATCCTTGATTATTAAGAGGCTTATTGAGCAAGATGAATTAACAGACCATGTCATTTAGCTAAGCTACACCTGGAAACCTTCCACATTAAGAGTTTGGAAGCCTACTGGAAGATTGTTTCACATTAGATCATATAGAGAGTTAACAAGGCTTCAAAATGAAGCTCCTATTATTACACAAGATAATTTAAAGTTGAAGGAAGTTCCAAAGGAGTCTTCAGATGCAACACCTAAAGCAGGGGATACCTGTATCACTAATGAGGGATTTAATGCTTCTAATACTAAAAAAATTCAAAGTAAAGATATAGAGAAGGAAGCAAATAACACTATACACTATGATAAAGTGAAAGAAAATCCTCTACTAAATCTTACTATGCTGAATAGGATAAAGAGAAAGCTCCACTAGTTAAAACCCATCTCTATTGAAACAACTTCAAGATCTAAATCTAAAGGGGGTAGAAATTCGAGCAGGAAGAAAAAAGGTGAAGGTACCTCCCTCAACCAATCTTCATAAATATACTAATTTGGAATGTAAGAGGACTAAATAATCCTCTTAAGAAGCAAAGTCTCAAAGACTTCATTTGGAAAAGAAGTTAGTTTTGTTTGCATTAATAGAGACTAAAATAAAAGTTGTTAATTTAAGGGAGGTGCTTGGTTTTTTGGGCAACAAATGGAACTTCTTATCTAATCATTTGCTCTATTACAATAGGAGGCTTGTAACTGGTTTTAATCCTTCTCTCATTAAGGTAATAAAAGTTTTTAGCTCTACTCAATTAATTCATGAATTATCAAACCACTAGATATCCCTCTACCTTCCTTTTCTCAACTATATATGTAGCTAACTTAAGTTTTTAAAGAGATTCCCTTTGGAATGACTTAATGAGAACCCAAAATTAATCAACCCTAGCTTTTAGGTGGAAATTTCAATTGTAAACTTATGATAAATGAAGTTGAAGGATCATTTGTTTATAGTAATACAAATGGGAATGAACTTTCTTCTATTACATCTTCTCTTGGTGTTATAGATTTAAGTTTTGTTAGACAACTCTTCACTTGGTCTACTAAGTAGATTAGAGTAAGCTTCATAAGGAAAAAGCTAGATCAAGTTTTATCCAACAATCTCTGGTTAGATAAATTTATCACCAACTATGCCCAGTTTAGACCTCCCTTATCTTCTACTCACTCTATCATTGATGTTAATGCTATATGCATAACTCATATCTCTTTTTAGGTTTTATAACCTTATGTTACAGATAGCTAGGGCTATGAGAAAAGGGATTAATTATAGCTAGGGCTATGAGAAAAGGGATTAATTATCTTTTTTTAGGTTGTAAAGCTTATAACTTGATGAGTAAACTTAAAAAAGCAAAATAGGAGCTTAAAAATATAAAAAGATATGATTGTCTTAGCGCAGAAGCATAATCAAAAAATGCCAAGCTCCAACTCTTGTATTATCAATCTAAACTTTATAACTCTCCTAATGATATCGGCATCAAAATTTTTTTTCTTTTCATAACCCATACCTCAAACAAAAAGTCTGATTATATTGGCTCAATGATGGAGACAAATGCAAACAAAAAGCCTGATTATATTGGCTCAATGATGGAGACAAATGCACTAACTTCTTCTCTAATGCTTTTTTAGCTTACAGGAACACCAAGAATATTAGTTTACTAAAGGATAGTGAAGGGAATATTAATAGGGATAAGGTTGCCATAAAAGAACTAGCTTTCAATTATTATAGTGATTTGTTTGACATTAAACTATCTTACTCTTCTTTATTTTAGATGAAAGCATATATACAATCTGGACTAAAAACAGATGCTTGCTCATTGCTTATCAGGCTAGTTACACCTAAAGAAATCAAAATGATGCTACTCAGCTTTAAGCTAAATAAAGCCTTGGGTCCAGATGGCTTCAATGCTTGTTTTTCTCAGAAAACATGAAGCATAATAGGAGAGCTAGTCATAGCTTATGTGTAAGATTTTTTCAATATTAAAAAATACTTAAATAGTTAAATAAAAATTACCTTTGTCTAATCCCTAAGAAAGATAACCCTACTTCCATTCAAGAATTTTGATTTATATCTTATTGTGATTTTGGTTACAAAGTGATTGCAAAAGTTCTAGCTATAAAGCTTAGGAATGTCCTTACACCTATTATAAACAATTGTTAGTTTGCTTTCATTAATGATAGGAGAATAGGGGATAATTTATCAATGGCTCAGGAGTTATTTAAAGATTATTTACAAATCTTGTCATTCAAAGCTGCTTCATGAAAGTTGATCTATACAAAGCCTTTGATTCCTTAGAATGGGATTTCCTCCTTAATTATCTCAAAGCTTTCAATTTTCCAAACTTATTTATCTCTTGGATTAAAGCTTGTATTACTACCATATATATTTTTTTACCTTGATTAATAGATAACCTACTCTTATATTAAAAGGGGCTAGAATTATCAGAAAGGGAGATCCATTGTCTCCCTACCTGTTCACAATTACCATTGAAATCCTTATCATAATGACTCATAGGCATTTCTCCAACTCAAGTAATTTAGATATCATAATAAATGTAGGGAGATGAATTTGTTTTTCTTGGTTTATACAGATGATCTCTTATTTTCTTGCACAAAAAATCCCCATCCTTTAAAAATTATAATGGATTCAATATGCTTGTTCTCAAACAAGTCAGGCGCAAGAATTAACTTAGAGAAAAGTAGGTTGATGCTTTCAGATGGAGTTTCTAAAGTTTTCGTGCTCTAACAAATTTCTAGTATGCAGGTACAACAACTACCTTTCGCTTACCTTGTCTTTCTTATTTTTCCTAAGAAACCAAAGTTCTCAAATTTGTTGTAAAACATGTACCTCTCCTTTAGTGGTCGCATTCAAATAATAGTGAATGTTTTCACAAACAATCACACAAATGGGTGATCTCACATGATGTTTCCTAAAAGACTAATTAATAAGTTGGGAAGGCTTATTAAAATATTTGTTTGATTTAGTGATCTTAAAAATGCATTCGGAGCTAAAATAAGTTGGAAAAAAGTCTATTCCCCTAAATAGGAAGGAGGATTAATGATTGTTTCCTTAAAAAAAAAAAGGTCATGGCTAAATGGATTTGGAGACTTATGAATGATAAAGAAGCTAGTTGGGTAAGATGGTTTCATGTTCATTACCTATCTAATAGATGTTTCTAGATGTTAAAAGAAAGAAAGGAGCATTCTTGGCTATTTATAGATCCTCATATTAAGATGCATATTGGGAATGGACTAGGTACTTGGCTTTAGTATGACAACTGGAGTCAGATTAGCCCTTTTCATCAAATGCCTGAACTAATTTTTATAAGATATAGGTTCCTTAGAACCTCTAAGGTATCTGATATCCTAAAAGGTTAATCATGGAGTTGTCCCTAAGGGGGAATGACCTTATTGACCAATAGATTACCTAGCTACTCCCCCAATGTGGAGATATCTAATTAGCTTGTTTGGCAATTATAAACATCTGGGATTTTTACCAATGCATCTTCCTTAGATAACATCAGAGATCACTATCCTAGGGTGACTTTGTTTGGCATAACTCTATATTGCCTAAGGCATCTACTACATGTTGGTTAGCAATTTGGGGTAGACTATAAACTAAAGACAGATACAACTCTAGTTTGAATCTTCGTTATGATTTATTTAATATTAAAATAGAATTAATAGGCCATTTGTTTTTAATTGTTCATAAAATAATTTTATTTGGTATAAAATTCATCATAGGATGGAGTGCATCTGTAAGGAATAAAAATGGACTCAAATAGTTTATTAGACTTGAAATTTGTCTAGAAGTTCAAATATTGTTTCCATCCTAATTAAAACAATATCACTATATTGTATCCATGTAATGTGGAGAGAAAGAACCATTCCATACGTAGAAAAATTAGAACTCATAAGAACTTGCTAGCTACTAAGCTCATCTAGTAATTAGGGAAACTCTTTCAAAAAATTAAAGCCAAGTGAAAATGTCTGATAAAGCAAAAGGAACTAGGATCTAAATTAAGCAGTCTTAAATAAAACGGAGCTACAACTAGATAAGAGCAATATTCAGATAAGATCTTCATCTCTAATGGGGAAGGGATCATATATAATTGATCAGTGTAATGATAAGTTGAGGTAGGATAAAATCATCTAGAACTAATCATGCATACATAGTGAAGACAAGCAAGCAACATTTGAGGTTCCATTTACTTAATAAGGAACCTTGGTTTTGCTCAATTAAAGATGTTCAAGGCCAAAGATATTGGAGCAATACTAGAGAAGAAGTATACACATGGCAGGGAGATGTGCAATCGAGTAACATCTAGTATGGTTAGATAATCTATGCTGTCTTTGATGCAATTTAGTCAAAGGAGTTAATTTGCAGTTTTTGATAATACATCTTTTAAGTCATTCGGACTTAGTATGAATGATATTTTTATATTAAACTTTTATGAGGCACATTTGCTTCCTTTCATCGAAAATACAATTTCATTTAATTTTAGTTAAACTTTAATTAAAATTTAATTATTTCAAATTAAATACCATTTAGACTTGAATAAAATCTAATATCCCATATTGATCCTTACTTATTAAATATCTCTTATTTAATCCTAAGGTTTTTTAAACTTTACAATTAAGTACAACTTGATTAAATTACATTTCACTCTTATCAATCATTGTTTATATATGACCCTTTAAGTTTCTAAATATGTTGGCAATGAATATAAGTTATAATCCTAAGTTATATTTAGGATTACATATAATTTACGATTACATAAACTAAACTCCTTTAATTTATCTTTAATCCTTTAATTAAATAATTTAAATCCATAGATCATGATTGATATCTTGTAATGTATCATGAACACCCAAATATTAAGAATATAAAAAAAAAATTACTAACCATTCCATATATAATTTTCTTGTATAATTTAATCTTTTTATCATACAATGTTTCGATTAGACAATGAGCATGGAAGTAATATTACTCTATTTGCTTCTAATCATATTAGTTTTCACTATAAGTAATTGGTTACATTAACGACATTTAGAAATAATTTTCAAAGTGTCATTCCACCTAGGTTAGGTATTTTTTGAATTAATACTAATATAAAATAATAGAATATTCTCCCTATTCACTTTAGGGTAATGAATCATATATTAATCTCTTAGTTACCTCCTTATTGTTTGTCATATTTGTTAAGTCAAGAGGACTTCACGATTATTAATTTTGGTGACAATCAAATAATAATAATATTAGAAATAAATGAACTATTTTGATGAGTGTGTTATGTGTGCAGAAAAACAAAGAAGAAGCAGAAAACACAGAAGAAGTGGAAAACACAGAAGAAGTAGAAAACACAGAAGAAGTGAAAACACAGAAGAAGTAGAAAACACAGAAGAAGTGAAAAATACAGAAGAAGCGCAAAACACAGAAGAAGCAAAAAATACAGAAGAAAAGAAAACACAGAAGAAGCGCAAAACACAAAAAAGCGCAAAACTCAGAAGAAGAGGAAAACACAGAAGAAGCAGAAAACACAAAAGAAGTGGAAAACACAGAAGAAGCAGAAAACATAGAAGAAGCGCAAAACACAGAAGAAGCGCAAAACACAGAAGAAGTGCAAAACACAGAAGAAGCAGAAAATACAGAAGAAGAGAAAACACAGAAGAAGTGAAAACACAGAAGAAGAGGAAAACACAGATGATACAAAGATGAAGATACGCTAGTACGTCAGACAGTTAGTTAGTTGGAGCTAGTTACAGAACTCAACTGAATAACGATTCTACAAGAATCAAGAAGCAGTTATCAAGAATCAAGAAACAGTTGGAGACTTAGACTATATATACTAGTCGTAGTCGAAGATTGAACAACCTTTTTGAAGAGAATAATCTTTTGAGCTTTCAAGTGTTTACTTACAAAGAAAAATTCTATATTCAAAAGTACGATACAAGAGAGCGAACCCTACTATAGCAAAAAGCTCACAATATCTTTCTAGTGAGAGAAAGAAAAGGCTAAGAGCCTGGAGAGGCTAAGATAGCAGAAAGAAT
>JANQAP020000256.1:6797518-6809203 GCA_026874005.2 Erythroxylum coriaceum
CAAGGTCTCTTCTTGATCTTTTAATAAGCTAGTCCATTTGCCTCCAATTTTTAACCCAAATTTCTCCCAATTTTCAACGACATATGTCATTAAGTCCCAATGTCATTCATAAAAATTTCTATTACCATCTGACACTTATTTCTGCCACTATTCAACAATTGTCTCGCCACTTGGCATTTTTCCTAGTCCAAAATTTCAAAAAATTCTCAAATTTCACCAAAAATTCTAAATCACTAATAAACACACCAACTCAATTTTCAAAACACAATATTCACTATCCACATCATAATCACATTACATCACTCATTTATACCCAGAAATGTCAATTGAGTGCATGAACAAATTTTTGTATTGTGTGCAATAATCAATGTCAAGTACATGATGCTATTTTATGCATAAGCATAAAATGTAATTTTTTTCTAATCTCTCAGTGCTATTTCTCAATTACAGAAATATACGGTTCTAACCCTTAATATGGAAACGGGATGTTACACCCCTTTTGGGTTAGAGAGCCAGTAGATGTTATCAGCAGAGGTAGTATCAGCGAGAAGAGGCAAGTGTTCCTACAGTAGTGCAAATCCTCTGAAATTCCTTCCCCAACCTCCATCCTCCACAAGTTCAGATACACGAGCATTAGTTGGCATATGTAATCTTATCTAAGAGTATAGCGAGTGGTCTATTAATATGTTGATATCCAACCAATTGTCAAACCAAACATAAGTTTCTCTACCATTATTTATGTAGTGTTTGATGTGAGGGTATAAAGTATGTCTATTCTTTAAAACTTCATTGAAGAAACATGTAAACTGCTGGGAGTTTTCTACTTACTAGAGATTTCGATTTTAGAGGATGACTTGATAGACCCATTGTGTCCACAATGCCTCTTTATCTGATCTCCAAAGTTTTTTACTGATCAACACTTTTTACATGATACTAATAGAAGGAATGCTAAGTCCACCATAAATCTTCAAAATAGTGACATCATTCCACTTGACTTTTGCTTTTATCCCATTATCGCATTTTCTAGACCATAAAAATTCCTTAAGTAATCAGTCTATTTCTTTGATGATTTTCTACAGCAGGATTGTGTGTGCTATCCAATGAGTGTGAAGGCTACTCAATACTAAAATTATTAGAGTAATGCATCCAGCATAAGAAAGAAATTTGTTTTGCTAGCCAAGTACTCTCTTCTTTATTCTATCCAATATAGATAGGCATTTTGCATGTTTTAACTTGGATGGGGATATAGTTACTCTAAGATACCTCATCACTAAAGACTGAATGGTGAAACCAGTAGCTCTGTTAAACTCAGCGAGGTTGAGCACATCTACTGAAAGTATCAAACAACTCTTCTCCGTATTAATTTTAAGGTTGGACCACTTCGAGAAAGTCTTAAGGTAGTTCAAAAGAACGTTCAACAAGACTATATCAGTAGCACAAAAAAGCATAAGATCATTCGAAAAAATAAGATGAGTAAGTTTGTTCTCTTCACATTTCTAGTGATACTTGAAGCACCCATTAGAATCCGTTAAAGAATTGATAAGGCAAGACAGGCCTTCCATTACTAGGGTGAATATATAAGGGGAAATCAAATCGCCCTGTCTAAGTCCCCTAGAATTCTTGAAAGGCTTGGAGGGAACTCTGTTGACCAGTACACTCAAAGAAGGAGTTTGAATACATTCCATAATCCATTTTATGAACACTGGTGGGAACTTTAAAATTTTAAGCATCATTCTCACAAAACTCCAGTTTACCATATTATATGCCTTATAGAAGTCGAGTTTCATCATGCATCCTTTAACTGCTCTTCCTGAACAATAGTCTTTCACTAGTTTTTAAAGTAAAAGGACATTATCGCCTATACTTCTGCCTAGGACATAAGCTCCTACGTTTAACGCAATTGACTCCCCAATAGCCTTTTTCAATCTATTAGGTAGCAATTTCGCGATCACCTTATATATTGAGTTGCAGCACGAAATAAGTCGAAACTCCCCTAGATACTTAGGATGTTTCTTCTTAGGTACAAGACATAAAAAGGTATTGTTCATCTCTTGCAACATTTTTCCATTTTGGAAAAATTCCATGATTGCATTTACAACTGATTGCCCCGTGATGTCCCATATTGTTTGAAAAAATTGAGCTATGAACCCATCCGGTCTAAAAGCTTTGGACGGTGGAGCTTGAAGATTGTCTCCTTTATGTCATTAATAGCTACTGCCTCAGTTAATCTGTTCTTCTGATCTTCCGTTGTTGCCCCTTTTAAGATTCTTTTCATGCTATCAGAAGGTAGACTTATACTCTCTTGGCCTATCAACTGGGCAAATTAGAATCTAGCCATATTGAAAAGAGTTTATTGATCATTATGTAACTTCCCATTATTGTCTCGTAGATGAACAATCCTATTTGTGTTGCGTCTGGCCAATAAGGATACGTGAAAGAACTTAGTGCTTTTATCTTCTTCTCTAATCCATTTCACTTTTTCTTTCTGCCTTTAAATGAAGTGATGAAGATTTAATTCTTATGTATAACCCCTAAATAAGCTCTGCTCCTTCGCCCTGCAATTAATATCATCTGGGCCATCGTAGTAGCATTTTGTGCTTGTTTTACCTATAATTTTAACTCCCTTAGATTTTGATTCTTGGCATAGATGGAGTCTTTTATTGCATGCTTAACTCTACTCAGTTTTTCGTATTAACTGAAATGCCTTGTATCCTTGAACTCCATGTTGCCAACATTTAACTATTCGATCCAGAGTTCCTTCCAAATGTAGTACTCTACTGAACAATCTGAAAGGTGTTATGTCCCTTCTTACCTCAGTGCTGCAATGAATCAACTGAAAACAATTATCTGACATAAGGTTGTCTCTATAGTGAACTGTTGATTGGGAGAACTTATGCAATCATTCTGAATTAACCAAGCATATGTCAAGTTTTTTCCTAATATGCATCACTCCTTGTTAATTATTGGTTCAAGTGAAAACCTAACCAATAAAGCATAAGTCTGTTAGATGCACCACACTTAAGAGGTTTGTAAGTTCCTTGGTATCAGCCATCATATAATATTTCCTTCCTTTAGCCTCATTAGGATTTAAAATGCAGTTGAGATCTCCCACAACCAGCCATGGGGAGACAACAGAATTTTGAATACTTTGAAGACAATTCTATAAGAGGTTTCTTTGGAAGGCAAATTGGATGAATTCACCAAAGTAAGTAAAAATGGAGTATACTGACCTTTTATTTTGCAGGAAAAGTGTACAAGTTGATCACATTCTTCTTCTACTTGAACTTCCATCAAATATGAGTTGTAGGCACATATGATACGCCTATTATAGTGAGATCTGTGGTTGGACAAAGTCCTCTAATAAGCCCCTAAAAAATTCTAAAATACTTTCAAAGAAGAGTCCTTTATTCTGGTTTCTAATAAGCCACATAACTGGTTTCTTCTCTTTGATAAGATCCCTCAATACTAACCTTTTCTACGGATCATTCAGCCCCCTCATGTTCCAAATTAAAAAAGACATTCAGGGGATATCATCCCTTTGTTCTTTTTTTCCCTTTCTTCTTTGTTGCACTTTATTTAGCAGCTATTATGATCGTGTGAATTGGTTCAGCATCTTCTAAACTAATAACTAGATTATTACCTAAATTGTCTAGCTCAGAAGCTGCTATCTCCATTTCTTCCCTGTTGTCAATACTTCTTACTACTGAAATCTCTGCTAACTTGACAGTGTTTTCTTGGTTTCTAGTATTTGTTTGATTACTGCAACTCTTAGAAGTTAGATTAACTGAGGCGAGGTTAACATTAGAAGTTTCTTCCCCTGGGGTAGTTGGGTTAATCTCTCTGCCTCCCTCTACTCCATCCCCTAGCTCAGTAGCTAGCAATTCATCTGTATCTCGCAATACTAATTCTTCGTAACTTCCAGTTTGAAACACTTTTCTTGTGAGTTTCCATTTTTTTTCCTCTCATTGGGTTTCCAAAGATAAGTCACCAAGATACTTTTTTGGACCATTTCTCTTTTAGCATTTAGGCTTAACACCAATAAGCTATTCGATAGGGGGGATTCCTTTAAGATTCCAATTCATACTTTTGCATATCCCACTCTCTCCATATTGACTGTCGGTGTATCTACAGTCACGGGTTTGCCTAAAGAGCTAGCTGCATAACTCAATCCTTCTAGTGTCTATAGCTCCATAGGTAAGTTATACAGGTGTACCCACATTGGAAAGGTTTCTATGCCCTCTCGATCCATTTCCAGCCCTGGTCTCTACCTTTGTAGAAAAATTGGCTGATCCCCTATATGCCAAGGACCATATTCGACAATGTCTTCTAAATTACAGTTACTCTCAAAACAAGAAAGTCCCATCCTCACGAAGTAACACCCTTTCCAATCCCTCGTGACTCCATTTAGATTTTGTCCATGCGTTTACCATTGGAAACACTGATCTTTTATTCCAAAAGAATCCAACAAGGGCTGAAGACCACTTATTAACACCTGCCTCCAGCAACTCCCTAGGCAGACAAATAAATTCATCTTTCATAACGTCAGTGAAGCGCTTAAGAGATATTTTGTTTGGAGCGGGAAGAAATTTTTTCTTCCAGGCTCCTTTGGTCACTACTACATTCTCTTAGTTCTGCTTTTGACCTGAGATTTCAGAGTTTTTGACTTTTGATAGGATGAGTTCTCTAGTTAGTGCTGGGAAATCTTACTTCAAACTGGAGGTTTCTCCACTCTCCATTTTCTTTCTCCACAGTCTGTGCTTACAATATGATTAAGTTCTTGTTATGCAAGTTTGATTTTTTTAAATGCTCGAAAATTGAATTTATTAAGTGAAAATATATTGATTTTACTTAAGCATTCTGAGAGAATTTGAGCCTTGATGCAAACTTTTTTCTTTAAAATTTGGGTATCTTCTTTGATTTTGAATTTCTAGAAGTTACATTTCATCTTTTTGAGATTACATGTAAGTTGTTTACAAATATTAAACTAATAAAGGCACTTAGGATTTACATTTGAGCCAAATTGTCTACCTTTTATACAACACTTTAATGAGCCCTTTTAAAATTTATATGAAATTTTATCATTTCTCTTTGTAATCCTTTTGCCATTAAACCTTAAGCATAAAATAAAAATAAGTACTCTCTAA
This sequence comes from Erythroxylum coriaceum, assembly GCA_026874005.2. Lineage (NCBI taxonomy): Eukaryota > Viridiplantae > Streptophyta > Magnoliopsida > Malpighiales > Erythroxylaceae > Erythroxylum > Erythroxylum coriaceum. The sequence goes on from JANQAP020000256.1 coordinate 6,802,663, forward strand.
TTCACTATTAGTAGAGCTTCAACTTGTAATTTATGTTGTTGTTGGGTATGTTATGCAAAGAAATAAGTGTGTGAGAGATGGTGATGTGTATGGAAAGGAAATGTAAAAGGGAAATTCATATCAAAAAGAAAGGAAAAATAAAAATAAAAATAAGAAATAAACTAAAAAAGAAAAGAAAAACAAACAATATAGAAAATTGATTGGCATAGTTTTCTTGTATTTGAAAAAAAATGGTGGAGATTTTTTATCAATTTCCTAATTTACTTACTCTACTAATTTTAAATAGTTTTATTTTCCAATTTCATTTCGTTTGTTGGCATTCTTATCCATTTGGCCTCAGTATAACCTAATTCAAAGGCCTTTTGATTTTTGCTTGTAATCTAGTTAAATAGGGTTAGATGATTTTCAATTATAGATAAAGTTTAATTTCATAAGAAGATTATGAGAGCACCTCACCTAAAATTTCAAATACTTGTGTGAATGAGTGAAACCTTCTTAGAAAAAAGTCAATTTGAAGTATCTCAGCTTAATAAAGGAGGTATAAAAGTGTTTACTTTGTTTTGTTTGTATAATAATGCATTTAAATTACTAATGTTTAGTTAGTTATGGTTTCTTGTTGTCAATTGTTTAAGGATAATGAGTTAAAAGTAGAGAAATTTAATAGGGCAATATTGCATATATTGTTAGTGGTTAAATTATTTGTGATTTAGCATATTTATAGTATGATGTATATGAATTATATTATGTTTTCTTTTATTTGATTCGTTATCTTATAGGTGATTATTTGAGAAAAACTCAAATTTGATTTTAACTTTCTCTATAGTTTTTCAATCTAGGAGATATTAAAATCCAATAAAAGCTAATAAGATGGACAACAACTTTGTAGAAGGAAATGGATACCAATATAGGTTTTTGTTAGCCCGTTGAAGATCACCCAAACATTTATTAGAAGGAGTGAGTAATATAAAGAAACACAACATCTATGAGACTATATTTGACTCATATTTCACAACATACTTACATTTCTCATACTCGTGTTTAGTTCTTTGGGAAGCATTGTTAATCATTATGGAACATAAGCTCAACAAAATACCATATTGGAATTGTGTTTATGAAAATGTTTAGAATTTAAGTTCTAGAGGCTAATCAATGCTAGTTTAGAAGTTGATCCAATATGATTTTTGTAACATAATCCAAGGACATGTAAAAATACATTTTCAATCACCTTAGGACTTTATTATATAGACTTAGTTAAAAATACTCTTATTAGAGGAATTTATGGGAGTTTTTTTTAAGTTGTATGATAGCCACCTTAAGCTGTAGTGATTATTTTAGGGTTTCTTAACATTTACAGAGGATTTAAAGTAAGGATTAAAAGAAGATCAATCTTAACTTACACATAACTAAAATATCTTGTTTTATCTTTCCATCTTTTATTCCTTTCATATTAAGATTTTTTTGTTTCAGTTTTGTTTTTTATTATGTTCAGTAGCTAAATCCCAAATTAGGGCTAGAAATGTAGTTTGTGATAGATTTTCCAATTATTTTGTTTGAATTTATTCCTTTTGATATTAATGATTTAGTTTATAACTAACAATATTAGATTCAATCATAGGGATTGACGAAGGATTAAGAGGTGAAATATAATTTATGCAATAAGAGACTAATCACCTTAGATTTAGAAAAAGGGATTTGTTTAGACTACTATGAGAATTAAATAGATTAGCTATAATGAGTTTGATTGAGTTGAATTGTTCATTGGGATATGGTAATTACCTAATTTAATACATTTTTATGTCTCATACGAGAGCATAGATACATTAGATTAATTTTTGTTTCAACCTTCATAATTAATTTTGTATGATATTTAAAATTTCACATAAGTGAAATCCAAAATTTGATTGCTAGTTTATTGATTTGTCTCGGTTTAATTTTCTTGTCTTCATTAGTTTAGAAAACTAATTATTTTTCATAAATCTTGTTTATTTTAGTTTTACAATTTGGTTAAGATTAATAAACATAGTAGTATGGTCTTTTGGGATTGATATTTAATACTCTAGAATCTATTACTTACAATGATTGATTATATGCACTTGTAGAAAGATATGATTAATACTCAAGTTGCTAAGCCATCTTTCCCTTAAATGCAAGTTTGGAAAAAGACAAAATAGAGTAAGCTTCGCTTATAGAAGATATTAGTTAATAAGGAAGATATTTATATTTAACTTCCATAATAAAGCTAATGTCTTGAGGATTCTAAAGCTTGGTTCTTGGAATATCTCAAGGAAGTCTATCATGTTGTAAAAGTAGAAAATTGAATTATCTTTAGACAGGTGAAAAATTATAAAAGTCTCCATTTAGATCAACTTTTATGATATTCTTCTAGAGTATATACCACTATATGATTAAGTTACTTGATAATTGTAAAGAATTGCTTAAGAATTTCAAGCTAAAGAGATTGATAAAGGATGATGAGCTAAAGTTAACTAAGATCTCTCTATCTTATCAATGAAAACAATTAAAATACAAAAGAAGATATAAAAAACTATTGGGAAAAGTGTTCAACTTTGGTAGCTATAATGAGATGATGGGTATGGATCAGTTACCAAATAAGAAATAGATTATTAGTAACTCAAACCATGGTGAGGGGAGGTTAGAATTAAGTAACAATCCTACTTCAATTGAAGATCAAAAGGCATTTTTACATAATTTGGAAAATAATATATTGAGCCACAATTTATGGATATGGCTACTCCTAAGGAGGTTCCAACAGACATATGATTCTTTGGAGGCCAATCAAGTTATTAAAGATGTAGGGTTTTAAATTCTATAGAGTGAGGCCAAAAAGATTGACCAACTGAATGACTATAACTCCTACCCTAGTCATCAAATTAATGGCTCAACTTTATCAAATCTAGGGGGAAGTAACTTAGAAGGCATGTTCATTTCAGTCAAAAAATTCCTTAAAGAATGCCTAAGAAGAAACTTGGTACTGGCTCCAAATCCCAAACCATTTCTTAATGTCCTTTTTGATCTAGAATATAAAAGGAAAAACAATCTTAATAAATAGCAAATAGTTAATGATTTAATGGAAGATAGGAAACCAATATTCATAAGCCTTTTGGAAATAAAATAAAATCCAACACTTGTAGTTCTAGTTTGTATTTCTCTAGGAAGAAATATAGCATGATATCAAACCATCAATATAACTTTAATAGCAGGATGGAGGTTGGTTTTAATAGTAGTAAGGCAATATTCCTTCATTATTTATTCATAGAATAGTTTATTCATCTAATCATCAAAATCTTAACTTATCCTATTCCCATTAGTTTATCTATCGTATATTTTGATAACTTCGCAATCCAAAGAAAAAGCCTTATAGAATTTATTGAAGTAGACACATGTGAGCAACCAAAACCCTTGTATTCTTCTAGGGGATTTCAATAATGCATTCTTTTCTAATAATATTGAAAGAAAGAGGTTGGATTATAAACATTTGAATGAAGATTTAAAAACATGTGCTAGCCAAATTGGTGTTATTAACTTATTATATTGAACGTAATTCTTCACCTGGATTAATAAATAAGACGGTAATTAGCTAATAAGGAAAAGTTGAATATATCAATGATTAACTCAAACTAGATGAGCTACTTTCCTAAGCTTAACTCACTTTGGCGACATCATCTTGAATTACTCCTTCATTGAGATCCTTAATTTGACAATAATCAATCATGTCTAAGTGATCCTTCCACAAGGATTTTGACTCAATTTATTTGCAGTTCTTATCTTGATGGGTTTGGCTTTCCTAATCTATTTGTAGAGTCAATTATGTATCTCCACAACATCTTACAGTTGGAAAAACAAATCTCTATCTTAGGCTAGTAAACTTCAGTTGATATCTTTAGTTTCCAATAATATATACATCTATTGGAGCTCTCATTTAAAAACTTCTTATGCTTGCGTGAATTAAATAAATCAAAAACAACAAAAGTTAAATGGTTAAATTTATCATATCCAAAGGAGGAAAAATTCTTTGTATTTTTCTCTATCAAAGATAAAATGCTCATCATTAAGATGGTATGGAGGTTTTTCACAGAAAATGAGTCAATTTGGGTCAAATAGATGCATTTCCATTATTTAAATAACATAATCTTATAAAACTTGAAAAATTAGGATTGATAACTCTTGGACACATAATTAATTCATTGGAATGAAAGATACTATTGGTCAAAAAATAAAATCCATAATAGGTAATGCAAATGATAGTTCTAATATCGTAAGTTAGACATATGCTTCTAGACAAAACCAAAGTAAAAGAGATCATTCAAGAAGTGGAGTGGAACTATAACACTAGAGGTTTCTCCTCAGTTATTGCTAATATTCCTAACTACAATCTGAAGACTAAGTCCTCTAACTCCATAATATGGCTAAGGCATAAATCAAGGAGTTTTATAAGTAAAACTTGTATGAATATTATTTGGAAACACAATTAGAAAACTAGCTAAATTGACCTAGTTTGGTCTAAATATAATATGTATAACACTTCTTTCATCTTAAGTTAGTTTTCAAAATAAGGCTAAAGACTAAGGATAGGTTCAAAGGGAATATCAATTGTCATCCTTTTAGTTTAGTGTTAGAGTCAATTAATCATCCTCTATGATTGTTAGCTCTCATCTAAACTTTGGCTTCGTATCTAATCCTTTTTAACACCTTTTACTCATTTGTTGAATGATCAAGGATAACTAAATGGGTTAAAAACTATATGGGTGTAATTAAAGGTGATTCATATATATTCAAGATTGCCCTCAAATATGGCATATACATTGTGTGGAAGGAGAGGAATTTCATAATTTTCCAAGATAGATCTTAAGATAGGTCCATATTCATCACCAAAATTATGAATTGAATAATAGAAGAAATCATAGCTAACAAGGTTCACCACATAGCTAGCATTGGCATGAAAACTGGATGGAACTTGTATGAGGAAGACTTCATGCCTAGGAACTTAACAAGTAAACTTACAACCTTACATATGTAATCCCCAAATCAGTCTTGGAACAAAATTTCTTAAAGTTCTCATTCGAGGTTGACCTTTTTAGGAGTTTCCTATAAGAAGATACCGAATCTGGCTAGTTAGAACTCCTAAAATGTTGTAGACAATGGCCTAGGAATTATCATACTAAAACCAAGTTGATTATCACAATTTTGTTTCTAATAGCAATTTAACCCTAACTGATAAAAAAGACAATAATTTTTTTTATATTTATATAACCCTCATGAGGTTATACATGAAAATCTCATAATATATCATTTCTACTTTTGTTTAAGTTTTAGGATGTAAATATATCTTTTACTTTTCCAAAATATTACCAAAATTTTATAAATAAGTAAATTCAATACTACACTTCTAGAAAATCAAGTTGAGTTTACATTAAGTGAGTTAAGAACAAAAGGTGTAATTTTAAAGAAACCATTTATATAATAGTTTTTATTTAAAGAAAATTAAATCGTATAAAAATTAAAATAGTTTAAATTTTATCTAAACTTGTATAATGGTTTTCTAATATTTTTTAAGAATTAAAAATTATACCAATATCTATTCAATCTCCTATTGCAGAACTATTTTAATATATGAGAACCATTTTAAATAATATTTATTAAAATAAAATTTCTCAACTAAATGAATAATTCAAATTAAGTACAATTAAGTTAATATTTAACATGACAAATTATTATTTTTCATAAATTAATAAACATGGAATTTTATACTAGAAATACTGTTTCTGTTAAACAAATTAATTTTGTCATCTTTTTATCAAAAAATATAGATGAAAAGTGTTGGCCAAGAAACAAATTAAAGCATGATTGAATATTTTGTATTACACCGAAAACAATAATTTAATTGATTTTATATTAAAAATTATACATGAGGATCAAAAATATACAATTGTAATATGAAAAACAAAGTGATTTGAATTTAAATTTTCTTCAAAGTAAAGATTAGTTAAGTATCATCACTAAAAAGTAAATAAGACACTACAAGAAAATCATGAATTAGCGACGGAACTTTTTCGACGAACAAAAAACCATAGCTATTTACCAACGGAAAATAATAATCCATCGTTAAATACGTTGTATTATTTATATATAGCGACGGAAATATATTACCGTCGGCAATAATGGAGGGAATGAATTTCGCGCAAAATCTCCGACGACATATAGCGACGACACAACCTTTACTGTCGGCAAAAATTGCGAAAATGGTTCCCGCAATTTAATTGTTTCGGAGGTTTATTGACAGCACATAGTCCGTCGATGAGTTATGCTCAGTGTCTGCTATTCACCGACGGAATATCGTCCATCGGTAAACTTATTTTAAGTTTACCGACGATGTAACTATGACCGTCAGTAATAATTGCAGGAATTTTTTCCACAATTAACTAGTTTCGGACATTTACCGACGAAATAGGTACCGTCGGTAAATGTGGTTCAGCTTCTGTTATATACCGACGTAATGTGTTCCGTCGGTATACATTAAATT
>JANQAP020000256.1:7190828-7204996 GCA_026874005.2 Erythroxylum coriaceum
TTATGCTCTTTTTATATTCTTATTTTTTATTTTAGAAAGATATATTCACTTTAAGACACTGTCTTAGTAGTATTACTGAAGTAAAATTCATAAATTATCAAACCATAGAAAATTTATGAAAGATAAAATTTATATGAATTTTGAAAAAGATTTAGAATTCATATCAGATTAGGCGAAAGCGGTTAAGTTATAGAACATTCTACAGACAGTACAGTGGCGATAGCGTGAGAACGAATTAATTTCAAAACGTTGCATTGCATTGCATAACACACAGTGACCTGGCCTTCCTCAGCTGCGGTGTGGTGTGCAGAAAACAACTCAAACTATTTCATTTCAGTACTTGTACCAAATCAATCATCCCTCCGTGTACGCACGCGCGGCCACACTTGATTCGCACAAAAAGAGAAAACACACTCTCCTCTCTCTCTCTCGCTCTCTCTCTCTCTCCAGCTCTAGTCAGCCACTCATCCACCTGCCTCCCAGAGAAACCCATAAACAAATCTATGGCTTCTATATTCAGAGAGCTGTCATTGGGCCACTCCAAGAGAGAGTCAACACCCCCGCGTCCGCCTCCACCTCCGCCGTTAGAACCACCGTCTCCATCAAGGCTCTGCCCCACTGATCTCCCATCCTCGCTGGGCGACCTCTCCTGCAACCTATCGGAATCGGAGCTTCGCGCCACTGCCTACGAGATCTTGGTGGGGGTGTGCAGGACCTCCTCTGGCAGGCCTCTGAGCTACGCATCAAACTCCCCCAATCAAAATCACTCGCCTCCTTTGCAGCGCTCTCTCACTTCTGCTGCTGCCAGTCGGATGAAGAAAGCTCTCGGCTTGAAATCCCCTGGTTCTTCGGGTCAGGGTAAGAGCCGGCACCCTTTGACTGTGGGCGAGTTGATGAGGACTCAAATGCGGGTGTCGGAGACTGTGGATTCTAGAATTAGGAGAGCTCTGTTGAGGATTTCTGCTGCTCAGGTGTGCTCTATTTCCGAATTTTATGGGCATTCTTATTACACGCGCCTTTATTGACGTTCCATGGTTTGATCTATTTTATTTCTGATCTCTGTGTCATTCTTTGCATAAGTGCAAGAATTGAGTCCACAATTCACTATTTTCAACTAACCTTGATGTTTTTTATCGTTCCTTGATCTGATCAGAACGGTGAAGCCAAAAAATACATGAGAATTGACATCCTTTTTCTGTTTTTGAAAGGCAATATGATTAATTTGTATCGTTTTATGTTTTTAACTGAAAGCCTGTGTATTCTGCGTGTTTTCGTTTCTCACAGAACAAAATTCTTTCAATCTTTTGTGTTTAGAACTTCCCATAGGCTTCTCCAATGATTCCTGTGGATCCTACGGAAGTGTTATTTCTTTTAAAATATTTGTTCCCAATAATCGTAAAGTGTTTTGATTTCTTGTCTTCATCTAGCGCTAGTTTATGGATTTGCCATACGAGTGTTGTTTTACATGTTATCACCCTTTATTTATTTATTTATGTGGTTAGTTTGATAATTTTTCATCCATGAAGACTGACTGATGTCGATTGCATAAGTCTTGGAATATTATCCAATACCAATTTATTTATTTTTGACGTGTCTTCATTCATTAATTTGGATTATTCAAATTGAACCGTCCATTTTGTTGTCATAAATTGTTGATACATTTGACCGTCCCTTTGGCTCGACTTGAATTCTACACACTATTGCATCATGCATGCAATACGTTCACCCCATAGTAATGTGTTTTTCACAGGTTGGAAGGCGAGTTGAATCAGTTGTTTTACCATTAGAGCTATTGCAACAACTCAAGCTTTCAGATTTTACTGATCAACAAGAATATGAAAAATGGCAGAAAAGAACTCTAAAAGTTCTTGAAGCTGGACTTCTTTTGCATCCCCACGTGCCACTGGATAAATCAAATCCTAACTCACAGCGCTTACGACAAATAATTCGTGGAGCTTTAGATAGGCCTATTGAAACTGGAAAGAACAATGAGTCTATGCAAGTGCTTCGTAGTGCTGTTATGGCTCTTGCTAATAGATCTGATGGCTCTCTGTCTGAGATATGCCACTGGGCTGATGGGATTCCATTCAATCTCCGACTATATGAAATGCTTTTAGAAGCTTGCTTTGATTTATCTGATGAATCATCTATAATTGAGGAAATTGACGAACTTATGGAAAACATTAAGAAGACTTGGAATATACTTGGAATAAATCAAATGCTGCATAACCTCTGCTTTACATGGGTTTTATTTCACCGCTTTGTCGCAACTGACCAAGTTGAAACTGACCTGCTGGATGCTGCTGATGGTCAATTGACAGAAGTTGCAAAAGATGCAAAGGCAACCAAGGATCCTCAGTATGCCAAGATCTTGAGTTCTACATTGAGTTCAATACTGGGTTGGGTAGAGAAAAGACTCCTTGCTTATCATGACACTTTCAGTAGTGGAAATATCGAGAATATGCAAAGTATTGTTTCTCTGGGAGTATCGGCAGCTAAGATTTTGGTTGAAGACATATCTAATGAGTACAGGAGAAAGAGAAAAGGTGAAGTTGATGTCGCTAGGAGTAGAATCGATACTTACATCAGATCGTCACTGCGCACTGCTTTTGCTCAGGCAAGTCTCCTTTAGTTGATGAGTGGGGTTTTAAGTTAAAACATTTTCACTTAACCTGCTGCAATTTAGCATAATGGCTTCTTTCTCTCTCTATTTTTTTAATACAGATTAAATGATCTTTGAGTGAGAAAGAAACATTAGTTTAAAGGTTTTGGCCTGGGGCCAAATAGCTATTACGGCTTAACTGTTTGCAAAGTAGATAGAAAATTCAGCTTACTTTTACTGTTACATTTTGTGATATGGACTTCAAAATGCAATTTGCTTTATATGTTAGGTTATATCTGCAGAAAATCGACATGTTTGATCACTTTGCTTCCGATTGTTAGATTTGTCTTTTCATTTTATATGTGATAATTAATTACAACATATGGTGCAATTATAAGTTATTAACTAAAACTTTTACTTGAAATGTTTTCCTGTTTATGATAATGGCAAAGTTTTTGAAAGATTTGATTGGAAGCCTTCAATTTTTAAAAGTTCTTTTAAATTATACCATTGAGGTCTCTGCATATCAAAACGTACATTTTACATGTTTACATGCGTGTAAGGTCTCCATGCATAAGTATGGTAGGAAAGAATTGACTGGGGACCAACTTGATACTGCAATATGCAGCCTGTTTCAACCTTGAACAGAGTGAAGACCTTGTAGCTTAAGATCAGCTTGTAATAGCTTATTGAAGTGAACTAATTTCAGAATTGGCACATGTGGTTGACTCAATTATTACAGTGGCATATTTTCTTTTATAATGGTAAATTCTTATGAAATTAAAGGACTGAGTGAGATTGGTGTGACGCAAGAAGTCAGATGGAGTAGTTCCGAAATGTGTAGGTTTGGTATGACATAATTTGGACTTTAAAAATATGTGTGAAATCAATTTTAATGAATTATGTGCTTAATAAGAAAGTTATGGCAAAGTCTAGTTTTTGTTCTTTTTCTTACATTTTTAAGGAATCAATAGATAACATGTATTTCCAACTGGTTGCATTTTGTTCCTTGAAAGATTTTATGGTAAACTTTCATGTTTGAATTGTAACTGTATTAATTTTAGATTTTCAATATGCAAGTTTCTTCATGTATTTTAGTTTTTTTAATTTTATTGCATAAATCAACTTGAATTGGAAATGGATTTGGCGTGGATTTTACAATGAGGGTCATCTTTTTTGGGTTGTACATGGACTTAAGATTTCGTATAGGTCAGGCTTTAGTTGAGGACCACCATTCCATCTTAACTGGGCTTGTAGTCAAGAATAGCATTCATGATAAGGTTCCAGCCTCCGGAAAATGGTTCTGGATCCAACCGTGTGAGAGAGAAAGAACCTTATTGGACTTGCATGCTTTCCTCTTCTACTGTTCATTGGTTGGTTATTTGACTGTTATATTTTTCATCCAATAGCGAATGGAAAAAGCAGACTCAAACAGAAGGTCATCGAAAAATCAGCCCAACCCTCTTCCTGTTCTTGCCATCCTTGCAAGGGATGTTGGTGAGCTGGCGATCAATGAAAAGAAAGTTTTCAGTCCAATAATGAAGAGATGGCACCCTTTTGCGGCTGGTGTTGCTGTAGCCACTCTGCATGTGTGCTACGGCAATGAACTGAAGCAATTTATATCTGGTATAACGGAATTGACACCAGATGCAGTTCAAGTGCTAAGAGCAGCAGATAAGCTGGAAAAAGATCTTGTGCAGATTGCTGTTGAAGATTCAGTAGATAGCGATGATGGTGGGAAAGCTATAATCCGTGAAATGCCTCCTTATGAAGCTGAAGCTGCAATTGCCAATCTTGTAAAATCATGGATCAAAGCAAGGATTGACAGATTAAAGGAGTGGGTTGACCGGAATTTGCAGCAAGAGGTAGGCATCTGGTACCTTCTTCTTTGTTAGTGTCTAGAATTCAGAATTCACTAGAACAGTACCGGAAGGTATCTCAAGTTTCCAGTTGTCTCTGTTGAAGGTGTATCTATTTTGCTTGTATAATCTGAGACTGTCATATAAGGCTGTGGGATTGGAACAGCCATAATATTTGGTAGCTTATGTCTTCCCTCTAATTATGTGATCAAGGTAATAGACTTTATTCCTCAAGTATTCTCCATTTGTATTTTGTATTTCTCCTCATGCGATGAAACTAACAAATGAACTTGTTCAATGGCTCTACTTGTGTCGTTCACTTTTCTTGTATTTTACTTGAAACTTCTCCTATTGTAATCCACCTATTATTTTAAAAAAATTTAGGTGCCTATGATTTTCTCCATAGCTATTTTTGCTGGTCATTGGCCAGTGTCACCATAGACATTATTTGTATATGTGCCAAATATGTACTGTATTTCTACAATGAGTTCACCAAAAATAAAGTCTGATCTGCCTCTTCTATTTGAAAACCCTGTCCCTCACTTTTTCTGGCGCAAGAGATCTTTAAAAGCTAAGGCCATGCTTAATGCCTGCATCCCTGCCGCTTTTTCATACAAGAGTTGCAATATCTTTTGCAGCAAGCAATCCGAAGCAAAGCCTCTGGTACCTTCTCTGTCCTTAAGCTCAACTTCCATGCCTCCTGCTACCATTATAGCAGCTAGAAATCCAATAATTCTTCTATTTATTCCTCCTCTATGCTTCTGAAACCCAAACTCATCCTCACTCTACCCCATACCAGCAATTTGAACTCAGCACCTACAAGGCAACCCAGCTGTCAATATCCCCTAATTACACGATTCAATCTAAGCCATGACCTAAGGCACAATATGTATGATGCAAATTAGAAATCCTTTTTGTACATTAATCTGATGTGGGTTTTGGCCCACAACTTGTTTGATAAGATTCTATTTTTGCTCCATGGAATCTTGTGCGACACATTGCATGTCACATATACTAATTTGGCATGTATATGCACCATGTCTTCAGAATATCTGCGCTTTAGAGTTATTGATAGTTTTATCCATAGTCCCTGTGTGATATCTTCAAATAGCTGGAGAGCTGCAACAAACAAAAAATATCTATGATTATAAAATTAAATGAATTAGGATTGTTGCACATTATAAGTAGAATAAGTTCTTAGAGTTATCCCTTACTTCTAAGGAGGCTTACTTTAGATGGAGGTACAGTTCATGAGCAGGAAATGTCAAGTGTTAATAATGCAATAGATGTATTGATTGGATGATTTGTGTCATTATGTAAGGAATTTATGAGAAAAATGGATTTCTGCAAATGTAAATATCTTTCGATCTAAAGCCTTCCTAATGTCCATCATAAATTTAACTGCCTTCAACCCCCTTTAATTTATACCTTTTCTCGTATGCGTTTTCAGTAGCTTTTCTTGACCAAACTTTCTACAATATTATATAGGTCTGGAATCCGCAGGCAAATCAAGAAGGATATGCTCTTTCTGCAGTAGAAGTCTTGCGAATTATTGATGAAACTTTGGATGCTTACTTTCATCTGCCGATACCCATGCATCCTGCATTGTTGCCTGACTTGGTTACTGGCCTTGATAGATGTCTTCAATATTATGCAACAAAGGCAAAATCTGGCTGCGGTAACTTTCACAAAGTTGAAATAATTTGCCATAGCTTCTTACTTTGGTTTCTTATAACTTCAGCCACTCAATCTGTAATGTAGGATCAAGGAACACATATATACCAACTATGCCAGCACTGACAAGATGTACTCTCGGATCAAAGTTCCAAGGTGTTTGGAAGAAGAAAGAGAAGGCAACAAATATTCAGAAGAAAAATTCTCAGGTCGCTACAACAAATGGGGACAGTTCTTTTGGCATAGCGCAGCTTTGCGTTCGCATAAATACTTTACATCAAATCCGAGCAGAGTTGGAAGTCTTAGAGAGGAGAATAATAACCCATCTTAGAAACTCTGAATCTGCTCAGGCAGAAGACTTCTCAAATGGTTTGGCAAAGAAGTTTGAACTCACACCATCTGCTTGTGTTGAAGGAGTTCAACAACTCAGTGAGGCACTGGGTTATAAAATTGTTTTTCATGATCTATCTCATGTCTTATGGGATGGGTTGTATGTAGGTGAGTTATCATCTTCGAGGATTGAACCTTTTCTCCAGGAGCTTGAGCGGAACTTGATGATTGTTTCAGACACCATTCATGAAAGGGTTCGTACACGAGTTATTACCGACATAATGAGAGCGTCCTTTGATGGATTTTTGCTTGTTTTGCTTGCCGGAGGCCCCTCCCGTGCTTTTACTTTGCAGGACTCCCAACTAGTAGATGAAGATTTCAAGTACCTCAAAGATCTTTTCTGGGCCAATGGTGATGGCTTGCCCGTTGATTTAATAGATAAATTTTCAACCACAGTCCGCGTTATACTCCCACTATTCCGGACTGATACAGAGAGCCTCATAGAGCGATTCAGGCGTGGGACATTAGAAGCATATGGGTCTTCCGCCAGGTCCAAGCTCACACTACCTCCCACTTCAGGGCAGTGGAGCCCAACTGAGCCTAATACTGTACTTCGCGTACTATGTTATCGGAATGATGAAGCAGCATCAAAATTCCTCAAAAAGACTTACAATCTGCCCAAGAAGCTTTAGTAAACTTGAGGTACAGGCATGTCAACTAGAACAAACTGTTACTCACGTAAAGAGCTATATATACAAGGAAAATCTTATAATCATCCTTATACGAGACCAAGGCTGTCAGAGACCACTCTATCCCAGGCTTGGGTGAGCTGGCGGTGGCTTTGAGAAAGGCAATGAATTTGTATAGTATTCTGGAGTCCTACGGCTCCCTGGAAGTGTGTTGGCCAAGTCTTGCGGCTCCCTGGCTCCCTGCCACTATCCAGGACTGAGGGTGATTAGTGAACGACCTGTAATCCCAAGCTTGTTTGTTTCAAGATTTCGATCTTATCATTCAAGGTGCATCTGCAGCTCGGCTCTTTTCTTTTTTTCCCCTTTCTATTGGTTATACATGTTTCGAGGTTATTGTATTTGTTTGTTCTTTTCTAAATCGATCGATATGCTTACTATCAGTTGTATTTCTTTATTAAAAGATCCGGATATAGCATAGGATAATCGTGTTGGTTGTGGTGTCATTTATTAGCTTGTATTGTAAGGCAGGCTTTGTCTATTCTGGGTAAAAGAGATTATTCTTTTCATCGAATATTATAACGTGCTGATGATATTTACAATGTTGTTGCTTGATAGCTTCTCCTTTCCTGTATAAAGTATTGTGAAAAAATATAATATTTTACGCAACTGGATTGCGTGTTGTGGAAGAAACTGGCATGAGGACTTTTTTCTTTGGAGTTCTTTGGAATTAAAGACACATTGGCTTTTCTTTACACTATAATGTATCCGAAAATGTTCCCATTGAATAGCTGTTGCATGGATGAACCTGCAGGTGTTACATGTCAGCTAAATTACAATATAAAACTGTTTTTCGCTACTCGTGATTGTTAGGCCATTGTTATGCTCTCAACCTGTACAGGCATCTTTATGCGCTCAATTTCTCATACATGCGAACCTTTCTAAACAATTCAAAATAAACAATGTCATATGTTGCGTCATCGTCCTTCCGATCTTCTTAACTAGAATTCTAGTTTTACAACGCATAGAAATGGCAAGTTCCTTGAAGATAAGTGGGAATTGAACAAATCAACAAGTTGGCAGTTATTTAGATTATATATATATATATATCTGTGTGTGTGTGTGTGTGTAACTCTTCTTTTGCAGGCAAAAAGCCAAAAAAAATTATTGGTAGAAACTCTCAAACGGACAAATCAAATGCTTCCCCACCTAGAACATGCTTCAACTGACCCGCCAATTTAACTCCGCCTAACAAAATATTGTACCAGTAATATGAATTGGTTAACCCAGAGTGTCAAGTTAATCTCTAGTGACTATTCGGTAAATTATTGATTTGCTCCTCTATTACGTAACTACTAAAGGCACGTAATTTCACATCATAGTTGTACAAACATGTCAAATACAATCATATACAGGATACCTGTAGTCCCAATCAGCAAACCTCCCTGAAAAAGTTGCCTGCCCGCAGAATAATAATTGCTCTGGTGATCATGAGCTATCCATTCTCATCATGGACACTTCCAAAATAAGGATGAACAAGTTTGGTGGCTGCTAATGCCCAGCACCATGAGGGAAAGAGGCAAAACCCCCATGCTCACCATTCATTCAGGTCTTAGAATCGCAGAGCGTCATTTTTCCTCCAGGATAGCGCGTCCAAGATTGGTTGCAAGAGCTAGTCTCACAGAGTTCAAGGCCTGGGGTGGCAAATCAGCTTCAACAAAATCTGGGCGCAGCCTTGCCATGGACAGGTCTTGCAGTTTATTCAACAAAAGGTTTGTTTGAGAAACATTCAACAAAGGTTGTTCACGCCAGCTAAGCAACTTCAACTGCAGTGAATTAACCTCAAAAGTTACTATAAAGTTTCAGCGCAAGAAGACAAATTTACCATTTGCCTTCTCCAAGAGACCACTTTCAGAACATAAAAAGGCTTACCGAGTCATAGAGAAGAGGCAGCCAGAATCTTTGAGGAGTAGAAGGATTCTTCATAAGCTGCAGATTCGAAAAGCAGAAATTACTAAAAAATACCAATGAGGATAGCAAAATCCAATTTTATGTTCTTATTTTCAATCCAGAATTTTACAATAGGCCCTTCAAATGAGAGGACATTTGAATCAAGGAAGCCTTTTCACAGCAACAAATAAGGAATAAAACTAAGTAATACAATTGTATCAATCACACAAAATCTGTGGTATTGCACACACCGACATAAGTGATTCTACAGCTTCTTGAGCGGCAATTACAGTTTTTCCATGATCAAAGCGTTGAAGGGACTTCTTCAAATCCCTGTACCTGCATCATGGTCAAATATTGGAGAAACATTAACAAATGGAAATAAAGAAAAGGAAAAAGGAAGAACATATGGTGGGTCGCCACTCTTACAAAAAATTACATACTTATGCAGAAACTCGAGGCCTCCAGCATGCTTGGACTCTGAGCCCAACAACTCAATTAAGCCCTCCCATTGCTGTATGGCAGAGGAAAATGTGAAATTCCAAGATTTTAATTCCAAAAAATAATCAAGAATGAGCATAAGGACTTTTAATTTCAAATATGCTGACTGGTCACTTCCATGGATATCAATGACAAATTACCAGGAAACATTCCCCAGAGATTGACTTTCCAACATAATCAAATAATTGCTGAGCAATCCTATTAAGACAACGTTCATGGTGAGCTTGTTGAAGCCAGAAGACCCCAGACCCTTTCCTACCATGCTTCCAGTGGTACACCCCTGCTATCTAAACTTCAAATCAACTAACTGTTAGCTTAACTGCACTTGCAACATAAATTTACTATAAAGAGGTTCTCAGTTGTTTTATATGCAAGCCCTATGTTATTTCAACAAATGCAAGCAGAGAAATCCCCAAGTGCAATGTTACATGACTTGCTATGTTCAATAGTGGAAACCACGTTATTCTACATACCTTCTTAATATTCGTACTGACACTATCAAGGTCATAAAGACGACAAATCTCTAAATTCTGCATAAAGCACATCACAATTGACAATGAATAAAATATTCAGTAGAGAAAAGGATAAGGAGAGACAAGAGAAACAAATGAATAAACGACCTTAAGCAGAATTTTACTGTCTTGAATAGGCTGCCTATTCAACAAAATTTCTAACAACCCCATCCCCTGCTTTATACATGATGCTAGATAAATTGGAGCAATCTGGGCAGAAAAAAAAAAGAAAACACAAGTAAAATATGAGAAATATTGCAAAGAAAGTTTACATAAATGACAAAATAAACTTCGGTGCATGAAATAAGACAAAATAAACTTAGGTGCATGAAATAAGGTCCACAAGATAATTTATGTAATGATTCTACTTTGCCATCTCAAAGGCCACAAAAGCAAACATTAAGCAACAAATCTGAATCCTGATGCATAACATCTTTCAAGACAAGGGCGTCGTATGGGAAGAAAATCACTTCACCTAATTAGCCTCATCAAAAATTCCTTGTTCTCTGCAAGATGCTGTTACTAAGTAATTGTGGCATAGCTTCCAAGATGAAATTCAAATCTCTCAAAATTGGCTACTTACTAAGTTACATTAACAACACGAAGAAAATTAGTAAGCACTAGATGGCGATTTAACAAAAGTAAATAATTTCTGTAAACGATCTCAAAATTGTTGATGTAATAAGGAATTAAATCATTTCATGTAACTATTTTGTCCAACATATAGTTCACTCTTTGAAATTGTATATGAGAAACGGAATGCCCACACACATATTCCAAGCGTATATCCATCCCAATGGGTGTCCAAATGCTTGTAAAATGATGGACAATATATGAAAGATTTGGAAATAATATCCTTGCACAAGCAGCTTGCACTTACTTGCCAAGTCAACACATGAGAAGACAGAACTTGTGCATAAATTAGCCGATGGAGCTCCTCCATGCTGATTTCTCCCAAGCTATGACGTTCTTCATGCAAAAGAATCCCTTCCTGATTGCTCTCAGCAGTTAAAAGCTCTATGGCATGAGACACCATCCTGCAATCAATGAGCCACAAGAAAAATATTATGAACAGGAAATCATAATTGAAGCTACATGTTCCCAGTTGCAAGTCAAACTTCTATAAATTTGTGCTCCAGGACGTTGCCAGAATAACTTAAACAACTGAAATACAACAACAAATGAAAGAAGGAAAAGAATAGCATGGCAAGATGAGATTTTGAAGCAACTCACCAGGGCCCAAACCCTCTTGAACATTCTGCCAGTACAACCTGCAGTTTATTTGAAAATTTCCAGTCAATCTCTAAAGAAACCATAGAATAATACAATAGAGCCCATATACCAGCAGGCTGATTTACAAAGCTCACCTCAGTATTTTCCCCAAGAATTCCAATTAAGAGTCTTGCCAACTTATCAGGACAGGATGTTGGTTTCAACTGAAGGCACTTTTGGGCTAGGTTGTACATGTTTTCTAATCCCTTATCCAAGAAGCCAAATTAAACAATTAATTCCAAATATCTACACGGCCAAATTTTTAAAACTCCACCTAACTAAAAATGATTCTGTTCTCTTCCAATTCATAGACACTTACTCTAGTTAAGGGCCTTATGTATATAAAATGAGATATATAGAGTTCTATCCAATGATATGTGGCACTGCAGAGAACGTTCAGGTTTCCCAGCATGATCTGAAGCATATTTCTCAAGCCCCCCCGAGTCAGACGATGAGTACACTGAACCCAGAAAGCACTGGAATCCAACTTAGTTACTTGTGCCCGCCATCTTTCCCATGCCTAAGTAATTGAAAGATATGTGGTAAGGTAATTTAAATGGCATTACATCAGAAATACCAAAACAGATAAAAGGGAAGGTAGGACAACAAAAAAAATATAATGCATTAGTAAGTCCCTGAACTTTGTGCATTTATGAAATTAAGAACCCAAATTCAGGTTCATGCAATTGAGCACAGAAAATTACATGTAAGCATGGAGTTTAAACACACACAAATATATAGACTTGAGAAGTAACCCAGTTATGATGTAATATACGACGTAATTGTCATACAAACTCTCTCACATACCACTGTGACTGGATATTAGTCAGATTGAAAATTGAAACTGTGTACCATATTGAAACAAAGAGAAAATTTAGACAGCAAGATTGCACAAACCCATAACTTTTGGTGCTTCTTGATCCATTAAGCCAAGGGGAAAAGGAAGTTAGAAAAGAAAATATATGAAACATAACAGCTCAAATTTGATGTATTCTTGTCCAAAGAAGCAAAGTTACCTTCATAAAATCAGGCTTGGCTTTGAAGCATTCACCTGAATCGCCAGCTTCTATTTCTGGACGCATGCGTGGCATCTTTGAAACGAGAACAGCAACTGCCTCCACAAGACCATTCTCTATCTGAACCAAATGACAGAAGTAAACATGAAATTCAGTCCATCCATATTTGTCTTAACTACCTACTCACACAATTTGGTAATTTGAAGCGAGAAAACCCAAACTTTTAGTGAAATTAATATCAATAACTTCTAATTGGTTAACATATCAAGGGAAGGAAGCAGGAGACAAAATCGCCCTGCATTTTCTTATGGAACCTCAATTCATACATACCAGCTTATTGCCTCTGTTACTGGACAAACCTCAAGACAAATACCAACAAGAGATTGAGGAATGCAGACAAGCAAGAATGAGATTACCTTAATTTTTAACACGTTACAGTGTTTAGTCTTTTTGTTATTTACCATAGCTGTTTCTTTGATAGCCAGTTATTGTCAATCTTATGCTTAAGAGTCCAGACGAGAAGGCCAAAAAGAGCTTAGGTATGGCTCTTATTAGCTTAGCTGCAGTTAATAGGCCAATTTGGTTTCCTCTCTAGCTGGCACTTAAATTAGCAGTCTTCCTAATAGGAGCTGAATTAGTATATAGCTATTTCAATATTAAATTCCAATATACGCAGCAACTCTAACTTACAACTTAAGGTGTTCTTATAAAGCATTAGCATATTTCTTCCCTCCGTACATCAATGAAAGTCAAGAAAGAGAGGTTCCTGACTGTCGAGAAATCAAACCAATAAAGAAAGAAGTTTTTACTCTAAGACTGACTAAATGGCTCTGATATCATCTCAAAAAAACATTCAACTTAAAAGGTCGAACTGTTGGATAAGATTAAAGAATAAATATGGTATTACTCTTACAACTAACCAAATGGCTCACATGCATTTTGCAAGAACTGGATTTATATGCGAAATAGAAGTGCACTTTACTCAAAAAAGCAGCAGTAATTCTAACATCTACCAAAAAAATATAGAAATCTAAATAGGTACTAAATTAAAATACAGATTATAAGCTTCAAATACACAAAAGCATCTGAGTATTCGGCTGAGATACAGAATTTGCACCAACCTCTCTTTTCCCAATTTGATCCAAATGATAAGATCCATGCAAGCGCAACAATTTCACCTGCGAAGTGAAGATCAGTCATCTTACTTTATATCACTAACTGTATAAGAATTTAATTGTTTTATAGGGGAAAAAATCATTCATGTATAGCTAGCTTTTTGTTATAGCGGGAAAAAAGTCACCGAAAGCCAATAACAGCTTCCAACATTAAAGGCCACAATCCCAAGCTGCTTACCACAATCTCTAACCACCCAACTGCTAATGCTGATGCTAATATCTCCCAGTATGTAGACTCATCCTCAATGATCTGCATAAAAACCTTATTAAATCTAGTAATAATAGTAAATCAAAGAAAAAGAATTTCCAAAGAGTCAAAATTCAAGACAATAAAGAGACCCTTTGTGCGTGAATGTCTTCATGAAGAACTCTTTCAACTTAGATTGTAAATATAACGATTAAGAAATTGAAATTTTCACTCACATGTAATAAGCACTAAATGATCAGGTAGAGTGTCACGTTAAGTACCAAATGTTCCAGATAATCCGAATAAGATGACAAAAAGACAAAATCTAACAACATTATCACAGTGAAGAAAGTAAGAGCATTACTTCGGTAGTAATAGTAATATGTTAATGTCAGTTTAAAAGA
>JANQAP020000257.1:31393-42709 GCA_026874005.2 Erythroxylum coriaceum
ATACAATTTTCAAAATGTTAAAATGAAATTAGCAATTATAGATGGAGAGTGGAGGCTAGAGAGTAGATATTGAAGTTTAGTAGATAGGCAGAGACAACAGTTTAGAACTTGCATAAAACACATAAGTAAATAATTATATCTTAAATTATAAATAATCCAACGCGATCAAATTATAAATAAGTAAATCTAGAAACAAAGTTTAAAGATAGCAAATCCATAGTGGAGGAAAAAGGATCGCTAATGGTTACAATCAAAATCATAAATAGTTGCACTAGTTCATCTGTTTGTAGAAACATTATTATGTAAAATATACATGTTAAACATTATTATGTAAAATATACATGTTAAAGCAATAATTATGAATGAATATTAAAAGTAGATAATAAAAAATTAAATATACCTTCATCATTGAATATTTGTTCAAAATTTTTTCAATTGAATGAATGGTCTCCTTCATACTAGTACCTGTTTTAGTGTAACAAAGACAATATAAGATAAGATAATATCATAAAGAATATATGACAAAATTGGCATATCATAAAGAATAAAGTTTATCCTCAATATCTTTATCATTTAACCAATTTCGGGCATATATAATGGCTTCGGTAGTACTATAACAAAGTTAAGCATGATGAAGACTAATAACCTAGACTTTAGTACTAAAAGTGGACTCCAAAGTAATAATAGGTGATGAAATTGCTAAGAGATCTTGTGCAATTACTTACATGAACGGATATTCACTTCCATAGTTCTTTGACCATAACAATACATCGAATTTCATACCTTTAACTTAGGTCATACAATTTACTATCAAATATTTATCCAACTCCATCATAATGTAAGAAGTCCTAGCCCTTTTTTCTTTCATGAATTTTGCAAATAAGGGTTTCACACTAGTTTTAGAAGAAACTGAAATTGAAACTAAACCAAAACTTGAACCTAAAGCTAGAGCTGAACTACTACGATCCTAATTTTATCCAATCTTAGTTGATAATCATTATACAAATCCTTCTAGAATTGTTTAATGCAATCATGCCCTTGAGCTTGATCACTATACAATATTTTATAATAAAAATAGACCCCCCTCCATCTTACATCTTGGGTTTAACACAAGAATGACTGCCACAATATGTCTTATCATATACTAGTAAGAGTTAAGCTTCTCCATCATCGATTTTGCCATAACCTAGATCACTTTATTGGAATCAAATATCTAATCAAATATAGATTTCTTAATCTCATACATATTGCTAAAGCAACACTACAAATTTGGATATTTTGTTAATAAGAATAACTCAGTAGTAGTATGAAATATTTCCAACTTCACACAAATTTCTTTAGCCAAATCTCATGTCTCTTATGTAGGTAGGCAACTATATTAAGAATCTCTATCTCAACTTGGTAAATAGCTCAACATATTACGTTACTGACTCCAACATCTTGAAGTTTGAATTCTATCTATTAGGATAATCCAATATAAACTTCTTCATTCGTAGAATATGTAGTTGTCGTGTAATTTCTTCAAAATTTTCAACTCTTTTGGGCGTTACACTTGAATACTTAGATCAAATCTACCACATCTTTTTTCATCTCCAATCTTTTCTTCACAATCCAATTTAAAATATACATAGAACAATACATATGTAACAATCTGCCACCAACCAATAAGCTCTCAATCCGTAACTTATTCTTTAACTTTTTTATCATCGCATCATTCATGCTGCAATTATCGAGTATTATGGTAGATAAATTGGTGTTGATATTTTAATCTATTAAACACTTAACTATCACGATTGTCAACCTTTCGTTTATATATGGTGTTGGCATATAAATAAACCTACCATTCATGAATATGAACAAATATTAATCATAACATAATCAAAAAATAAATGATAACAATATTGAAAATATAATTTACCTCATTAGTTTATTGTGTAAAGTCCAATCAATGTCATTATAGTATGTCGTCACTATCATACAACCTCTTTTTTGGTTATCGATTGTCCACATATCTAATGTGACGGCAACTAATCCTTTAATACTCGATAATGTTTTTAATATTTCTTTCTTGCGATCCTCATATATCTTAAAAATGTCTTTCTTTAAGGTATTTCAAGTTGGGATCTTGAAATTTGATTGGAGTGAGGTGAACAACATCCTAAATCTTTTGTTTTCAACTATAGAGAGTGGATGTTCATCATTAATAACCTTAGTAGTTATCAAAAACTTTGATCTGTTGTCATCGTAAGCTATAATAGTCATTTCATTCTTCCCTCCCATTAGGTTAGTATTTAAAAATGTTTGACCTCTTGATACGATCTTCTTTCTATTATACGAATCCATATGTCTTATTAAATAAGAGGTTTCACCTTTTGAACTCTCGACCAATATCTTGTGAAAATATTTATATTCAACCTTCTCTATTCCATCCATTGATCTAGTCATATTAAAGTGATTCCAAACATCACTTCTCAAAACTTGGTCTTTCAATATGACTTGTTTCTTCATTTGATATCGAATTAGAAGACTCTATCGGTAACACTCTACTAAAAGAATATGTTCATCTATCTGAAACAATTAACATATACAACCATAAAAGTTATTCATATATATATATATATATATATATATGGTACACTTTGATAAATATTTGACAATCAAAATGATGATGATGATGATGATGATGATGATGATAATGATGTACATCTTTTTAAAAGCATGTTTAAATCACGTTTCTTCTATGAAACTTACTAGTTATTTATTGCTTAATTAGAAAGCACTATCTCCTTATGATTATATAGTATGTAATTTAAATTCTTTATAGTTTTAGCTTAACATTCTTACAATTTTCCACTAATTAACCTCCCTAAATCTTATTATAGCTATTAATTTAGACCACAAAGTGAATCAAATACAAGAATTAATCAATCTACAACTCTCTAATATTGATGCTTATATAAAATCGAGATCATCTAAGCTTTATCAAGTAGAAGAGGAATATACCATCATAATAATAGATGAAAAATAAATACCACATCTTTGTTACTTTAGAGGAGCTTTTCTAGGAAACTAATAGTAGAAAACCAAAATGAACCAGCTAAATTTCCTTCAACTAATTAGTTCCTTTCATTTATGAGAGTAATATTATCATAACAAAAGAAAATAGTTTAAAGATGTATGCATAATAAGGTAAATAAGGCACTCCTTCAAGTTTCACTAATATTCAACCATAATAGTTGAAGTTGAAGGTTTCCTCTACAAATCGCACTTATGGAAACATAAAAGTGACATTAGCAATCTTTGGTCAATATGACTAAGTTTGTGTTTCAAGGGATTGGTTGAATGCTTGGGTCTATCTGAAATATTTGTAAGCATACTACAAATGGGGCATATGTTTTGGTAAAGTGACAGTAACAAAGGCAAAAGAGATTGTTCTAAAAGAACATTTTGATTGTCCAAGCCCTTAGCTATAAAGAAAGAAAGTGAAAAGTAAAAGCTTTGATCGTTTTTAATGTTTAAAGTGCAAGAACAACCAACAATTTTAATCGATCCACATAAACTTCTTAAGAATTTTAATATGTAAATATGTTATAGTGCCTAGATATACCATTATTCTTGTAGGATTTTGAAAATCTGGTCTTAATTATTAGGTAAAACGAGTAAAACTCAATCATTGAATTATTGCTCATTTCAAGTCTTACATAGGTTTCTCTACCTAACTACTCATTAATCTAATCACAATAATAATTGGCATTAAGTAATTTTTTGTCATCCTTCTCTAGTATGAGAATGTAAAAGGATGCAAATTAAACACCTAAGTAAGAAATTTCTTAATTACAAGACCAATATAAATTTAAAGCATCAAAAGCATGCAAATAAAGTGAAATGGAAGAAATTTGTTCTAACTACACAATCTTAAAAACTCTATTGTCAACCCTGCTAATATTTGCCTAAAGAACAAATTCAAGAAAGTAATTATATGCTAGGCAAGGTGACTTCATACAAGGTAGGAGAGTTGAAGCAGCTTCATGCAACATGAGGCGAGGATAGGCAACTTTAGATGATATGACCCTACTTTAGATAAGGCAAGGAAACAAAGCAAGGAAATGTCTGGGGGTGTAGAGGAAGAGTGGAGCTATAGAAACAGTTGTGGACACTGTAGATTAATTAATCTATAGTGTCGACTTAAAGGAAGAAGTATGTTGATAGTTTTATAAAAAAAGCCTTCATAATGTAAGTAGATAGATTGTAACTTGTAGTATAAAAGATATCATTCCCACGAGGATTGATTAGTCAACTAACAACTTGAATGCACTTTGTCTAAGGTAATAAAAGATTGAATGAACTGAATTAAAATAAATTAACTGAAATTGAAATAAATTAATAAAACTAATAATTGGATAAGTGAAACTAGCAATAAGAAAGAAGTTAATCAATAATGGAAACTTAGGGGTTATTTTATCCTTGTTTTGCCTTCCGTTTATCTTGATAATTTAGTTATGCATGTTCCTAGGTATCCTAAGGTTTTGATTACCCTCTCTCGAGATCTACTCAAGTAATCCCAATTGAAATTGATAACAATAGAATTACAACCTCTCGATTCACAAAAAGACTCCTAACTATTCAATTAGATTTGAAGCAAGCCTAAGGATAATTAACTCACAATTAAGACCTCTTTAATTTTTATTAATATGATATTTGTAAGTCTATTAAGTTACCCTCTTGTTGTGCACTTTAACACATAAAACTTGATTCAATCTTTTGATTTATTATCAAATATAAGCATAACAAATACCCTAAAGCATTAATATATATTGAATTAAACAAGAATAAAATTTAACAAACCAATTCAAGAATAATCCCTAATATGGATTTAGAAATCCATAATCATGTTCAACATCCCACTAATCAAAATTAACATCAAAGACAATGAAATATAAGAAGAGAAAAATAAAGGAAACATTTTGTGTCTTAATTTGGAATTTTTGTAAATTCTAGAGTTGATCTTGATGTCTCCACTTTCATCTCTTTGCTTCTGGCTTGTAGCCTCCTTTTTGATGTTTTTCTTTTCCTTAAATACTTCTTAAGGCTTATAGGATTATTTCTAGGGTTTTCCCACATATTTTGGTTCCAAAAATAGCCTTAAATCATGAAAAGGACAAAAATGATAACATAGTCTTTGACTCAAAAGCAAATACCTCATCATGAATGCCCCCTTGGTTACTCAACTAGGTTACATTTTTTATTTAGCTTGGTTGGAGTGTCATTCTAGCCTTTTTAAGGGAAGTGAATGCCCTCAATTACTTAGCTATATCACAACTCTCAACTAGCTACTAGCTCTATTCTTAACCCAATTTTCTTAAAAAGGGCCAATAAAATAGGAATTTTATTTAACACTTTTTTTTTCAATTTCTTAGCCTACCTCATTTCTAGTTAGTCAATCATTCTCATAAAAGGTTACTAATGATGCCTACCAATTTAAATGAGTGTAATTATAAATTTATCTAAACAAATGTCATAATGTGAAAGAATAGGTGTCTTATCCTAATTAACATATGTATTCATCACGAAGATACTTAAATCATAAACGTCACAAGTTAATATTACAATTCAAATGACCATGTTCAAAGATAAACCAATTTTATTCAATTCACGCCATTGGCATATTCAAACAATGCACACATCATGCAACAAAATGTTCACACAGTGCCATCCCAATCAAAAACTAACACATTGTAAATGCAAAATTCACACACATAAATGATATGTAAGTGCATATAAGTCCCCACACTATGTTGGAGATGGAAATTGGACAACAAAAATTTGAGCAATTTCTTCATCTGATATCGCTAATGACATATGACCTCCTTTAGTTACGCCTCCATAGTGTCTAGACGACCCTGTAGGCACTTTTTATTCACTTCCATTTTGTCAAACACCTTCTTCCGGCCTTCTTCATCCTCCTTGGATTCATCACTTGATGAGACTTGTTGGTGTTGTTATACAGGTGCGAAACTAGAACTCGCCCATCCTATCCTTTGTTTAACTTTTGATTTATAGTTGCTATCTCGAAGTTCCATACCAAGGGACTCTAAGATCTCAACTCCCCTTAAATGCGTGTGATTTAATGCTTAGAAAAAATAGGAGTTAGTTCATCAACATTAACACCATGTAATTGAGCCAGAGTGGTTACAAGAAAACCTATGCCTAAATAGCTACTTTTCTTATCAAGCAAAGTAACTATCGATTGAAAAATATGGGTGGATGTGCAGACTTGAACCTTATTATCCATGCACTAAAGTATAAATAAATCTTTTTTAAATCACTTGTTGCTTTGACTCTTAGCAAAACAACATGACATATGAATTTATGTAGTAACAAGTGTTTAGGATTCTTATTCTCATTATTAGGTGCGTTGTGTGGATTAAACATATCCAACCTTGTTAATTTCTACCAATATTTCTTAGCATGAAAATTTTCATGTTTTTCAACAATTAGTGATTTTTCAAAACCAAATACTTCTTCCATGATATCATAATCCAAATTATAAGGTTTTCCACGCAATTGAAACCAAAAATTATCTAACTTACCAACTCATAGTATAAAGTAGTATAAAATTCAACGGTCAATTCTTCATACACAAGATAATCAAAATGTATAAATTTATCCCAGTGAATTCTAGCACTCAAGCCCTCAACTTTTCCTTTCAAATATAGATCTTTTAAAATTGAAAAATCAAAATATTGACATGCAATAATTATTTTAGAATGAAGGTTTTGGAATTTCTTACCCCTCTTTTTGAGAGAAGGTCAAAAAAGGAGCTCAAAAGTCATCGACTAAATCACATGCACCATTACCTAACACCTTCGCTTTTCTTTTGGGGTGTGAGCATTTTGCAATTGCAATTTGTTTGATTCTTGGAGATACGACGGAGAGTAAAACCTGCAAAAATAACTAGGAAACCACAACAAAAACAAAATAAAGAGCCAAAAATGTAGGAGAGAGAAAGTTTAGAGGAAATCTTGCAAAACCCACCTTTTTTAGGACGAGAATCACTAAATTTGTATGGAAATAATGATAATATAGATGAAAGATGAAAGAAAAGAATGAAATCTAAGTGAAATTTAAGAGAGATGCGAGAGAAAACAAGAAGCTATAAAGGTGGGCTGCTATTTAGAGAGAGAAGATGAGAGGTGGAAGAAGAGAAAAAGACTATTTATAGGGGTTAAGGTTTGTGGGAAGGGTAAAAATGTCCTGCACAATCGTGCATTTTGTTGAATGGGTGTCTGTCACAATCATGCATGGGATGCACTATCGTGATAGAATGTGCATCATGCCATGCATAATCGTGCACCCTCCAAAATTGACACTTTTTGAACCATTTTTCTCGTTCATCCTTTGGAATATGCTCCCTAACTTATAATACCTTTCCAAATATGATATTTATCAATCAAAATCACTCCAAAAAATAAGAAAATAATAAATACACATGTAAGAATTTACGAAAAACCTAACTAACAACATGTTATAAGCAAAATGAAATATAAATATAAAAATAACACTTATCATAATTCTTGGGTTGCCTCCTAAGTAGTGCTTGTTTAATGTTGTTAGCTCACATACCTATTACATTTACCATCATCTTGGGTCGATAATTAGTGGCTTGCTTCTACCCTTTTCTCCATATAGCAGTTTAGCAGCTTATGAATAAGCCATATGTTTTAAGATAATAATAAGGACATAATTTATCAAATTAAGAAATCCAAGTGATTTCATTAATCCCCTTTTTGGTAACAAACTATCAATAAAATAGGAAATAATGAAAATCCCTGAATCTTCAATTATCTCCAACAATTTGTCATGTGGGAAGGTGAACTGCGCTTTGTCTTCTGCAACCACCTTTGTCTACTCTTCTACTTCCTCTTTTTGAACAAAGAATTCCTTCATGTCATCGACCTTGGTCTCTTCTTCACTCTGAGGCATTAATAAGTTCCAATAACATGCTGTATTTGGCTTAATATTAGTATGCTCACTTGGTGTATTCTGAGGCCAATTTTGTACGCAATATGGATTCTCCCACATATAATCTGGTGCTTGACATTAAGATTAGAATGGTTACCCCCATAAATGTCACAAAATAATAAGGATATCGGTTTTGCTCCCATATTACTTAGAAGACTCTTCACATTCCTTATTAATAATGCATTGGAAAGTACCCAACTTGAACCTCTAAGTTATGACTGGAAGAGGAGTGGTTCTTCATTATTTGATCAAATTTGGCTTCCATCCTCTTCTGATTCATTTTGATTGTCGAGCTTGGAGCTTAGCACGTCTATTAACTTATCTAACTTGGACTCTAATAATCTAAGCTTGTCCTATTAGAAACTTGGTGGACCGTGTGCTCTCATATTGTTTCATGCATTGTTATTCTAATAATAATTTGGGTAGTTTTGCCACCAAAGATTATATAAGTTTAAGTAACTACCATATATACTGTAATGCCTTCATTGTGTTGGAAGAAAAGATCTACAATTTGTTTAATTGCTCTTTATGATTCTTGTGATAATATACCTACAATTACACAAGAAAGTAAAATCCTTAGATCAAAATAATTCAAATTGTATAAGATGCTAACTTAATTCCCAGCATCGACACGAAAAATTTATTGATAGTTTTATATAAAAAACATTCGTACTGCAAGTATACAAATCGTAACTTGTAGTATACAAGATATCGTTCCCACAAGGATTAATTAGTCATTTAACACCTTGAATGCACTTTGCCTAAGGTAATAAAATATTGAATGAACTAAATTAAAACAAATTAACTGAAACTGAAATAAACTAAAAAAACTAAACAATTGATAAGTGAAACTAACAATAAGAATGAAGTTAATCAAAAATGGAAACTTAGGGGTTATTCTAATCTTGTTTTGTCTTCCCTTTATCTTGTTAATTAAATTATGCTTGATCTTAGATATCCTAAGGTTTGGATTACACTCTCTTAAGATCTAATCAAGTAATTCTAATTGAAATAGATAACAATATAATTGCAACCTCTCGATTAATAAAAGTACTCCTAATTATTCAATTGAATTTAAAGCAATCTTAAGGATAATTAACTCATAATTAAGATATCTCTTCAATTGTTTATTAATATGATATTTGTAGTTATATTAAGTTACTGACTCTCGTTGTGCACACTAACACATAAACCTTGATTTAATGTCTCGATTTATTATCAAGTATAAGCATAACAAATACCATAAAGCATTAATATATATTGAATTGAACAAGAATAAAGTTTAACAAAATAGTTCAAAAATAATCCCTAATATAGATTTAGAAATCTATAATCATGTTCAACATCCCACTAATCAAAATTAACATTGAGTACAATGAAATATAAGAAGATAAAAGAAAGGAAACATTTTATATCTTGATCTGGAAATTCTGAAGATGATCTTGATGTCTCCACTTTGATCTCTTTGATTATGATGTTTAGCCTCCTTTTTGTTGTTTTTCTTTTCTTTAAATACTTTTTTTTGAGAATTTGAAAAAATTCACTAAGTAGAAGAAGTGTAGTATATAGCTAAGGAGAGGAAACTCTCCCTTGTGAGATCACACGACGATGTTCAACACTATATAGGTAGGAAATTAAATGACAGCGTAGGAACCAAAGATGGGAGGATATTGAGTGACAACGTATCGATAATTAGGGTAAAAAAACTCCTCTCCTTTCTCGATTCTTCAAATGATTACTCAATTGGGATAGGGATCTTCGGATACTGCGATGCAATGATGGCAATGTGGCTTCTCTCTGATCCGTCTCTAGCTCGAAAGGATTTTGTAACACACCACCCCATAGAGCATATACCTGAACGTACTGGCAAATATTCGAGATCATACTCTATAAGGATAGCACGTTAAGATGATCAAATCAGAACATTACAAATTATTTTTCCAAACATCAAACACATTTTTAGCAAACCAATGTTCACTTTGGTTCATGTTATTTATAAACATAGTCATTCATAAATGTGATCACATTCCAGAATTTTCACATTCATTGTATGACAATTGAGAAATACAATTCAGATACAAAATCACTAAAGGCATATACAGGTACAACTGATCCTGACAATTAAATCATGTCCGATTGCAGTGGCTATACTCCAGTTAGGCCAACTGGATATCCCCTGAATCCTGAAAATCAACGATGCAATTTTGGTGAGTTTTGTGAACTCAGTGAGTGAACCATCATCGATGTGCTCACTCATATCAAACACAAAGACATTTCACATTCCAAATTCATAGACAATCATATCATCACATATTTCACATACTCATTTCATAATAATCAGATCATTTTCTCAATCATTCATAACATCATAATTCAGTAAATGCATGTAATCTGTCACATAATACATGTATGTGTGCAAATACAAATGCACATGTGACTCACTTTCGTTGTTACTTTGTTGTGACCGAGTGCCTTTTTAATTGTCCCATATCTGATGTGGGTACCAGGCTCATTAATAACTGTTCCGTATCCATTGTGGATATCGGGCTCATTATAATACTGAGTCTGTGGCTCTTTAAGCACATTTTGAGCTTTAAGCTCTTTTCACTGGTCACTCCAGTCATAACTGCCTTTATCTGATCATACAATTCAATGTAATGAGATGCACCAATTCACATTATATGCAATCAATCACTTTCATTCATCATATACAATCATTTTCACATTTTCATTGGATCTAAGTCCGGCATTTAACATTTTTGTTGAGTACACTTATTTCTTTCATATTCACATTCAATTATGATCACTTCCAATGCAATCTCAATTATCAGACTCCTCAGACCATCAGTGTCTGAAATTATCATATTCACATAAATATCAGTTAAATAATTGAAATTTAAGCAAATAAAATCAATCATAGTGAGAAACATTTAGGTTACTCACAGTACACTCGAGATTAGCAATTGCCTTTATGATTCTAGACGCTGATGTTCAATCTTGTGTATCTATGTTCAAGCAATACACATATTGTACACATTATTAATTTCCTCGATCATATTAATATTCAATCATATTGTACACATTATTAATTTGATCAATCATATTAATATTCAATCATACACATATATGTATGTGCCATGTACAATGCATGCTCAATTGACTATTCCCGGGTATGTATCCTTAATCACAAGTCATGATCATTCAAACCATTATAACTTGTATATGTCTAGTTTTCACTTAGGTTTATACCTTAAGAATACTTGCCCATTCTAATATCATCAATCATTCATTCTC
>JANQAP020000257.1:320806-337327 GCA_026874005.2 Erythroxylum coriaceum
TTTCCTAATTTCTTCGATTGATCACTCGTGCACCCGTTTCTATAATTCAACCCGTTATCTGGAAACGGGATGTTACATAACTTGTCAAATAAGGGCAAGGGAAAGAATTTCTCTATGGTATGATAACTGGACAAGTCAAAGGGCTTTAATTTATTATCAGTTGACAAGATCTTTATTGGGAGGTTCCCTAAGAGAGCTAAGCTCCATGAAATAATTAGAAACGACAACTGGATGTTATCCTCAGAAGAAATTAGACTTTTACCCTTTCCACAATATAGAAGCCTTGGGGAGAATAATATATACTTATGGGATGGCATTCCTGTTTTAGAAATTACTATAAGGGAAGCTAAAAAAGCTAAGGGATTGGACAGTTATAAGTGTCGGATGGCTTTCCTTTTTTTGGAGCAAGGTTTTTAGACCAAATGCTAGCTTTCTCCTTTGGCTAGCTATGTTGAACAGGCTCAGCACTTTGGATAGGATGAAATTCCTATCCTCTTCTAAGATTTGTATGCTTTGCAACCTAGATGATGAAACTAGAGATCTTCTCTTCTTCGAGTGTGTTTTCTATAAGGAGATTTGGGCAAAACTTTCTAGTCTATGTTGCCCTGGTTTTAATTATTGTAGACTCACAGATATCTTACTGGAGATGCCTCATCTACATATCTCTAAATATGATAGGGATATTTTTATGGTCATTGTAGTTACATGTATTCAAGCAGTTTGGAATGAGAGGAATATTAGGAGGTTTAAAGAGAGATCTAACTCTCTACTCTCTCTTATAAAACTCTCTATCGCTAACATTAGGGAACAACTAATTACAAATCAGCTGGACCTGTATTGTAGCAGAGGAATGACTCTCTCATGGAGAATATAGTCCTCGAAGTCTATTCCTAAATCATGATATTATATAAAGTGTTTCATGCAGTCTGGTTCATAGAAAAGAAGTTTCATGCAGATTCTTCACCTACTTATGAAAGAAGGAGACTATTAAAGAATAGGAGGATTCAGACTCACCTGTAGGAAACAGAATGGATTTGAAGTACCTTCCTCATATTTGCTTCCTCTCCAGTCGAGTTTTGTATGAAGGTTCACTATTGTCCCCTCTAGTTCCCTAATATTAACATGTAGTTCATTATTCTATGGAGATTCACATAATCATTGAAGCTAAA
Source organism: Erythroxylum coriaceum (assembly GCA_026874005.2). Taxonomy (NCBI): domain Eukaryota; kingdom Viridiplantae; phylum Streptophyta; class Magnoliopsida; order Malpighiales; family Erythroxylaceae; genus Erythroxylum; species Erythroxylum coriaceum. Next base: position 321,976 of record JANQAP020000257.1, read on the forward strand.
GTTATTTCGAGTTAAGTATGCACACCTGAGTTGAGATCTCCCTTTGTGTGGAGAAACGAGTAGTAGAAACCATCATGTTGCCACCACAGAGCCATGCCTCTAGAGCGTCATCTTCCTCTTTCCCAAATCGAGTAATTGTCTAAAGCTTCAAGAAAGAAGAGAGTCGTTATACCCTAATCGTTAAACATTATTGCACATAATCCTTTTTAGTTTTTTGAACGTCTTCGTTTTTGTCTGAGCTATGTGTTTAGTGTTCCTAGTTGTTTTATCTCATATGGGAGATGCCCTCTCCAAAGATGTACACTACTATTTTCTTTAATGAATTTGTTTAAATTCTAAAAAAACTAATAAAAGATGTGTTTCGTTTTAGAGCATCACAAACATTCCATTACCATTAATTCATAAAACCCATTCCACAACTATAAAACTCATTTCAAACACATTTTATCTCCATAAAACTCATTCCATATCTATATCTATAAAACTCATTCCACAACTATGAATTTCATTCTATATCTATAGAACTTATCTCATATCCATATCCATAAATCTCACTCAATAACCATAATACTCATTCCATAACTGTAACATTAATTTTATAACCGTAAAACCAATTTCATAACCATAGAGGATAAAGATTATAGTGTAATCATAAGTTAGTTATTTATAAGTATGTTTCAAGTTCTTTACACTATCAACAACAAACAAAATATATAATTGCTTGGTTAATCCATAAGTCAGTTTATAATACATAATCATGGATTACTTGGTTGATCCAAACTTATCTTTGAAACTTGTTTTTGTGATAATTGATTAACTTTTATTTTAGGATGTTTTTCTCTTAATCGCCTGAGTTTGTAATTGTATGGATGTTATGCTTGGATTTTTTTTTAATCTTTGACCTCTAAGCTAGAATGCCAACATGAAATTCCTTGTATCAACATCTCCAAATTTCCTTTTGATGGAGTGTGTGTAGCTAATACACTCACTTATTACCTGGAAATTAAATAAAAAATAACACATTGTCAATATATTTATTTTCATGAGATAAAGTAAATATTGATTATAATTACCTATGAGGCATTATTATATGGTGTTATTATTAAAGTGCCTTCATCACCTAATTATTGTGCATATAACAATAATCAATGTAAATGTTAAAAGTCCATAGTTAAATAAGCAATCAATTTTAGAACTCATATTGGTTGGATCTTTACTATCAATAGCTACTACGACTTGCATATATCTTTTGCTATTATGCCTAGAGTTCCCAGATTTTCTACACTTTTATGTTGGACCCTTTTGGGACATCTTATCTGGGTTCATCAATTTCTTTAGTTCGTTCTTGTTATTTCTTCTTTTAGTAACCAATTAACAAATACTTCATCCTTTGACTTGAAATGATGAATGACACTTATAGCATGCTTACATGAGTAAAAATAAAGTTCATATGCTCTTTAACTACAAGTTTGGTCCTTACCAAGTCTTGCTGTGCCCTTTCTATCTCCTCTTGACACCTCATAATCTCCATTCTCATTCTACACCAATCTCCATTATAATGCCTCTTTCTTATCTTTTTCTTCCAAATTCTTTACCATTATAGGTGTTATTTATATCTTCCAACTTTGAATATATTCCCTTATATCTACATATCTCCTCATGACTAGAATCCTTATGGTTTTAAGTATATTGATGACTAGTATATCCTTTGTTGGTAATATCTATGCATTAAAAGTCTTACTTATATTGTTATTTACAACAGGGCATTTAAATTCAAATGATTGACAATTTTGTGCCTAACATTCTTGATGATACGTAAGAAATGTTGCAACACATCCTAGTTTGATTTTGTCTATTTATTCCCAAGTGCTAATTGAAATCTTCAATATAAGTTAAGCATGTAGATTCACACAATTACTTCAAATCTTTACTACTTTATACACCATGCCAATTATGGTAAATGTTTCTAGCATACATCCTATGGGTGATATTTAGCACTATAGTTTTAACAGTCTTAATAAGACCCTGAAAGGCTAAACAAAAAAAGTAGTCCAGCAACAACATGCCATAAATTCAAGAAAAAACAATTTAACAATCCATAAGGTACAGTTTAGAAGTTAAAACTAACCTTTTGCTTATTTAATACTATTAACAGCCCACCGCCATCACTCAATTGTAGCTGCTAATAGAGTCATAAGTCAACTCTAAGTTCTTGTGTTTTCTAACTCTAAAATATCTCATTCCATTAGGTACATCTTACTAGCTCTATCTCTCTTAATGGCATTAATAAGTTTCCCCTTAAACTTAGTCTTTAAAAAGCATCCATATATACCTAGTATTAGTCTCAAATGTCTCCATCCCCTTTTTCATGCATAAAAACACGTATAGAAATTTATAATTTGAGTATCAATGACTTTTCGTTCCTTAACAAATGAAGCTTTAGAGTTGAACTAGGGTCTTTATTTTTTTAACTCAAGCCCATATTTTGCCGCGTTGAGCATTCATTCATAACATTTATATCTCTCTCTTTTCTTAATTTCCTTTTCAAAACTCTACGTATACTTAAATTAACAAAAATTTTAAATTCTCGAAGCATTCCTTAACCATTTTAGCAATTATATGCTTGGCTTCTCTAAAATTATATCCCTAAAATGCCTTATAAGAAATTTTTACCATTTTTGACTTGTTTGTAGTGAAGAAACTATATTGGGGCTTACATGTTTCAATCTCAACGCACATATCATTGTTGTTATATAATGCAAACAACTTCCATTTGTGACCCTTTATACACCTAACCTTAATCCTTATTGACTTATTTCTTTGCATTGTATGTTGAATCTAGTAACTACTATATAGTCATCAACAAAATCTTTGAGTTCCTTTATATTACCAAACCCTATACCTAAAGTACAGGCACATTTTCTAATATTTGCTTCATGCATAATACTCCTAAATGGTCTGCTTAGCGACTCATCAGGTTCTTCACCATTACGATAGTCATCACTATCTAAAAAACTCTTATAATTTGATGAATCTATTTCTGCTAGATGATGTCTATCTTGAATAGACATATTGAAAATTCCATAATATTCATGTTAGGGATTTTCGTTCACCAACTTCATTTTCAATTTCTTCATCATTACTAGTTTCTTGTCCATCTTAATTATCTCCTTTGTCTATAAATACGCCATCATTAAGTATTCTCAACTTTATTATATGCCTTATCACTCCTATACCTATGACCTATATTTAGGTCATCAACAACTACATCATCTCCACCTGCATCTTCTAGCCTATGACCAATATTTGGGTCATCATATAACTTATCACTCACATTTTTTTTCATAAGTAATAAGCAATATCTTAGGAGCTAAGTTAGGTTCATCTAACTTATGTATCGCATACTCAACTACCATCCCATATATCTTCATCAAATTCTTAAACCTAATATAACTATCATTTGACTGAATAATTCTTAATGATATTGAAATTAAATCTTAAGCTCTGTAATATGCTCTATTAACTTGGTCATACCATATTTTCACTCCCATCTTAAATATATGTCTATGACGCATAAAAACTTGTTCTAACTTATCAAATATAAACATTGACCCTCCTTCATAGCTTAACTCATGATCAAATTTAAACCCCCACCATAAATTAGTCTTATACTTCCATACTCAATTATTATGGTCCCTAAAACAAACAAATACTATTTAACATATGTAGTAATTAAAAAAATATGAAGTAACTATTGTAATCAATAATGATGTACCTAAAGAACATTTCAACTTTTTATATAATGAACAACAAAATAATGACATAAATGAAATATTTAACAACTAAAATTTAATCTATACTGATTAGATTTTTAATTAGAATTAATTTCAAATTTTAGAGCAGGAAAATAAAAATTGCATTAGGGGTAAATAACAAAATTGGATTTATTAATAAAAGAATTGCAAAGCCAGTAGAAATTTCAGATGAATTATAAACCGATAGACATTTAAATTGTACAAAATATTAACATAACTATTAAAATTGTTTAATAGTATATTAAACACGCATAATAATTAATTTCATTCATATTCTCATTCTCACTTTCCATTTTTATTCAGATTTTTTTATTTCGATTCTTTTATTACAGGTTGCTAAACAAGATCTAATAGTTATGTCAATTGAGGAGCTATTTTAAATAGTTTTTGAAAAATTTAGGGTCATTTTTGTACAATGTAAAACATTATGGTATAACTTAAATTTTGATTTAAATTATTGGGAGAAAATGTAGGTTGAATTTAATAACTCATAATTAGGATATGAAAACTGTATAAAAAGAGAGCATAATGCAATAGAACAGACTCTTTCTGCAACAAAGAACACCATATATTTCACTCTTTATTCTTTTTTTGTTAGATTGTTTTACATATATTCAAAGACATAATATATTGAAAAAATCTCTCATAACATTATATGATGTATTTATCGAAATCGACAAATATCCTTTACTAATACATATTTGTCTATTCTTGTAAATTTCATTCTAAATTAATGTTTCTTAAGAAAATAGTACCTGATTCATTAGATTAAATACTAATCAATTTCATTTTTTACTTTATTATTTTAAAAAATAAAAATTCATTTTACTATAACTTTTTAAATTTTTTATTCACATCAGTCATGTAACTCTTTTTCATTCCTTTTCTATAGCTAATTAAATGGCTTCTCTAGTCTAAATTGGTCCGTTTATCTTTTTGAGCTTCATAGTATACTTTTAAATGAAGCCATTAATTATTTTAATAATCCAAGTTTAATTCAAAGCAGAAAAAGTTAAGTAGTTTGACTTTTTTTATTTTCTCAATCCGTTCGAAGTTTCATTAATTTGAAAGTTTAAATTGAATTGTTTTTCTTATCTAAACAAAGTGTTAACAAATATGTGAAGATAAAAAAATTTAAATTAAATACAGTAATTAATATAAAATATTAGTGAAATAGTTTGAGTGGCTTAATTAAAAATAAAATAACTTTTGGGATTGGAAGTATATGTGGTTTTAATTAATATATTTAAAATAATTCTAAAATTAAAATATGCAATTTTAAGTGAATCTATATATTTTTTAAATTATTTGAACGCGTCATTTATTTTGAATTGTGTTAAAAAGTTACTTAGATTATCGACCTATTAAATTCAAATTGATCAAAGGGATAAATGATGCATTTGCGCTAAAAATTACGTATTGGTCGTCTCAAATATGCCATCCAGCTAAAAAGACGAAAAGTTTGGTGGGATATCGCCAATTTGGTTAAAAACAAACACATCATTGGTTAGCATGGAAGCAATTCTAGTTTAGGCAATGCGTGCGAGATAGTTGTCTGGAAGGATACTATTGCTGGTACTATTACTATCACCATCACTCTCCCGTAATCATTAGAATTGAAAGTCTAAAGTCATAAAGATTCTTCGTCTCGGGAATCGCGCAAGGCAGTGTGATGCTTCTTTATCTTAGGAGTGTTACAATCTTGCTTGGACCACGAGTCTAAATCATGAGCGATAAAAGTACTAGCAATGATGTTCACGTTGAACCAAGGAGGAAAAAGGAAAATATCCAAGATAATGGAATCAGTCACTTTATAAGTTGGGCCATATAAGATGCACGTTATATGATACAATTTATCAAAAAAGTTTATTTATAATGGCATCTAGTCTATCTACAGATTTTTAAATTTTACATTCGAGTAGTAGTATGTCAAAACATATCCATCAAGCAAAGCATTTCTAGTAATAATCGTCTCCAAAACTAACACCTTCATCATAACAGAAAATGAAACCCAAATAAAAGGGAAAAAAAGAAGCGAAAAAGATTTAGGAACTTGAACAAAAATTAATCAACCTAAGAAGGCGAAGAGCAGTTTAGGGCTGAAACACAAGAAGTGGTCTTGAAAGCAGTGTGTAGGGTGGTGTAAACGTGGCTAGCCCCTGGACGTGCGGTGGGGTCAGTTGCAGTGCAATAGAGAGCCAAATTCATGGCTTCCACAATGTGATTTTGCCGAAGAGATGATGATGGGTGCGATCTGATTGCTGGATCCACCCACAAGTCCAGATGACAATCGGAGTAGCAGTATCTGGCCCACTCAACGATGTTCTCCTGCGCACCAAATTCAGGATCGTCCGGGCTCTTGCCCGTTAATAATTGAATGAGGATGAGTCCAAATCCATACATGTCGCTCTTTTCCGTTACCTCTTTGGTTTTTCTAGTTTCTGCATTTCACAAACTAACGTTGTCAATCAATGACACACGTGCATGTCACCTAACTTACCACATTGTAATCGGCCAAACGATCATGCTCCAATCTAATGCAGGGTTTTAATTAAGTAATTTAAGAAAGATAACCTTTTAACATATATCTGTACAAGAACCTTTCCTATTTGATTTACTGAGGGTAAAATACCTGGCGCAACATAGGCTGAAGAGATCAAATACTTGGGGACGGTCGGAAGCAGTTCATGAGGAAGGTTCACCCTCAGTCGAGGTTCGTCGTTTCCGTCGATCGTTACATTCTCCGGTGACATGTTACCGACGGTAACACTCGGAAAACAGTAGCAATGTAAGTATCGGAGAGCTCTTGCAATCCCCACTGCTATCTTTCTCCGCCTTTCCCAACTTAAATTTCTAAGAACTTCATTCAAGTTTTTGCTGCCGTCTATGTTCTCGTAAACCAGATAAGCTACCTTATCGGAACGACATACTCCAGTCAGCTTGACTATATTTGGATGCTGCAGCATACCAAACTCTGAGATTTCAGCCCAAACGCTAGATGGAATTGAGTGCACAACCCTTATTTCCTTTACTACAAACTGCATGTTACTCATGATGGCAAGCCCCTTGTATAAAATCCCTTCCTTGCCGCTAGAAATGACATTTTCTTGTTTGGCGGACGAGAAAATATCATCTATTGTCATGGATTGTGATACTTTTTTATGGAAAAACTGCAACTCCCAAACTCCATCTTCATTCTCAACTTTTTTTAGCTCCATATGCTTTCTTCTCCGAAGGAAAATAATGCTAAAAGCAGCAATAGCTAGTAAAATAAATCCTGCAAGAAAATACACAACAACTAACCACCGCGTTAAGCTCCTTGCCCTTCTGCATGGAGGTAAACCACTAGTAGCGTCACCACCGCATAGGTCGTTGCCAGCAACTGCAGTCGCATTTATAGCTAAAAAAGCTCCTGTTGACGGTAGACTACCGTGGAAATGATTGTGAGAGATGTTCACTTCAACAAGCGATTCCACTGTTCCCAAAGTCCCGGGCACTTCGCCTGATAATTGATTCTGTGACACATCCAGCTGACTCAGAACCGGTATGTCAGAAAATCCGGTAGGGAGTTGACCACTGAGGTGATTGTGGCTAAGGTCTAGACCAACAAGCTTATTGCATGAACATAAATTTTCTGGGATATTACCAAAGAGCTTGTTTTCATTTAGCTTCAATTGCATCAGCTCTAGTAAGTTCCCAAAACTATGTGGAATAGGACCTGAAAATCCATTGTGAGACAAATCCAAGTTCTCTAGCTTGTTGCTGCCAAATGAATTCGGTAAGTGCCCAGAAAATCTATTCCGAGCCAAATTCAACATTTTAAGAGAATGCATCTCCCATTTTCTCCCGTCAATCCTCCCCGAAAGATGATTGCTTGAGATATCCAAGAAGTACACAAGCGACAGTTTAGTGAATTCCGATGGTAGCTCACCGGATAGCCCGTTGTCTTGCAGACGTACTCTCTGTAAACTTCTGCAAGCACCCAAACTCTTAGGAATTTCACCTTCAAGTGAGTTCGAGAACAAAATGAGTTTATATAGATAGCCAGAATTGCATAGGCCTCCAGGTATTTTTCCAGTGAGAGAATTGGTGGAAAGGTCTAGTACGGTGAGGTTGTTTAGTTTCCCAAGATCTTTAGGTATCTCACCGGACAAATTATTAGACCAAAGCTGAAGGACTTGAAGACGAGGTAAGGAACTTAAAGCTCTAGGGATTTTCCCAGTGAAGTTGTTGGAGAAAAGATGAAGAATCTCCAAGTTTTGCATGTGGATTATAAGTTCTGGAATCTGTCCTGAAAGTGAATTATCACTAAGATCAAGAGAAACCAAGTTTTTGAGGTCAAATATGGATCTTGGAATCAAACCCTTAAGCTTGTTTTGATAAAGAAATAGGTACTGAAGATTGGAGAGGTTTCCCAAAGAGGATGGGATTTCTCCTGTGAGATTGTTGTAGACAAGATCAAGATGATTCAGAGATGTTAACTGGCCTACCTCGTTTGGTATCTCCCCAGAAAGATTGTTGTATCCGATATAAATCCACTTCAAGCTCTTAAGTCGGCCTAATTCTGGAGGGATTACGCCAACTAATTGATTTGAGGCCAAAGTTAATACCTGCAAACCTGTGATGTTTGTAATGGAGATTGGAATTCTTCCCACTAGAACATTTCCACCAAGATCAAGAAACTTCAGGCTTGAAAGTGATCCAATTTCCTCTGGAATTTTTCCCGAAAGCATGTTGTTAGAAAGATCGAATATTTCCAGGCTGGGATTTGGACCAGCTGGTATGGAACCAGTGAGATTGTTATTACTAAGATTGAGGTATCGAAGGGAGGAGCTAGAGGCAGAAAACATATCGTGAGGAATCTCGCTGGCGAGTTGATTGCTAGAGAGGTTGATGGTTTCAATAAATGGCAGTTGAAAGATTGAGGAAGAAAGTTTCCCGGAGATGTTTTTGCTGGAAAGATCGACGACATTAACTCGAGAATTGTTGCTGCAACGGATACCTTGCCACTTGCAAAAAGTGACGGATGGATTCCAGTTGGAGAGATGTTGAAAGGGGTCATTAACTGAGGATTTGAAGGACCAAAGAAGCTCAACTTCGTCTGCATGCAACATGCGGAAGCAAGGGCTCAAGAACATTAACATTAACCAGCACAACGACGGACATGGCTGAGTTTCTTTCATAGCCATCTCTGTCTAGTACTGAAATAACATCTACGTAGCAATAACTTGGCGAGCAAAGAAAATGATAGCAGTAACTTTAGGAGCTCTTTCAGCTAATTAATATGATAAAAGCTTTCCCTTTTCCTCACTACGAACGTGCTGGTATCATTTTAATCCCTCGGATCTGAAGCTGTTAGAAGGGCGAGAAAAAGCAGAAATGAGGATAATAAACAATCATGTTAAACTAAAGATGCTAGAATAAAATAATGGAGAATGAACAGACAATGGTTGCACTTGAACCAAGCAGCTTGCATCTCCTGTTCCAATGTTATAATATGCAGAATTATAAACTGACATCATGTAATTATATAAAAACAAGAATTGCATAATTTAATTGTGCTGCAAAGAAGTCCAGGAACGCACCTAGCTAAAATATTTGAGAACTGTGCAATTCAAGGAAGATTTATTGAAAGAGAAGGAATGGCGTGTTGTCTGTAGAGAGAATGATTGGATACACGGCGTATAAATAGAAAAGAGGTGAGAGAAAAAGTAGAAAGAGCACTGAAATGAGAGATAATTACAAAAATGCTCCTTGACTTTCGTTGAAGGTTTGAACACTAAGTATTGAAAGGGAAACACAACAGGGACAGATGTTGGAAAAGTGCTTTGATTTTGTCGGACATACCAAAATGCTCTTTTTTGACTGACTGACTCATTTTCATACACGTATATGTATTGACAAGAGTTTCTGTGATCGTTGAAAAGCTTCAAAGTTCTTACGGGGGGCATGCCCTTTGTTGTACTTATTTTCAACGTTCTTCAAGGTAACTTGCAGTCCCTTACCATTCTAATTATGGCTTCGGTGGACATTCAATCAACAAAAAAGCCTAATGAAATGTTTGAGACACTCATGCCCGGTAAAAATAAAACAAAGGGCACTAGAACAGCAAAAGAGAAATTACTCAATATATTAAGATTAAGTTTGAAGTACTAAATTGTATTATAAATTAACTTTAAAAGCTCTGTGTTCTCATGTGAGGACATTCATTGCATTAGACCTGTCTTTCATTGATTCAAAGGGATTGCTAGATTCTCTGCGACAAAGAGCAAGCATGGACAGGATTTGACCAGATCGGTTTACTAATGTAAATACATTTATGTCCTGACGTGTTTCTTCAAGGGTAAATGTGGTGCGGGAACGAGGGCAAGTTGGGGAATGAATTTAATTTTACAAGGCTAAAAGCAGGCAGTCTTGAACCTCTTTCGTTTGGACTCTTTATGATTATGTTGGATTCTCTTTCCGGGTAGAGAGAGATACAAGGAGTTACAATATGAGGCAAACAAGAATATCAGAAGACAGTGGTAAAGAATGAAAAGAAGATAAAAGAGAAAAGAAGAAGAAAAAGTTAGATGTCTTTACGTTAAGAGTAATGCTCGTGTGCTATCGTTTACCGTAATTGAAGACCCCACAAATGTCTTTCTGGAAGAAATATGGTGTGTGGTCTTTGTCATACCCGGCAGGCTGTGCTCGTCACCATTTTCTAGGGTTTTACACTTCTTCTTCTTCTCTGTCTCTTCTCTCCTTTCACCACTTCACGCCTATCTCCACTACTTCCTCTTCAAACTCTACCTTTTCCATTTCTTTATTACATGTTTACGTCAGTTACCACTGCCGTCCAGTATCTGATCACATTCTGTTTTAATTTGTGCTTCAATCTATGTTAACTAACAGAAAGGATATCCACTAGCTGAGCACGCATACAGTTGTCGGATCAGTTCCTGGAACTAATTAAGAATATGGGCTCATATCTAACTTAAATAACTAAAGAGGATGATTAATTCAGTTTTTATGTGATGAACTTAGTTAGCAAAATCAAGTTTAGCCCTAATTTTATTAACTGATCAAATGCTAAATCGTCATTAAGTTGAATTAATCACACCTTTTTTTTTTTTTTGTAGGAATGATTCTACACCAGTTCAAGATTTTTATAAACTGACATGGCGGGAGGCAAGAACCATATGCATATATTCATAACCATATGGGGTAGAGCCTATGGGTTATTTACTAAGTTTGCCATATTTTGCCTTTAAACTAAATAGTTACTTTGTTTCAAATAACTTCGGTTACATGTAAGCAACCAAAGCACACTTCATTGGAGGACATTTCCATGCATAGACTTCATGTATAAATTGATCAATCTTTTTTTCTAAATTCTAGTCGAAGTACTAGTATTTCATTTGAACGATTAAGTTGGTTGGCTTATTACTAACCTTTGAAAAGGGGAAGTAGATATTGCATTTCAAACTCGCGTAGTTTTAAGTTCAGAAGAAGCTCGCGTTCAATACTTCCTCCAATACCCATTTAGAGAGCAAGTCCAATTTAAACTCCGATGAAAGTCTCTACATAGCTTGTTGGGCATTTGCTCCAAAATTTGGGTAACGTTCGTAACGTTCACCGTCAATTTTTTGCTCATACGTTTCTTACATTGATTGCCTCAGTTATTGTTAACGTTCCATTTTTCCTTAACATGTCTTTATTGCCATTGTAAACATATGAACTCTTTGTGCTATACATATATACCACACACTCTTTGTTTTTTTTCAAGCTCTCTCCCACACTCACGATTCTACTACTTTTTCTTATATAAGTCACACATCTTCCACATAAAAAAACACTTTTTATACATATATCTTCTTGTCTTTTCTATTATGCCTTTGTGTCGTTTTATTAATTTTCAGAGACAGATCGTACTCTGCCTTTTGGAGTGTACCGAATTTAGTGGAGAAGGCATTAATTTTGGGGTCAAATCTTGTTGTCCTGCTGCATCGTAAAGGAGAAGTTTTCGACTTAGGGCAGTGATTTTTCATGACGCCTTACATTCAGAAAAGCTGTTCCAATTTTATATTATTGATTTTTCGCTAACAATTTAAATCGCAAATCTATTTATTGCATTACTATTGCTGTCAGAAATTGTGTTGTTCTACTTGTTACTGTTTTCAAGTTTGCTACTGATTGTTGTAAATTTTTGCATTGTTTGCTATTGTGTATTTAATTTCAATTTAAGTTGGAATTATGTCGTCTGCGAATCAGACAAATGTAAGTTCTGCACTTACTGTTCCTCACATAGGTTCTATCTCTTTCACTATGGCCCCAAAAACTATACCTGACCTTACTAGATTAGAGTCTCTAGATAAGAGAAATTTTAAACGATGGTCTGAGAAAATTTGTTTAACTTTCAACAATACAAAATCGATTATGTACTGTTTCAAGAGATTCCTAGTGATAACACTGACCCTAAGACTATTAAGGATAACCATGCCGTTAGGAGAGTGTTACTCAACCATATGACCAACCCTTTGTTTGATATCTACTGCAAGTACAAAACTAATAAGAAAATTTAGGATGCTTTAAAAGTGAAATACGGGACAGATGATGCTGGTACTAAGAAATATGCAATTGCTAGGTGCTTAAAATTTACCGTTGTTGATGATAAGCCTATTATGGACCAACTACATGAGTATGAAAACCTAGTTGCTGAAATCCTTATTGAAGGTAGGAACATTTGTGAGTTGTTTCAAGCTAATGACCTTATTGAAAAACTACTTGCCTCATGGAATGAGTATAAAAACCAATTGAGGCATAAGAAGAAAGATATGAAGCTTCAGGAGTTGATAGGATATAAAGATTAAGGATGCCAACCGTGCACAAGATAAGACTAAAATACTCACCCTTGTCCCTACCGTTAAGGCTCATGTGGTAGAACATAGAAATGCTAATAACTTTAAGAAGAATGGTGGACAAAACAAGTCTTTCAACAATAAGCAAGTTTAAGCATAAAAGAATTGATAGTGCCTGTTGGTGGTGCCACAAGCCAAGCCATTCTGCTGCCAATTGTCAAGCTAGAATCAATTATGAGAAGAAAGACCAAGGACAGAAACCTCGACAGTTCGGGAAAGAAAACTAGACGGGATACAAAAGGGGTAACTAGAAGAACTTTGGTAAGCCTCAAGCTAATATGGTTGAAGCTGGTGACGACGAGGAGATCATTACTGCTATGGTGTTTGAAGTCAACCTTACTGAAAATTTGGTCGAGTAGATTGTTGACACAGGAGCCACATACCACATTTGCACCAATAAGGACCTATTCAAGGAGTTGAATGATGCTGTTGATGGTGAATTTGTATACATGGGTAACTCCAGCAAATTTTCTGTCCAAGGAGTTAGCAAAGTCACTCTCAAACTCACTTCTGAAAAAATGTTAGCATTAGAAAATATTTTATTTGTTCATGATGTAAGTAGAAACTTGATTTCCGGTGCATTGCTTAACAAAGCCAGTGTTAAACTGACCTTTGATTATGATAAACTAGTTTTGACTAAGAATGGGAACTTTGTTGAAAAAGGGTTCTGTAATGGGGGCTTATTTGTACTTGACGTTGAAATGAATGTATCTACTTCTTCTACTTATATTATTGAGTCTTTAGACTTTTGGCACTTTAGACTTGGGCATGTGAATGTGAGGTTAGTTAAGAGGATGCAAAGCTTAAACTTGTTACCTAACAAGATCACTAATGAAATAAAACAATGTCAAATTTGTGTTGAGACTAAGCACTCTAAGAAACCTTTTAAGTCAGTGATCGAGAGAGAGTTACAATTGTTGGACTTGGTGCACACAGACTTGGGTGATTTTAACAATTGTATGAGTAAAGGAGGTATGAGATGTTATATTACTTTTGTGGATGATTGTTCTACATTTACTAAGATTTACTTATTGAAAAATAAAGGTGATGCAGAGGAAATGTTTATGAAATACAAAGCTGATGTTGAAAACCAATTAGAAAGGAAAATTAAGAGATTAAGGTCTGATCGAGGTGGTGAGTATAGTACTGATTTCCTTGCTGATTATTGTGCAAAAAGGATTATTCATAAGTTTTTAGCCCTTTATATACTTGAACAAAATGGAATAATCGAGAGGAAAAACCGAACACTTAAGGATATGATAAATGCAATGTTAATTTCCTCCAGTTTACTTGATTTTATGTAGGGGAAGCTATTCTTTCAGCTTGTTATGTTCTAAACAGAGTCCCTCATAAGAAACTAGATCAAACTCCTTATGAAATTTATAAAGGTTATCCACCTAACTTGTGTTTTCTAAAAGTGTGGGGGTGTCTTGCTAAGGTTGCTCTACCTAAACATAAAAGGAAGAAAATTAGGCCTAAGACTGTTGATTCAATTTTTGTGGGATATACCTCTAGTAGTACTGCTTATAGATTTATAGTTAAGGAAGAGGAATCTAACACTTATAGACCTATTATAGAGTCAAGAGATGTAGTGTTTTTTTAGAATATATTTCCTATGAAAGTGAGTGTGGAAGTCCCTAAAGAATTTGTCCCTGGTTCTTCTACCAATGATGACATAGAGGAAGAGAGAATTGTTGAACTAAGGAGGAGCAAAATAGCTAGAGTACCCACTAGTTTTGGTTCTGACTTTATTACTTCTTTTGTGGTGACAAAATTTGAGGAGATAGATGATGTTTTTATGATGACTTATATTATTGAGGAAGATTCTAAAACTTATCAGGAAGCAATGAGATCTGCAGATGCTACATTTTAGAACGAAGTCCTAGATAGTGAGTTAGAGTCAATCATGTCTAATAAAACTTGAGTTTTAGTTGATCTACCTTAAGAGTGTAAACTCCGATGAAAGTCTCTACATAGCTTGTTGGGCATTTGCTCCAAAACTTGGGTAACGTTCATAACGTTCACCATCAATTTTTTGCTCATATGTTTCTTACATTGATTGCTTCCATTATTGTTAGCGTTCCATTTTTCCTTAATATGTCTTTATTGCCATTGTCAATGTATGAACTCTTTGTGCTATATATATACGATACACTCTTTGTTCTTTTTGAAGCTCTCTCCCACACTCACGATTCTACTACTTTTTCCTATATAAGTCACACATTTTCCACATAAAAAAACACCTTTTATACACATATCTTCTTGTTTTTTCTATTATGCTTTACTTATGTCCTTTTATTAATTTTCGGAGACAGTTCTTATTCCGCCCTTTGGAGTGCACCGACGTTGGTGAAGAAGGCGTTAACCCTAGGGTTGGATCTCGTTATCTTGTTGCACCATAGAGGAGGGGAAATTTTTGAATCAAGACGGTGATTTTTCACGACGCTTTATATTTAAATAAGTTGTTCCAATTTTTTGATTTTTTGCTAACATGACTGACTCGTAAGTGCAATTACTTTAAATTTCTAACATCACAAAATGCACTTTTGTTAATGAAGATATTCCAAGATACAAAACACAAGACCTCTAGCTGGCTAAAATTCATCTTATTGCAAGAATTTGTTATGAAGTACTGTG
>JANQAP020000257.1:706034-718498 GCA_026874005.2 Erythroxylum coriaceum
AATTTATTCTCTTGATTCTTAATTGTTGAGTTTATAATTAACCATTATAGATTCAATCTTAAATATTGCATGAGAACTATAAGGTGAAATATGATTTATGCACTAAGAGAATAAATACATCAAATCTAAATATATGAATATCTTAGACTATTGTGATAACCAAATGGATTAATTATGTTTAATGAATTTGACTATGTAGAATTACATATTTGAGGCTGGTAATTACCTAGTTGAATATACATGTGTGCTTTAGGAGAGGATATAAATATTTCAAGTTAATTGTTATTTCAAACTAGATAATAAATATTGTATAATAATTGAAATTGTACACAAGTCCAATGCGAAGTCCTAGCCTTTACCTTATTGATTCCTCTTCATTAATTTAGTTATATTATTTTTGATAGTTTAATAGTTTAATTATCTTTTATCAAATTCTGCTTCTTTGTTTATTGATTAACTAATGTTAATAGGCATGAGCGCTATAGTTCCTATGTAATTAATACCCTAGATTTACTTCAATTTTAATAACTTAATACACTTGATTATATAAAATCAATTTGACATTCTAGAATAACAAAAAAAAAAAATCTTTAAAAGAGGAGGCCTAAAGTTTAGGAGAAACTTTGACTTAAGGTTTGAAATGGACTAGACTGGTTTGATTAGAGCGGTGGACCCAAGTTGATTTTTAGCCTGTGATTGAATTGATTAAGCTCGAATTTGCCTTGGGAATTGACTGAAGTTGAACAGATTCGCTTTAAAGCTCTGTGTTTGGACACATTTTGGGCTTGTCTTTTAAACTGGATTTAGGTTGAGGTGTTGGCGTGGGTTTGATTTATGGTTTTAGCTGGAACTCTGAAAGCCCTATGTGTTAACAATCACTAAATTTGGGATAAAATGATATTAAAAACTAAAATCCATAATAATATGATATCCACAACAAAGAAGAACGGAATTAAAGAAAAGGATTGATAGGAAAAAAAAGAAAAAAAGGAAAACGAAAGATCAATAAAATGGACAGTCCATTGGATGTGTATTAGAAGAATCCTCGTTCTTTTCGTTTACCTCCACAGAACAGATCTCCCATATTCTCTAGCTTTAATTTCCTCTCCCCTTCTCTTTTAATTGCTCTTTCATTTCCGCTAGTTTTGCTTTTCTTTTTACCTTTTGTTAAAATTAATTCCAAAATCTTACAAGATGATTCTAGAACCTCCATGAAATCTCTCCAACCTCCATGCACCATCGCCTGTCCTAAGATGCCTTAGCTGCGTAGCCCAACACAGAAATCAGGCTGCAGATAACCTCACTTGTGAGAAGACGGAAAGAAACGTGATCGCTATTTGGATCCTGCTACGACGCCGTTTAAGGAAGAAGACGAGGCTAGGGTTTTGAAAGAAGAAGACGATGGATGAATACGATAGTGGCGGCCGCAGCGCCGACAAGTGCCCTGGAGCCGAGGACGAGGGCAGCACGGCTCCTCTCCCCGAAAAGGTCTTTTCTTTGTGTACTGCTTGCTCTTATTCGTTTGGATTATCAAAATCATTTCTTATTTTTTCAAAAAAAATTGTAATTGTTGATAACAGGTATCAGTTGGGGGCTCACCAATGTACAGAATAGAGAGGAAGTTAGGTAAAGGAGGGTTTGGACAGGTATATGTTGGTCGCCGTATTGGTCCAACTAGTACAAGTGAAAGAACAGCCTCTGGAGCTCTGGAGGTATACCCGCATTCTTTCTTAATAGCTGCTTGGTTTATGTTGCTTGTCATATGTAATGCCAATTATATTGTTTCATGTGTTTATACAACCCTTAGGTAGCCTTGAAATTTGAGCATAGAAGCAGCAAAGGATGCAATTATGGACCTCCTTATGAATGGCAAGTTTACAAGTGAGTTTGATCCTTCGCCTTCTAATGTTTAATTGTCATAATATGAAGCAAATGTAAAGCCGTCTTATGACATTTTTTATACCTGTTGCGTGTATAGTGCCCTTGGAGGCAGCCATGGTGTGCCACGAGTTCATTACAAAGGTCGGCAGGGTGACTACTATGTTATGGTATACTGTTTGAGCTTCACATAAGCTTTCTTATTTTGCAGTTGTTAGCTTTATAGGCTACTCATTTAGTAGGCTATTTTGATGCAGAATAAACATATTAATCTAGTTTCCTTACTAGGAAAGGAAATTGTTTCTATTTTGATTTCTCTTATTAGTTTAGGGTTTAAGCGCGAAACCTTTTTTCTTTAAGACTGTTTCTTGGGCAATTAGGAGTGATTCTTAAACTCTATAAGTGATTTCTAAAATCCTATTGGTGTTGTTCCTATATTTTTATTTGTTTCAAAACCTAGGTGTGATTCCTAGTTTTGATAAAAACTTTAGGAGTGATTATGATCTATACCTATTGTTAATTTGTTGACTTCTAGTTCTAAAATCCTAAATTTCAGCTCAATTAAATTTCCAGAAACCGTCAATTTTACAATTTATATGTATTTCATCAAACTGTTAAAATGGTCTCTGATCATCCTACATCTCTATTACCACAACGAATCCTTGTTGCATTCAGGTCATGGACATGCTTGGGCCAAGTTTATGGGATGTTTGGAACAACAATTCGCATACGTAAGTTCCTTTGGAAGCCTTAATTCAATTATCATTTGTTTACTACCATGAATGAACCTGTATGATTGAAATACGTTGATTGATTTGTATTCATTCTTTAACCTTGTCTTCCTGTTCAACTTTCAGGATGTCTATTGAAATGGTTGCATGCATTGCTATTGAAGCTATCTCTATATTGGAGAAGATGCACTCTAGAGGGTATTATAAAATTATTCCCACTTTACTGTTCCATGTTATTTGCGTACAGCGGGAGACATTCGTCAAGTGAACATTTATCATTCTTATTTTAGTACAATTTAGTACTTGCTTCCTTGCTTTATGGATAGAGAACACTTTGGGCATTCCTGATACATTTATTACACATCTACTTTTGATCTTAAAGCTGTCATGTATGAGGCTATTAACATGTGACTGTCGGCAACATCATTGTAGTCTTTCTTTAACAATTTTATTCAACAACCTTGACACAGAATGAGTTTAGCTTAAGCGTTAAGATGTTTTAGTTAATGTCTCTCTGCTATTTTTCATAATAGTTTAGGAGTTATTTTCCTTTATAGTACATTTTACTGAGGTTTATGCATTAATAGAAGTTGAATTAGTATGGGGATTTTAAAGGATTCTCGATTAGGTTAGGATTAAGAAGAGCGAGTTCTATACAATTCTGCAACTCTTATGTGAGAAGTTTGATGCTTTTTTTTTTATATCTACTAGTGATTCTGAATCTAAAGAAATGATATCTAGGAATCCATTGTTGTGATACTATTAGTTTGTTTGTTCCAACCCTAGTAAGATCCTAGTTGTTTACAGATATGCAGGCCAGATTCCTAAACCTACACTTTTACATCTTCAATGCTAAAATCTAAGAGCCTTAATTTACAGATTTTTGGTGTTCTTATTCCAATCATTGGCATATCTATCTCTATCTGTTCTATGGAAAATCTGCACAAGTTATTTGTGATTGAGTGAGATACCTTGTTTCTTTTGATGTGGAATGGGCTGAAAAGGAAAATCAATATAATTAGGTTGCTTTATTCTTCTCTGGCAGATATGTGCATGGAGATGTGAAACCTGAGAACTTCTTGCTTGGCCCTCCAGGAACCCTGGATGAGAAAAAGTTGTTTCTTGTAGACCTTGGTTTGGGTAAGTAGTTTAATCTACTTTTTTTGTTTTTTTGGAACTAAGTGGTATCTCTGGAGTGAAAGATAGTGATATTTACTCTTTTTATTAACATTTAATCTTACAGCAACTAGGTGGCGTGATAATGCAACTGGACTGCATGTCGAATATGATCAACGTCCAGATGTTTTCAGGTTGAGTAAATAGTTTTCTGTTGTCAATAGGCCCCACTGTGTTGGGACATTGAACTTTATTGTTGCTTATTCATGACCATACTTCAGGGGAACAGTTCGATATGCCAGTGTTCATGCTCATCTTGGTAGAACTGGTAGTAGGAGAGATGACTTGGAATCTCTTGCATACACCCTTATTTTTCTTCTTCGTGGCCGGCTTCCATGGCAAGGATATCAGGTTTGCTGATTATCTACTCTTAAAGGTTCATGCACATATAGGCCTTATTATTTTACTAATGCAGCGGTTTCTGTAGGGGGAAAACAAAGGTTTCCTTGTTTGCAAAAAGAAGATGGCCACCTCCCCTGAAACTTTATGTTGCTTTTGTCCTCAGCCTTTTAGACAGTTTGTTGAGTATGTTGTGAATTTGAAGTTTGATGAAGAGCCTAACTATGCAAAATACATCTCTCTTTTTGATGGGATTGTTGGTCCGAATCCAGATATCAGACCTATAAACACGGATGGTGCTCAGAAGGTACCTCTTGTTTTTTGAATGGACATATTATTGTTGATTAATTGTCTATAAATTTCTCTATTGTATTGGGGATGTCATTTTAACCTGTTATCTTTGTATTCTGAAGCTCATATATCAGGTTGGTCATAAGAGGGGACGGTTGACAATGGAAGAAGAAGATGATGAACAACCAAAGAAAAAGGTAAGGATGGGAATGCCTGCCACACAATGGATCAGTGTGTACAACGCACGTCGACCAATGAAGCAGAGGTGTGTGTCTGATAATTACCATCAAGTTAATTCAATTTTTGTGAAGGTAAAAACAAGTCTGATATCCTCATCTCCTGTTGTAGGTATCATTATAATGTTGCAGATGTTAGACTGCCCCAGCACATAGAGAAAGGAAATGAAGATGGATTGTTTATTAGTAGTGTGGCTTCTTGCTCAAACCTATGGGCCTTAATCATGGATGCGGGCACTGGGTTTACCACCCAAGTTTATGAGCTTTCTCCATACTTCCTCCACAAGGTTGGTTAAGGGACATCCCTGAGCAGTATTACATAATACTCTGAGTTGGTTAATATGCGTTGCATATCTGCATGACATTTTGTGCCACATAGAATTTCAACTTAAATGCCTTTTTCTAATCTCTTGACTCATCTTTTATTTTTAAAGGAATGGATAATGGAACAGTGGGAGAAGAATTACTACATAAGTGCAATTGCTGGAGCTAATAACGGGAGCTCATTGGTTGTTATGTCCAAGGGTTAGTCCATGTATCTTTATAATCTTACTAGGTAAAAAAATTCAAAATTTCTTTTAACTTTACCTTCAATGACTATAGGCACCCAGTATTTACAGCAATCATATAAGGTTAGTGATTCATTTCCTTTCAAGTGGATCAACAAGAAGTGGAGAGAGGGTTTCTATGTCACTGCTATGGCCACTGCTGGAAGTAGATGGGCAATTGTTATGTCCCGTGGTGCAGCGTTCTCAGATCAGGTCTGACTAAATTCTCTAGATCTCTGCTTTTAGTTGGGAAACTTTCTTCTAATATTTTTCTGTTATGCCCCACAATGATAGGTTGTGGAGTTGGATTTTCTGTATCCTAGTGAAGGGATTCATCGTAGATGGGATAATGGCTACCGTATTACTTCAACAGCTGCAACATGGGACCAAGCTGCTTTTGTTCTTAGTGTGCCAAGAAGAAAACCTGCTGATGAAACTCAGGAGACACTCCGAACATCTGCTTTTCCTAGTACACATGTCAAGGTTAGTTTTTGAGTTCATTCTTATTATTGTTTTGCTGTATTCATATTCATATCAATAATTTTTTAATTTTATTGACTTACATGATTAAAGACTTTTTAACTGTCAATTTACTTTTCATCTTTTCAGGAGAAATGGGCAAAGAATCTCTATATTGCATCAGTTTGCTATGGTAGAACTGTCTCATGAGCCACAAAGGATTTTGGCATTTTATGATCATGCCTTTTTATGACATAGAAGAAAAGCCCAAGAAGCAAAGATCTGCAGAAATAAGAACGACTTATCTCTGCATTATGGAGTCTATGTATGCAAAATTCTACTTTATTGCCGCGATCACACAATATCTCTTACAAAAACCTGTGCAGTCTTTCAATTGTGTCAATATTTTTCCCCGTCAATGATAGAAATTACATATCATCTAGGATGGGATTAATTATTTGTTCCTAAAGAAGCTTGTATAGTTACGAAGTGATCACCTAGTTGAAGGTGTGTGCACAGGTTAAGTTTCATCACTGGTGATAATTTTGGAGACCGTCTTATCATGATTTTGCAGTGGACTTCAGTGGCCACAGTCTGTACTTAAACTTTGCTTTGCTGCTTCTCCTTGACTTATTGAAAATGATCCTTGTGATCTTTCTTTCCGTACTTGTTTGATGTCCGGATGTGCTTAATTTGTACACTTTAGTGAGTACTTTGTAATTTTTCTTCCACAAATATATCCTTTTATGCTATGAATGATACTTATAAGAACTGTTCCTGTGGATAAACAAACTGGTGCATTTTCTATGTAAAAATGATCGGTTTGGTTTTTCCTGTTCTTGGGTATGCAAATACCTTACCCTCTTTTTCTCCTCCATATCTTCAACAGAATGGGTTTGCCAATCTTATGTTATTCTTCTTATGCTTTCTGCTCTACATGGGCACAGACCTAATACATCAAGTATTTGGCTTCCTATTGTTCTTTTTGCGCATCACCATTTGCATTCATCTTAGGTGCATGACCATTTCAATCGTGCATTTCTTATGTTATTTGCTAGTCAATTTTTCTTATTTCGGCCATCGACTTTTATACTTTCTATCCAGTCAATAATTTTTTATAACAATTAATGTTACAGTTGCTTGAGTTTCCTTTGAATACTTCATTTATTTTGTTTGCTATGTAGTGTGGTGAAATTGTTGTTGTTTTCACACAAGAAGATTTTCAAAGCAGAAAAATTGTGGGCAATACATCTTGTTTTGTCCAAATTTGCGGTACGGTTTCAGAACTCGTTGATGTTCTGCACAAGTGCTGGGACTTTGAACTTCAGTCCCTCTTGTGCAACCAAGTAGAAACCAGAGTTGGATCAAGTTTTCCTATAAATAGCATCCTCTTCGCTTAATTTCCTATTGGTAAGTGAATTGATTATCTGCTATTTGGTTTTACGAACCATTTTTGGAAGCATCTTACTTATTGCATCTTCTGTTGTGGCAGTTTGTCCATGCTTATGGGGATCAACGTCTTCATTTGTTTCTTTCATCTTCCAAAGGCTTTCATCTTCATACTTATGGTACGCAGCTCTTCATCACCATCACTCCCTCTCTTCCCCTACACGCATATAGATCTTTCAGCATGGAGAAATTTTGTGAAATCTTGTGTTAACAAGTAACCTATCATTAGCCTTTTCTATTACAGAAATTGTGCATCAGAAACTGTGTTATGGATTTAACTAAGGAACTTGGCATCCTGTGTTACGTTGTGGTTTGAATTTGTATGGATCGGCTGTATACTCGAAGTGCGGAAGATAAGTATCATTGTTTTTCATTGTTAAGAATACTTGACCGTTAAATTGTATTTTCGCTCTGCTAATGATTAGCATGTGCAGAAGTCCGAAGGCAATGAGGATAGTTTTGCTATTGCCTCCTGATTAAACTATTTATAACCTACATATTTATAATGTGTGTCAAAAAGGTGGATACAACTGTAAACTTGGATATCGTTGATCCGGAAGAAGGCTTGGTTTGTACCGTATTCAACTGTTGCATTTAATCGACACAAAAGACAATTTGATTATCAAGAAGTCAAAGAATTTAAGCCAAAATAACACAAAAAGTGGACCACTTTTTTTTTAATTCTCGCGGACATTTATATGTTTCCCGAATATTATTCCTTAATGGTACAAAACAATAGTATCATTAGTGAATACACAAATAACTTAAGATTCAAGGAGAGTTCTCAATCGAATGTGATCCAATATCATCCATTTAGAGCCCTGCTGATTGCTAACTGGTATCTAGATTGATTTACACTTTGTGCAAATAATTTTCTACAATACCGTCAGTTTCGACAGTAAGTTCTAATACGTTGACTAACTATTGAAAGAGCAAGCAGCCCCAAATTTGATTGTGGATTTTTATTAGGCACAAAATAATTTCAATACTTGAGAATGAAAAAGTAAAGGCTACAACAAAACTCATTTGCAATCCGTTCCTTAAGATGCTAAACAGAAGCTAGAGCGATGTACTATCATTAAGTGCAAGTGTCTCAGCATTTGGAGGCTTTGCTGATTTGAGGAAGCCCTCACAATTGAGAATGCTGCAAAATGGGATAAAGGGAAAAAGAATTTATGTGGGCAGGTTTTAGCATCAAAGAATAATAGATGAATGATACAATATGAGCACGGACATTTAATTATACTAGGGCAGATATCTGTTTATATGGGTACAGACGTTCAACTTCAGTACACATATATTCTCTTTTTTAAGTCTAAACTGCTGAGAAACATCTGGACTTGGTAAAGTTAATAAGTGGGTCTGGAACACAATCTTCTCAATCGAACTTGCTCCTGGCAAAAATAAGAAATCTACAACATTAATTTCCATGTAATGCAACTATCAAGATGAAAAGCAGAATTACTGGCACCTGCCTCGGTATTATCATGATCATATTCAATCAAGAAAAGACACCTGCAACCCCTTATGTCATGCATTCTCCTTTGGATTTCTTTGACATGTGCATCATAATAGATTGCTTGATCCCTCCTTTCCTATTTCAAAGCGGTATAACCATTAATTCTCAGCGGAGAAAGTAAACAGACGATTGCAGAAAACTCGTTTATAATCTATTGAAATCACCTGGAAGCAGCATACAAGATCTCCAACCTGTACTTTATGACATTCTGAATGCTCAAGAGGTATAGAGCGTTCTCGTACTGCATTTTTCACATTCACCCACTCATCTTCTTCAGCTCCAAATCCCACAAATCTAACACGAACTTCCTTTAACAAATGATATTTTTCATCACATAATTTGTTGAAAGAATTGTATGATACTCTCGTATCCAATGAATTAAGCCTACTGTACCCCTGGAACCAATTTTCATGGTCCACAAAGACCTATAACTCTTGCCGTATTTGTTTTGGCAGACAAAAGAACTCAATTTTTGTTCTACTTTGAAGTAGCATGCTTGCATCAATGTTCACATGCAAAATATCTCTCCTGAATATAAAAAGCACCATATTTCGATCTAAATATGCACTTACAGCTTCTCCTGATGCAAGAAACCTATGAGAGATAAACATATCTACGTCATACCTGCCAAAATGAAATCAGCAAACACTGAATTCAATTCACTGAGGCAAACTTCCCACAAAAGATCAAAATTAAGGTGAACTTCTCGCTAAGTATATACCAAAGTAAAATTAACCTTCTCAAATAAGCACTAGGGATCATAGTTTTTGAAGATATAGGCATTGAAATGGACATTACACTCAAGGTCCAAGAAGGTCCTTTTGACCCTTGATAACTTTTTATCTCCTCAAAAAAGGCCCTTGAGGCTTTACCCATCAAGGCATATTTTGTGTAGAGATACACAAATCAAAATAGCTATCAATAGACAGAATTTGTACTAACCATGCCGCATCTTTTGATGATCTGGCCTCAAATTCCAACTCAGACAGATCTGGTACCTTTTCTTCTGCTTTAGAACAAACACCATTGTTATTGGAAATGAAATCATTATCATATTGAAGGTTTTTATAGAGAACCAACACCAGGCACAGAAGTTCAACAAATAATGGAAAGGATTGGCTGCTAACACCAGGCACAGAAGTTCAACAAAGAGTGGAAAGAATTGGCTGCTTTACTGAGACTAAATTCATGTATAAAAACTGTGAAGACGTATAGGCAAAGGAACTCCAAGGAGAAAAGACTTTGCAAAAATTCTCTTAGTTGCTCATCTACCTCAATATTCTCAACCATATTAACATGGAAATTCCTCAATTTGGTCATTGATTATTAAATCAGCATCTAAAATGCATCTGCATTCAGTAAAAACTACAAGGACATCCAAGTGAATGACAATAAATTTAGGGGTAGTTGGCTTCCCTTGAGTTTGATCCCAACTGCATGTCAAGTGGTTCCAGTGAACTAAACAGTTATTGATTACAGTACACTTAAATATATCCATGGAGATTTGCTTTTCTTTTGATCACCTTCCATCAAATATTCAAAGTCGACAATCATTTCCTCCCTTAAAGATGTTAATGCAGACTTTTTCATAACCAGAACAAACAATTAAAGGAAGATGAACCCTAGTGATAGAAAAGATAGCTCTGGTGCGTACAAATAATCATTGGATGACAATTTAAATGTGAAATACCAGAAGCAAGAAACTATGGCATGTAACTAATTAAATTTCATTTGTTTCTGGACATTCCCTCTGGGAGCAAGGTAAGCTTTAAAATCACCTTTGTTCACTTGAGACCTTTGTCTTGCCTCATTTGAAGGGCTAGCCTCAGGAAGTGAAAATTCATCTTTTGAGGTATCAGTTGAAGTAACAACCTTGGCTCGGAAACAATGTGAACTTTTCTGGAACCAGCTTTGTACCTAAAAATCATTGCAAAGTGAGATACACACAAACGACAGGTCTTAGTCATTACTGCATAAGAAAGTTGGTAACAAGTGTAGCATGAACAAATAGCAGAAAGATAGAAAGGTGTAACAATGCAGAACCTCAGTCCATCTAACAATTGGTTTTCCAGCACGACCAGAAGAAGAACTGCAAGAACATAAGCAAAAGAGAGAAGAATTAGGTACAACACGCATCACTAACAAAGAAACACTACAGGATTACCCTAGTTGGAGAAATGAAAAGGTTCTGCTACAAGATTACCCTAATTGGAGAAATAAAAAGGTTCTGCTGGCATTATGGACAAAATTGAATGTAATGTCACCTTTGAAGACACCCACTAACTTTTGAGTGGTGACTATTAGATGTAATTACAGATCAGAATACAAAAGTGAAAACAAGAAAGAAAGGAATCTGTCAAGTAATAAAAACAATAACAGGACAGCATACAACATGAGGTCAGACTGCCACAAAACCATAAATCTTCAATAAACTTCCTTTTAGCTGCGGGGGACAGGAGACTCATGTACATCATCTCTTTATTTCTTTTCTGGTGATCGGGTGCAGGAAGGTTGGTTGTCAAGCATCCTATTAAGAGTGACCTAACATTATCGTGATTCAAAAACTACAATAAAATAGAAGCTAACTCACTTAAAACTTCTGGCAATTTTCTGATAAAACTCCTTGTTCAATGGTTTCTCTGATTCCTTTAGCATTTTCTCCATCTTTTCAACCTGCATAAATAATTGAATCCGGAAACATTTTATTGTACCATTGCATGCGAGACTAACAAAATCACACAGCATGCCCAAACAAGAATTAGGGAGCAACATTAATAGTTGAAAGATTTGACCAATATAATCTAAAAGAACAAGTAGAGGGACCAAAACTCAAAACGAAAAAAAAAAAATCTGGAGGCAACATACAGCAAATAACAAAGCATAAGCAATATGATAGATGCTTCACAGATGTTTCAGTTCATAATAAAGAAAGAACTCCCGTTTCCCCATAATCAGAAGGTACACATTACTGATAGAAAAAGTTCAAAAGTTTGAACGATTTAGTAGTTCGAATATCTAAAACAAGATGGCTACCTCAAATTAACAATTAAAACACCGTATATTCTTCATAAGAAATCAATAAAGCTTCGAAATAGCTATTCTTTATAAGAAAATCAGTTAAGTTCCGAGAGAGCTCGGGCAAGCGCGAGAGAAAATGAACACCAATTCAATGACTTAAATTTGCCCATGGTTAAACAAGGAAGTGAAATGAACACAGCCCAATAAATTTGACAAACAGATGCGAGGCTTTAAACAATTTGAAAAGCATATCATCCGATCGCTAAAGAAATGAAGAAACAGAAGATACCCAGATGTACAAATTGTTGATGGAGACAAAATTACGAAGCTTTCTCAAAAAAGAGCATACCTAAGCCTTTAAGAACCCCGAAAACACCAATCTTGGTCTAGGACGGAGACGTTCCATGAATTAACCCAAAAGGGGGATAGAAAAAGTAAAAGCTTTTTCCCCTTATTTATTTTGTCACGGATTTCAATACTCCACAGGTTTCGGAATTCAGAAACCCTATATGTCAATACGTTTGAAAGCTTTCGAGGTGCAGCATAGCCATACGGATGCTCATGTGCTGCGCCCGGAACGTTTGTGCTGTTTGTGTTTAGTTTCACATATTTAATTCTTCTTTTATAAATTCATTCTTGGTAAATTGATAAGTTTAGTATATAAGTTAATACTTAATAGCCTAAATTAATAATTTCAATAGATTAGGCAGTTAATTTTTTAAAAATCCTATGTAATTGTATGGATTAATTAATTAATTAATGATTTACTAAAGTATATATATGGATTAATTAATTAATGATTTACTAAAGTATATATATA
>JANQAP020000257.1:927151-939133 GCA_026874005.2 Erythroxylum coriaceum
CTTAGAGAAGAAGGTTTCAGCAAGGGTAGTTTCTGTTGGCTTTCCCTTTCCTTCACCATCAAAACTGCTCCTATTTTAAACCCTAGCTCAAATTACTACACGAAGTCCAC
This sequence comes from Erythroxylum coriaceum, assembly GCA_026874005.2. Taxonomy (NCBI): domain Eukaryota; kingdom Viridiplantae; phylum Streptophyta; class Magnoliopsida; order Malpighiales; family Erythroxylaceae; genus Erythroxylum; species Erythroxylum coriaceum. The sequence goes on from JANQAP020000257.1 coordinate 927,262, forward strand.
ATTTTAATTCCTCACAAAATAGCTAAGAAGCCAGTTAAAAGTGATCTTCATATTGCTGTCCAAAACCAACCTGTTTTCACCCTAAGTTTGTGATGAATCTTGCATGATTGGAGGGCTAGTTGAATCTAAAGTGTTATGGTGAAATTGAAAGCCAAATATACTATAGGGACAAGTAGGTGAAAGCGTTTGCAATGTTAGGTAAGGAAAGAGTCTAGAAAGAGATACTTTTGGAAGACGTTGAAGTATCACGTTTTAAACTACTTCCTAAATGCCTTGTCTTACAAAGGAAGGCATGTAAGAAAAAAGCTCTGACTACCAACGGGTCTCTGCGAGAAAAGACTGAAGTCTTTTGTGACCAGCAGATGTGTCAGGAGGCACAAGATTGCTAGAGAAAACGATTGGCTACTGTATGATAAGAGACCTCGCAGCTCCGTCTTGTACAGCGATCCTGGACCATCTGAATGATAGTTGCCAACCAATGCCTAGACAACGCCCCGCACTCTCTTGTCCTTTACTCACAACACCCATACCATGTTACAATCACGGAAAATATTCAGGGAAACACGAGAAAAGAAAGCACGTAAAGGATCTTGGCTGCAAACCTCCAACTGATAAACATGCCACGATAATCATAACACACAGAATGCATGAATAGAGAATTTAACAACATCACAAACTAAAAACAGATAATCGCGTGAAAAAATGCATAACCCAGGTAACTATAAGGTGGCTAGAACTGCCTCCCCTTACCTTCACCCACAGTTGGGAGCCATTGGTAAGTGTCTAGCCACTTACACACCAATAAGAGCAGCTGTTTCTAATCCACCAATCAATGTAGAGGTGTAGTGAAAATGAATAGAAACACATATCTTGTTCAACGAACGTGGAAAACCCACTGGCAGTGACTGCCAGTGAAGGAATGCTCCTTTCCTTGAATAGATAAAAGCCAAACCAACCCCCTCCGTACCTTTCACTGTCACAGCTCTGCATTTACCTCACTCCCTATAACGCTCTCCACGATCAACAAGAAGAATAGTTGCTGTGAAGCAAAAGAGGTACAATGATGCAACTTATACCCAACTCTCCTAGCCTACGAGGAATAGTGAAACCCTATGATATCCAACAAGGCAATCATGCTCTCTTTTTCTCTCCTTCGTGAGGAAGAACATGGGAAGAGAACATGAAGGTGGGGTTGGTTTGAGGCTAAAAAAGAAAATTAATTAATTAATAATTATATTTTAATTAGTTATATTTTAATTAATTGTAACATGCACACCCTTACATAACAATAATACTCATTCCTCTAGATTAAGAGAGGAATGAGGTATTATCTAAAAATAGATAATCAAAATAATGACTCTATAATTATAGTTTCTTATTAAACTCAATCAGTCATTTCATACTCATTCTTCTTTTTTCATACCCACTAATTAAGCATATCCTTAATAATGTACTATCTTTGTATGTCTCGATGAATCCAGCATCGGATACATATGCAAGTGGGCCTACTGAGGCGCTCCTGAGTCCCGACGAAGGCACCTTGGGCTCCGCAAACCCACTCGTCTCCCGGTCTCGTAAGTCATTCCTGTTCCTATTCCTACCCCTCTTTCGCTCTCCACCTCTCCCTTCTGACTTTCCCCAACCCTAATTGATTACTGTACACTATCCCTCTGCCTGAAATTAAAGGGACAAGGAAGAGGAAGAGCATTATTACGTCCATTTCGTTAAACCCTAGCTCGTTTCTCAAAGAAAATTCAACCTGCTGATTCAATTTCTTTTGTATTTGCTATTCGCGGTAGAGTTGCTAGCTGTATCGGAATGAGACCGGAGAAGGAGGTGGTGTGTGGTGGTAATAACTATAGGCAGATAGAATGAGTAGACTGTCATTCAGGCCACGGCCTCTTGACATACACAAGAAGCTTCCAATTGTTAAATCTGTAAAGGATTTTGAAGAAGATGACACTTCCACTTCTACTCGCAACTCTCAGCTCCTGCGCCTAGCTGCTGCTGAGACGGACAATGAGGTGCATGTCTCTGCCAATTTTATTTGTGAGATTTTGAATTGCTATTCTAGTTCTATTTTTTGAGTCTCTTCTTTTTAGGTACACCTCATTCCCACCAAGAAGCTAGCTCCTGAAATTCCCACTCCTCAGTTTTTGGTTGTGGATACATATGAACGCGACTATGGGCGCACTTTCACTCAACCTACAACATATCTTCGTGCTCGGGGAGGTCTGTCTCCCCTGTTCATATTAATCTCTGTTTCGGCTTCTGCTTCTGCTTCTTCTTCTTCTTCACATGCTCAAACTCTCTCACTTGTCTGCAGCTCGAACAGAACTTGGAGATTTTGTTGAGTATGATCTCGACAATGAAGATGAGGACTGGCTTGTCGACTTCAACAATGAAAGAAAGAATCTTCCACTTGAAAAGTACTTATTTCTGTTAATGTTTTGTTGTTTGATTTCAGTTTATTGGACCTACTAGCATATCATCAATTATTTGTTATGGCTTTTCGTATTCTCAGTTATCTTTTTACTCAATTTATCTCATTTATGATACATTTACAGCTTTGAGATACTATGCGTTCAGACCTGTTCCCGTGGCTCTTAACTTTTGCATAGAACATATATAGGAAATTTCATGGCTTATATTGTCAAAATTTTACTTCATTGACGTTGTCAAGGTTGCATTCCACATTATCCTTCACACTTTAAAAATTGTTGATCTGTTACTATCTTTTTCCCTTGCTCGTGTTGTAATCATATGGATAGTTTTTAATTCAGATTTGAAGCTCTTATCTTCAAGTTAGAGGTACTGGATCATAAAGCTCGGGAAAGAGCTGGGGTTATAACACCTACACTTGGTTCACCAATCCCTGTACTTCTGCAACTTGACACTGCCATTGAGGTGAAACTTTCTTTCCTTCTGATTAGTAATTGCCAATCTCAATGCTCAATTTTGCTCTAAAATCAACTCCAGTTGCAAATTCGAATTGAAACAAATGCTGGATTATCTGTCATAACTTTTGGGGAGGAGGACCAATTTCTGGTTTTTTTTGTAGTTCATGTTAAAAGTCTCTTCTTTTTTACCTGATATATCTGTCATGAACTTTTGTTGAAGTGAGAATTGAAGCAAGTACTAGTTTATCTGTCATAAATTTTGGGAAGGAGATGTAGTTACTTGTTTTTTATGTAGTTCAATGTTAAAAGTCCCTTCCTTTGTATCTTATGTATATGTCATGAGCTTTAGGTGAAGTGGGACTTGACAATCTGATGAGTTTGATGATTTTTACAATTGAATAATTGTGTATATATTTCAGGTTTGAACCTTATTTTTCAATTGTTTGTTTGACTATCTATTGCATAAAGGATATCAAGTTGGATTATTACAAATTTTTTTTTGTTTTCTTTTTCAATGGTAGGCCTTGCAAGCTCAAGCTCAGTTCGTCCATATCCAGTCTGTTTATAATTATTGGAGAGAGAAGGTATAGAATACACTAGATTTTGGGATACTTTCTGTATTGTGATTTACCCAAATCTACGATATTCTTGTTTCCAGTTTTGATTTTAATAATATTAAATTAAATTTGTTCACTTCCTTCTTCCTAGATGTTACCAACAGGAGTATAACCAATTTAAAAAATTAACTCTTCTAGAAGTAAGGAAATTACAAGTTTGTAGCTATATGAGTGTGTTAAAAGAACTCTTCCCTAATGAATTAATACTATTCAAAAGCATTCGAGAAGTAAAAAATCTGTTCAAAAGCATTGGAGAAGTAAAAAATCTGTTCAAAACCATTGGAGAAGTAAAAAATCTGTCTTCCCTTGCAAGTTTATTCATTCCAGTTTTCTCCTAATTCTCGTATAAGGGAGTCAAGGAAATGTGGGATAAAAGATTAAGTGCATTATAAGAAGGAAGAACTAACATGTTTTGGAGTTAAAATGAGGGAGAGATATCTAAGATGGCTTAATCATGTTCATGAACTATGTTATTGGAGAAATCAAGAAAGCAAAGTGAAGAAATGTTTAAAATATGCTAGCTGGCATTGACTCATAGGGTTGTAATTGATCATGAAGAAAGGGAAGTAGAAAAAGATTTATACTTCTAAACTGATTTAGTATGGGAAACTTGACTTAATGGTCTTGAGTATATGATGTAGGAGCATTCTATAATTTTAATTGGTTTATTAAGCTTTTCCCTTTTTAGCTTGCTTATCTTACTTAGCTTCTATATTTAGCTTGCTTATTCTTGAATTCCTATTAAGTACTATTATAGTTGACAATTAGGCTTTCAATTAGGAATAAAGAATTTATATCCATGAATCTAAGTATATATGGTTTTGATATATAAGACCTTGCTATAGTGAGCCTTTCAAATATCTCAAAATCTTGAGAAATTGCATCCCAATGGCTAGTTCATGGAGACTTCATAAACTAACTCACTATGCTTGTAGTAAATGAGAAAGTCTAGAATATACTTCAGCTAAGGATTGGAGGTCTACTTCTTCAAGGATCTGTCCTCATACGGGCTCAAACTCAAGTTTCAATCTTGCTAGATAGATTATGGTCATTAAGTGCTCCTTTTGGATTTGCATCTCGTTAACATCAAATATAATGCGTAGTAGAGAATTTAATTTTTTTAAATGCACATTTCACTTTTCGAAAGTATTCAATCAAATTTTATTGTTGTCTAGAGTGAAACAACTCAACAAAGATATCATACATGCAAAGCATCTTGTTGGAATAAATAAGCTTAGCATAGTCCTAAGCTTGCTTACAAGTACTAACATGATAGAACAAGATTGGGATTTTAGGTTCCATAGAATCAAAAAAAAAAAATCTAGCAATTGAGCATAATCAACTTGTCAAATTTCCAATATTTTATGATCATTTGGGGGATCAGATGTGAGGTGTGACAACTTTCTCTAACCTTTGAAGAACAATTCTGCCTTCTTAGACCAGAAAGAATAGTTATTACTATTTAAACATTGTTTAGTGATTCACCATTGTTAAGGTAGTTGTTGGGACACTCATCATTGACTTATTGCTGGAGTCTGACATACTCCTGGTGTATTTGACATATTTGTTGACTAACAAACATTAGTAACACTGCTGATGATGCTTCGGAACAGATGATAGACTATAATAATGACAAAATACTTAGGTTCTAGTTAGATTTAACATAAAACAAGACCAGAACCCCGTTCATGATGGAAACGCGAGCTATCATTATGTCATTGCTGGTGATTGTTGGATGATGGTGTGCGATACCTATACGCTTGTACGTGGATGATTTTTCAATGACACCATCGGTACTGTGTTGGTCGCCATCACCTCATGGTAGCGTTTGTGTGTTTGGGTTTCGTTCTGGTGGATGGAGGTAAGGGTTTTAGATAGGTCTGAAGGTTTTAGGGTTTTATGGTAAGGGAGGTAAGGGTTTTAGGTTTTAGGTGTGGAAGGGAGGTTTTAATGGTCTGAGATTAACCTTAATTTGATACCATGTTAAATACAATATTACAGAATGCCAATTGAGGGCTTGATACCATCTTAAGACCATCGTAGGCTTTATATAATTGTAAGAATCAATTACATAAAGAGAGTCGATCTTAGGAATAATTAAGAAATCATATAGGTATGATTTTTCCTAATGACCATGAACAACGTAAACTTATTACACGAAACCATACCTATACCTGTATGTTAAATTTTGCTTTGAGAGAAGTGCTTGATATTCATCCCACTTACAAAAGGGGCTAAAAAGCTAATGCCAAATCAATCAGTCCTTAGCCTTTGAGGAGTCCATTGTGAGTGAACAAATCAAGTCTGAATTAGATGTGTTTATAGAAGTGACCCTTCTAGAAGCCCTTATATAAATAGTATAAGAGCTGTTTCTGAAGAGGTTTATCTAGACCCAATTAGAATTGTATCTATTGATAAGCAAGTTGAGGACCTCCTTATGGATCCATAAAATGAGGAATGGTTGTTGCTGTCACTAGAACTTTATGGAGATATGCAAACAAATATGCAGTAAGGAAAGGCATTTGCTCTTTTGTTTGAAGGAGGACATCATATGGGTGTGATAAAAGGAAAATTAGACACAGTTTGAGAGTAAAGGACCCTTAACAAAGGATTGAGTAAGAAAAGAAAAGGTATCTATTTGGAGAAGGCAAATATTTTTCTTTTGATGCCTTCAAACTCGAGCAGGAATCACGCAAAATGGAAGTATAAAGGGCATCATTCATCATTTGAAGCTAAGGAAAACCTTGTGAAGAAAAGTAATGAGGTAAAGGCATTATCTAGTGGTGTTGGTACTACTCTAAAAACAAATGATGGGATGCATACGGTTAATTTTGTCATTCATTAAATGTCATTCCCATCTACACTTCCAACAAATCACCAGTACACAAGGAATTGTCTGGTTGAAACTAAAGAAGGTTGATGTGTTCAATACTGTGGTATCCATTGACACTCTAGTCAAGCAGGTTTCTGCTGCTAAAGCAGATGTTATTTAAGAAGTCTGATATCAAAGACGTTTTCTCTAGACGTTAAAATTGTTATATAAGATTTTTGGTGAAATGGCGCAAATCTGCAAAAGAGGAACCAAAATGAGTTGATTTCGAGATATATAAGGCACATCGCACATGTCAAGTTTGCTTGTTGAAGCCAAGTCTTTTTTCAAGTTTGAGGAGGCTGAAGCAGGAGCATCCTGTCCGAACTCCATCAACTTTATTTTATTTGTTCCGAATTAGTGTTATGTTTCTAATTTAATTGGTCTTTATAATATTTTTTTTTCTATTTATGTTAGATTTTGGTATTACTTGATTTTCCTGTTATCAGTAGGAATTCTTCTAGGACTTGTTTATTCTATTTTGGGTAGGGTTTCTAGTAAGACTGCTATAAATAAGGAGTTTGCTGGAGAAATACATCATTCTTTGTATTCAAATTTTTATTAAGGAGGTTTTTGTTATAAACTCTAATTGTTCCAGCCCCAATCACCCCAATTCTGTTCCTACGTTATATTAACCCTTTTCCATATATCATGTTTCATAGATTTTATTTGAGCGAATGCAAAACAAAAAGGTTAATTACAGAAAAATTCCTTATGGTTTGTGCAGATTACCCACTCGATGGTGTTAAAAAAGTTTCAATCAACTTGATCAAGTACAATATACTTTAAGGAATAAACCCTCATAAGTGCACCATAGGTACAGTTATTGGAAAAGGAATTCTTGATCTGCTTGGGAGGTTTCTGTTTAGAAATTTAATGATTTGTTCATAGAGGACTTAATGGAAAATTTCTATACCTTAGAAGGTCTGGCAATAAACTACAAGCATATAAGCTGTTCTTCAATTTGTGCCAACTGCAAGGATTCTACATGTAACCGGTCCTTTTTAAGTTGTTCTTAGGGCTTCTTTGTTTCATGTAAGAGTGTAAACTTACATCTTGCTCCTTGCTTCATTTTTGGGCAGCGTGAAAAGTGGCAGAAACCCATTCTTCGTCGCTTGCAGGTTAGTGCAATCACTGTTTATATAAAGAAATTGCAATTGAGTATTACAGTTAACATATTATAGATAATTAATTTATCATGGGAAGGAATTTGCACCATATTTGTTCACGAACACATCTGAGACTTCATGACTGTAAAAGACTCGATTTTTCGTTTGCCTTAAGTGCATTCTCATATCCATAGTGCTTCTTTAAAAGGAGATTATTTATTGACATTCAGGAGAAGAGAAAACAATCAAAATATTAATCAACAAACTGGGGCACCATCCCACTATCTAAATAATAGGACTGAGGACTGAAAAATATGAACAGCTGTTCTGATGTGACGGGCAAGCAAAATTTTTGAAGCTTTACTACACTATAGTTTCTGGAAATTTGCAGTGAAATTTGGGTCAAGCTTTTCATGGCTGGGTTAGGTAATTTAATGCTTCTTTTAATTTTCTATGGGAAAGGGAAATTGAAAGGCACTAAAATTGATATAAAATTGGGTAATAGTTATCCACTTTTTTAGCTGTCCTTATTTAGATCTAAGTGAGAAGAGATGTGGAAATGAGCTTTGGAACCAAAGTTGGATTTCACTAGAAGATTTCTTTAGTGATTGATTTGTACATTACATTGTTTTCATAATGTGGTGACTGGCCTGGCATTTGGATCACACAATAACAGCAACACAACTTAAAATTATAAACAGGTACAAAGCTATGAAGGAAAAACTTCCTTTGTAGAGTGAATATTGGCTTGGAAGAGCGCATAGATAAAGAATTCCATGTAACCATGCCTTTAAAATAAAAAAGAAAAGACGAAGAAATTGCTGTACTTGGATTATGTACCAAAAAAAAAAGGGAAGTTGGCTACTGGATTTTCTGGTGCAGAGAAGTCATTACCTTTCAGGAACCTGTATATCAGAAAATTTTAATTAAGATTCTCTCTCGATGATTTCAAAATAATTGTGTATGTCAGTTTTTGTCTGTCATAGGGATAGTTCAATTTGATGAGAAAATTTCTTCCTTCTGGAAACTGAATGTCAAATTTGAGCACTTACAGCTGTTTGATGATTTTATGCATGTTTATATTGATTTGTCCGATTCACCATTTATTTTGTTTGTTTATGGATACAGCCACCTCCTCCAGTTAATGATACAAATCCATACAATGTCTTCAGGCCAAGAGAGAAAGCCCACAGACTCCATACACGAAGAGTATCCATCAAATTCTTTATGCCCTTTCGCATACTAGACATCCAAGCACACCCTAATGCGTTAAATGTTCTTCTAATGATCTGATTTTCTTTTATGCAGATGCAAAGGAGGGAAAATAATGTGCAGTCATTTGACAAGCTTCGGCAGGTGAGTACTCCAAATTCTTTACTTGACTGTTGAATATTATGGTTTTATTGCTCCATAGAGACTAAAAAGATTAAGAATAATCATTATACTTTGTATATGTTAGAGGCTGCTATTAGTGCTGTCTCTTGTCATATCATATTCATTAAGAAGACTATAAGAGGATTTGAGCAAAATTGGCAGTTCCTTCTAATTTTTGCCCTCTTCTAGTGATTCTATTGTTGTTTGTGTCATGCATGCAATACTTTTCAAAATCTTTCAATTCAAAAGTTCAAGTTTTAGATAAAACTCAGCACTTAAATCGTTTTTTAGATCAAACGAAATTCCTTACAGGATAACTAATTGGGTTTAAACTGGACAAGAGCCTATCATATAATTTCTGACTATCTGTGGTAAATATATCCCGGTCAAATTTCTTTAGATGCTTTGCCATTTCTGGGTAAGGCTAGGGATTAAGATAATTTCATGGGAAAAAGATATAGACGCTTTGAAGCAAGGCATTCCTATTACTATGGATGCTTTGAAGCAAGGCTTTCCTATTACTTTACCCATATTTTAGAGATGGCCAAATGGACCCAACATAGCTTGTGTTGGAGCCATGTCAATAACTTAATTTTGATATACGAGGATAGTCAAGAGCAGCATGCCATCAACTTTCAACCTCTTGCTGACAAAGGTCTTGATGCAGTCTATAGATATATTCAACCTTAGTTGGTGCCTGCATATATGGATTGTATTCTGATGTCTAACAATATTCCTTTGTGTTCACCATTTTCAAATTTATATTTCTACATACCTTGTATTTCATTTGAAGATGTGGAATGTGGTTTCATATCCACATTAAATGGTAACTGTTTCAGGTTAGGCGCAACCTTGACCAAGCCAAATCCATACTTGAAGCTCTTATTAGGGTACTTTTCTGGCCAAAATTTAATGAATTAGCGAGTTGCAATAGTTGTTTCTTGCATTGATGTTTATGCAAATATGCACTCTGCAGCGAGAGGAAAAAAAGAGAGAAGCTATGGAGAGTGACGTCAGTCTCCAAAGGATCCAGATAATATATAAGGTAGTCATAGAATATTTATATTCTTTTCTAAATTTGCTTCTGTTATAAGTATTTCCTTGTTCAACGTTTTTGTCCGAATCAAACACATTGGTAACTAAAATTTGATGGTTACGGGAAGGCTTCTGGTAGCCTGTTCCAGACTTCAAGTTGTAGACTTTTTTCACTCTTCTTGTTGTGGATACTGTTGACTTTTGGCAATTAATAATTTATTGTGGTTTCTTATGGGTATTAGCACGAAACTGACCTCCTTGAAGATAGCTTGGCTCTTCCTGGTTTTCCACCTATGTCCTCCAAGTTTGCCTCAAGTGAAGATGAATTGATGGATTCAGACGATCTTGCAAGCAGCCGTGCACGTAGTCGACCTGCCACAGCTCAAAATCCAGCTTTTCTGGACTCCAATCTGCTTAGTTTCCCTGCAGCAGGCTTGAAACAAGAGCTTAGACGTCGTCATACACCATATGGATGGCTCAACAAGATGGTAATTTACTAAAGTCAGACCCTCTGATTTTATTCTTTGGTCATTGCAACTTCCTGAGCTAGTATATTGTGGTTCCGACACTAAAACCAGCTAGTTGTAAGTTGTCATAATTTAATCTGTTTTGGTTCCTCAGCTGATTGTTGGTTCCATCACTAAATCTGTGTTACATGACTGATCCCCCAGTGTATATGCAGGATCCCCATGAACCGGTTTTATTGTTCACAAAACCCCTGGTGCCAGAAAAGTTGGCCGCAGCGGGTATTGTGCCACCTGTAGATTCTTCTAGGAATGGTGCATCAACACCTTACAAATTTCACGGAAGAATTGGCCGGGGCGGGCGAATTGTATTTGATAGATGGAACCCATTTTTGCAATCACCAATTGATCTTGGTAATTCTTTGTATATACCATCCAGACGACCTGCAACATACAACTGAAGGAGTACGTGTGTTCTCCCACACCTGCTGTGGCTTTTTATCCCACTGGAAAGACTAATAGCTGATAGTTGTTGTAATTGAACGGGGGGGAATGAAAGCAAATTGGAAGCTATCCTTACAACGCTAGTATGCTGTTACAAGTCGCGGCCTTATAGTCGGGTTTTGTGGCCGTGACTTCTGAGCCAACTCCTGTATCATGTTATCATTATTTGCTTGTGTACCTGGCTGTCCTCAGTCATGCTTTCCTTAATTCTTACCTCCGTTTCTACATCTTCATATTTAATTAGAACCTTTTTCTCGCTTGCACAATCCTTTAGTGATAAATTTTCTGATTCCAGAAATGTTTTTCATGAGGCCCCTTTCTATTAGGTTTAAATCTGAAGATTTATCAACTCGGCAACTCGAGGATTAGTGTTAATCGATGCGTCCCAACCAAGAGGATGCTTACTGTTCTGATGTTTGAGCTACCCATTATTTTGGAACACAATATATAAAACCAAGTTTGCAATGAAGGGGAATTGTCATAAAAGTATGTCGGCACTTCAACTTAACGGCATTTTAATGAATTAGCTGCAGTGACTTGGTTTACAGGTTAGTTGTATCATCCATGTACATGGAAACGCTCGTTCGCTAATGTGCTTGGATGATTTCGCAGAAAAGTAATACTTTTGTGGTGGTGAGAACATCACTGTTCCGATTCCTGTGTCTCGTCTATTGACAGATTGGAAGGGGTCTCTAGGCTTCACTTGAGATGGCAGGCTCCACCCTAAGCTTTTCTAAAGGCAAGTATTGATGATTTATGGGTGTGAAAAGATAAAAGACGTGTGGGCTCTGAAATAGTAAGTTGTGACTGGCGGATTCTGTTAGACCCCTAAGTCTAGAATGTGGGTTTGTGCGAGTGTTGGCGAGCCTTGGCCAATACTTGGCACACGGGTCGGCACGAAGAAGGCGTGTTGACGAGGGAACAAGGCGAAGTCATACGAGACCCGAGGGTGCGCGAAGGCACTTAACTTCGACGAGACAGGTCGAAGGTATGTATAATA
>JANQAP020000257.1:944578-979085 GCA_026874005.2 Erythroxylum coriaceum
TTGAAAAGTATCCTGGTCTGGAGTGTTTCGGCATCATTGAAGCCGGCGGCGAGAAAGTTTCAAGGTGGAAAGTCGGCAATTAGGACTATCATTGATGAAGGAAACTATCCAGTTACACTTTCGTTAGGCTTCAGTCTTCACTCAGGTAAGTAAGTAAGATTACAACAGCCCAACCCTTAAACACAGGTACGGTTTGTCATTATTTTATTATGATTTTATTGTTTCTTTATTATTATTATATTTTATTATTATTATTGTACTATTATTAAGCGTTTATTGAATCTCTTACTAGCTTTAGTTTTTCTTTATTATTATTCTTACTAGTATTATATCTTTATTATTCTTCTTATATTATTATTTTTTTATTATTTTGTGATTAGTATTATTAGTGTTACTTGAATTTATATTAGCTCTGTCTTGAGATTTGAGTTTTTTTATTATTATTTCTATTTCGTATTTTTATTTTTTGCTGCAATCTGCATCATTCGTATATTGTCTCATTTGCATGTGGGTCCATCAGAAACAGCCTCTCTACTTTGTAGGGGTAAGGCTGCGTACTATCGGACCTCCCCAGACCCTGCTTCATTGCGGGATTTCAGACTGGGTGATGATGATGATGATGATGATGATGACATTATTTCATTTGGAATATAAAATTGATATCATGTAAGATTTTTATTGTAAAAAATTAAAAAAAAAACATTTTTCATTTATTTTTTCCACCTAAAAGTTAATCCACAACATGTAAGTTATTAAACTTAGATCTTTGTTCACATTTAAATTATTATCGTCTCTCTATCTCTTCTTTTGATCATATATGTCAAGTTATATGCATATCATATTTCAGTTTTGACCTCTTCCTTTTAATTTAGGTTGCTTCAAAGGAACTATCACTCATGCTTTATGGTAGTTTATTTTAAGAAAGTTTCATGACAATGAAATTCCAACTTATTTATATGTATTTTTTAATTAATATTAAAGATTACTAAGCAAGTACACCAATCATTTTTATAGTGTAGTTTAGGTGAATACAAATGTCAATCCCACGGGGCTATAACTTAAGGGTCGTTTGGTTTTATTTATGTTTGTTTGTTGTGGTTTTTAGTTTTTTTTTTAGTTTTTTTCAATTAAAAAATTTGTTTGATTGAGATTTCTAATATAAAAACTTAAAACAAAACCATGTTTGATTGAGATTTGTAATAAAAAACAGGAAATAAAAAAATGTTTGGTTTTATCCTCTTATTTCTATTTTTGTAATTATACTCTTATATTAATAATTTTTAATATAATAAATTATGTTTTCAAAATTAATTAATTCTCATTATAGTATTATCTACATATGGGATTATTTTTGTCTACATATACAACAAAATATTTCACTCCTTAAATCCTTATAGGATAGTTTTATCGACATATATAACAACATAAAGATTAAAGAGTCCTTACTCATGAACAAACATTAAGGTGGAATGATCGACCATACTTATAGGAATATTTTCCTTTACCTCACAAAAATCTTCTAAAATTTTTATGTAATTTCCTTTTAATTTTATCTACACAATCATGTGTTAAGAAAAGATGAATAAAATATTATTGTTTTGTATAATTTGATACTTTTTTTATTCTATTTTTCAGTATTTGTTTCAAGTCATCACAAGACCAAAAGACAAAATCCAGCCAGAAAGTACTTGAGAAAGAAAAGAAAAAGGAAAAAAATCTCAACTGTTAATGTTTTAGTTCCTACTATAATCTCCAAGAGGACTAACTTTTGGATTCAGTGTGCCAAAAGAGGAATTAGAAGCCAAGTGACTTGGTATGAATCTATATTTCTTCTTCTTGATTCATATCATGACTTCTATTACAAACAACCCAGTCCTCTAGTTTTAGGTCCTTTCAGATTCTCAGCTTCTTGCAAGAGGAGATAAACATACTACATATACAAAACAAAATTGTTAGTTTAATTCTGTTTGGTATTAAGAAATCCAATCCGTAAAGACAAAAGAGAAACTTACTCCTATAGCTAGGTCGTGCTTGCTCTCGTAGTTGAATCCTTGTCTTGACTTAGAAGATTGCAAAATCAACTCTCTATATCCTTTTTTTCTGTTATTGTGAACATTAGATCTCAAAAACTCACAGATTAGTACTCAAGAAGATATCCCAAGTGAAAAACCTTAAACACCCAAAAGATGGAACAAGAAATGACCAGATCATGATATTATTAGCAAGCAAAGGATAAAGAGACAATAAAGTTATTTGCTTTATTACTGATAAGTACACAGATTAACACTCTAGAGAATCCTAGGCGAACAATCTTGAAAACCCAGAAGATCCCTTTCTTGTTGTTGTTTCCATAAAAGGAGTAACACATAAAACAACAACAAGAAGCATTTTGTATACCAATCAAATTTACAATGAAGTCTCACCTTAGAAGTCGAATGAAGCAAGAGGAGAACACCGCCAGCAATTACCATCACCATATAATCAATGGTGGTAGTATAAGCCTTGAGTCCCTCGCAAGCGGATTGAAACTTGTCCAAAACATCGTGCTCCATCAAAACGATGGCTCTCAGAATAGTAAAATATGAGTCAAACAAACTTCTCATCAAAGAAACTCCAAAAGAAAGTTCGTAGTGAACTGACCTTGTATATGCTTGTAAAAAAATAGATGTAAAAATGATTGGTAGTATTATTGAAGATGAGTTTGCTAAAGAATAGAGATAAGAAAATCAGAATATGTTGTTTTTCTATCTAAGAAAACGTGTTGTCAAAATTCAAAGAAATGCTATTTTCTTGTTCCGTAAAATTATTATGGTTTTTGTTGGGTAATTTTCCAAATTTTAAATTAAAACCTCTTATCCTGCAAGTATACAGATCGAAATTCGCAGTATAAATAGGTATCATCCCACAGGGATTGGTTAGTCACCGAAATGATCCAAATTTCGCTTTGTTTAGGATACTCAAATAATTAGATTTGAAATATCCAAAATATAAAAATTAAGAATCATACATACACACTTTAGGGTTGTCACAAAAGTAAGAACACAAATTTAGAAAATGGTGAATCAAAGTATCAATTTAACAACTTAGGATTGTCATTACCTAACTATGTATTCTCTCACTTTAGCAATGTTCATTATGCCTAGTCCAAAATTTCCTAATGTCTTGGTTCCTTCACTCTCATCACTTGAACCAAATAAGCCCTGTTTAATAATGTAAATTAATTATGTAAGCTCTCACTTCCCATTTTTCACTTAACCATTAAAAGAATATGAACAGATTTTTGGACAACAGCTTTTCCATTCAAGATCTCTCTCCAAATGGTAAGGTAACTTGATATATGGAGTGTTCTTGTTGTAATCCCAGTCTCATGGCACTTACTAACATATTTCTGAACTCCATCTCTCTATGTGAGCTAAGTATAGACAGTCATATACCATAAACATCAAACAACATCAAACACTTCCATAATATTAAATAAAGTGAGGTACTACATAGTTTAGGCAATATTAACCCTAATAACTACTTAGAAATCCATCAAACTCTCATCCAACATGTTCATAACATATCCATACATCCTTCTCAATCAACAAAATACAACAAAGAAGCAAGAAAAGAGAAGAAGTAAGGCTTATATGTTAAAGAGCAAAGCTAGAATTCTATGGTGGCAGCTTTGTGTCTCCTTGAAATCCTTTGATTCCACTTTGAATTCTCTTGGTTTTTCTCTCAAAAATGCATTCTTCTTTCTCCCTTGGATGTCTTGCACGACCTCCTCTTTCCTAGGGTTTAAATTGAGTTTTTATACCCCATTTAATGCTTAAAATGATGTAGGAATGAGGAAGTTGTCAGCTGGAATTTTCCAGAAAATTCTGTTTTCTGTCTTGACTTCAATCCATGATATCTTATTAATTTCTTGTCCAAGTTAAGCCGTTATTTCACCAATTTGAAACTGAATTTATCCTCTTTCTTTTGGATTAAAAATGAAAAATATCCAATAAGAATTGTATCTTGTGAAAGCTTAACATTGTGATAGGTCGGTATAGGATAATTCGAGCTTTCCTTTGGGACTTGCTTTCTCTTTGGTTCTTCTATCCTTCCATCCCTCAAAGCCACCTTTAAACCTATTGATTAACAAAAAAATTAATCACTTAATCATGCCCAAAATGCATGCAATTCATACCAACATAATGTAAGAAAAATATGTGCAACAATGCCATGCAAAACCTAATCTTAAAGACCTAATTCACACACATTCATGCATATTCACATACATTCATACATAATCATGCAATTATATAACACTAAGACAAAACATAAGCTAAACAAGTTAACAACAATCAATTTATCACAATTAACTAACAAATTATCCTAAGAAAAGTATATACAAATGCCACCTATCAGTTTTTTTTATTTTCAAGAACAAAAAATTACAACAGAGTTAGACAAACATATTTTACTTACTTGTTTCTCTTTTTACAAAAATGACAACAAAAAATGAAAGAAAAAATGGAAACAAATAGCCCCTTATAGTACTAAATGTCTTTCTACTACTTAATCTAAGAAAACAAATGAATGATTTAAAAAGAATAATTAATTGAATTGAAATTATTAATCTTAAATAGCAAACCAAAGCAATAAACAAGATTAAAACAACCAATTCCTATCCTTAAGTTGATTGAATGAAATATGATTCTAATCAAAACTCCAAAGAACATATTAAATTGTTCTATGAATTTTGTTATAAGATTTCAATTTAACCTAGATAATTTGTATGATGATATCTCTAGGATTCTATACAACTCTTATTACTCATGCCACAATCTATTCATACATATGATATTTCAATCTCTATATCTAAAATCTAAAATTAAAATGCTAGTAAGTTTTAATTCAGCCACAAGAAGGAATCATGAATAATTCAAAAAAATAACGTAAGCCTTTAATTAAATCAAATAATCAATCCAAATACATAGTTATAAGGTTCATTATATCTAAGTCTACCTCAATTTAATTTAGTTGATACTAAAAGAAACCGATAAACATCAATAAAACATAAAACAAAAGAACTCATTCTCATGGATCTTGAATCCTTGATGTCTTCACGTGAACCTTGATGGAAATTCTTGCCTCCCTAAAGGTGCTTCCTTCCTGTTTAAAGATGCTTTAATTCATATCTATAATGATATGTAGTCATCTACTTTATATCCACTTCATCTCTCTCTCTCTTTTATATTTGAAAACCCTAAACATTCCAAGCTCCACCACTAATATAGTTTAAACATGAACCTGTGTTGATACTGTGTTCCCTTTCTATATAAAATTTTTGAGCTATGAAAAATCACCTCTAACACCGTGTTGGACCTATGTTGTATGAAAATTAATACAACTTCAATAGGATGTCGTGTTAGAGCTCCATATTGGACCTATGTTCCTCCAAAATTATGTCAAAACATCTCCAACTTAGCTCCAATTTGCTTGAATTTGTTCCTTCTTCATTACAGCTAAAGTAAGACCTCTAAACAATATATAAGCCACACTGAGTACCAAATCCTATAGAAATCATCCACCCATAACCAAAATTCTCTCAAAATTATGTTAAAAATGTAACCTAATTAACACTTATCAAGTTCTCCTTCATAAAAGCATTTGCTTGCCTTAGAGGAAATCAATTTCATCACTCTTAACTTAAATAAGTGATAATACTGAGAAAGAATTTAACAAATCAATCACAACAATCATGACTCTCTTTGATTCATTTAATTGAAAATTTTTCATTAATTTCCTAAGAATTTAGCTATTTGCATCAATTAGAAATCAATTTAGTTTAACTCCACGATCCTTCAAACTTTAAGTCAATCCATAAATTCAACTTAATACATAAAGTGAATATACATTAAACAATTCAAAATTCAAATATTTTCATAATCATTTATTGATAGAAAATAATTGACTTTAAATTAATACAAGAGCACATAGAGGCTTATTTGAAAAACTCACCTAACTTTTTAACGCGAAAGTAAAAACCTTGTCATAAGTACTCCTAGTTACTCAATTAGGTTAATATTTCAAATAGCCATTACCACCACTCGTTAACTTTAAATTTTTATTTAATTTGAAGCCAAAAAAGTGAATTTATTTTATGCGTACTTATTCCTACACTTATTTCCTCATTCTATGACTTTTTGTCCCTTTTTATGACCCTAAAACATTAGAAAAATTCATTTCTAACTCAATAGTGTGTACAAATTATACAAAAGTATCATAGTGTAAATTAAGTATCAAATTTTAAAATTAATGAAGTAAATTAAAATTATCTTAATCATCATTGCTCATGACTATTCACCTAAACAAACTAAATCACGAAAATAATCAAACTTGTAATGAATTGTCTCAATCAATATTCTTTTAATATTACAATTTTTTCCAAAATTATTCTCTATTAAGTTAATTATAACAAAATTCAAAGCATAACAAATTAAAGCTTCCACAGTTGTAAAATATCCTCAATGTACGCAACAGAAAACATCAATAAAGAAACTAGAAAATAAGGAAAAAAGAAAAAAAAGGATAATTGGCACTTTCCTGACAATAAAAGATCCTCTACTATTGGCTCAATCTTTAGAGACATGTAGGGGTGTTGTATACTATTTTGCTTAGCCTATAAAACTCAGTTCAATTTCATCCTAAGTAAAATGATCACAATCCAACAGTGAAAGGCCAAAACAAACTTAAATCCATGACTTTAAACTACTTTTAACTAAAAAAACATACAACAAAAATCAATCAAAATATAAGAACATACTAAAAAGTATTGAAAATTTTCCTAAAAGCAACTAAAGTATTCCAAAAATACCTAAATCGTTGGTTTACCTCCCAACAAGCACTTTTTTATGAGTCTTTTAACTAGAAACCCTACTAAATTCCTAATCACAGGCTCATTAGCTTCCAAGTATGCCATATGCATTAGTAAAATAGGGTCATCCATCTTTTCTTCTTCGTCTTGGATAATATAAGTCGCCAATAGATTATCTGTGATTATTTCCTGCATAATAGGAGAAATTTCAACATCAATCACATTTATATAAAAACAAGTATCATCTTTCTCCGTGGAATGTTTCATGACTTTAGATATCTTAAAACCTACGTCTTTATCTTCTACATATATGATTAATTTCTCATCATGAATATTTATCATAACTTAGTAATGGTTAGGAAAGGTTATCCTAAGATCAAGGGAACCTCTAAATCATCCACCATATTCATAATCACAAAACCAATAGTGAAGACCCTTGCCTTTATTGTCCTTAACTATTCCATACCAAATTAGGACAATTTCTCCATCCCAGATTATAGGTATTAATATAAGGAATATTTTGAGACCAGTTCATTACAAAATCAACCTGTTTGGTTGGCTATCCTATGATGTTAGGTGCCTCACATTTATGATTACGGCGTTTACCACCACGAATGTCACAAGCTACCACTTATGCCAATTGAACTGCCAAACTCATACATTCAAGCTTCTTACTCAAAGCTTCCAATTTCATCTATAATATTATCACCAAATCCAAAATTATGGATACCACCTAATTTTAACTTTAGCCTTGGATTCTCTCACTAGTAATTATTCATTGGTATAGTCTCAATCAACTCTTGCATTTCATCATAAGTTTAAAGTAGGTGTTCTAACCAATGACACACCAATTAATTGCTTAAATAGATAATCCACTATGAAATATTAGTATTTATAATCCTAAATCAAATCTATGTTGTGGACACTTTCTTAATTACTCCTTCTAGCTCTCTCACGTGTCATACAATCTCTCACTTTTTAATTATTGAAAGGAAAGATGTCATTCCTTAAATTTGTTATTTATGCAAGAGGAAAATATATGGCTAAAAAATTTCAACAAAACCATTCACATGGTAATAGATTTATATGGTAAAGATTTTAAATATAATTTAGCTTTATTCCTCAACGTGAATGGGAATAACCTCAACCAGATCATATCCTCTGAAGCTCTATTAATCATGAAAATATGACAAATCTAAGAAAAGTTGGTATTGTGTGCATTTGGATCTTTATTTGGCAAGTTATCAAGTTGCACAAGTTATTGAACCATCTTAAATTATTTTGGACTTAAATATCAAAATTATTGGCCTTGTGATGCTAAATTATGTTCATATAATTGACGGTCTAACATAATCCCCTACGGTATGTTCTCCTCATTATCCTACAATTATATTTGGTAGCTATAACCTTAAAATTTCTAAGTTTCTCTTCTTTAAATTTTAAAATCCTTTCAACTTTTGGATTTGATTTGAGTAGTACTTCAAAACTATTCTTAGTCGTAAGTTAAAGTACCTAAATCCTGAAATTTAGCTAACAACAACAAGATCAAAGAAACCAGTTCTAAAATAAGAAAAGAAAAATAATTAAATTAATAAAAATAAAGTATTCTTAATATCCTCATCCCCAAAAATGGTGTCAAAAACTTGACGTGTATTTTTTGAATAATACTAAATATCACTAGACAAGTGCACCTATCTCTAGGAATTATATGCAACTCTAATTATTCAAGTTGTATTCTATTTATACATATGGTTTCTCAATTAGTATATTGAAATTTGAAATTGAATCAAAATGCTCATAAATTTCAATTCAAACATAAGAAGAAATCATGAATAATTTACAAAATAACCTATGTTTTTCCTTAAATCGAAGAATCAATCCATACACATAGTTCATTTATATCTATCGTAGTTTAGTTTATGTAAAGATATTAAGAAATAACACAAAGTAAATAACTCATTCTCCTGGATCTTGAAATTTTGATGGAAATGCTTTCTTTTCTTTACAAAGTTGCTTTCTTCTTGTTTAAAGATGCTCTAATTTGCATCTTTGATGATGTGATGCTATATACTCTATGCCCCTTTGTGTCTCTCTTTTTTATGTTCTTTGTGAACAATACAGTTCAAACATGTACTTCTGGTGGTCCCATCTTCCTCCTCTTATAGAAAATTCTCAAGCTATAAAAAGGTCACTACCAACTTGGGTTTAGAACATACACATATGTTCGACCTATATTGTATGGTATTCAATATGACTTTAATAAGGTGTTGTATTATTGCCTCATATTAGACCTATATTCCTCTAAAATCATGCTAAAACTTCTCTAACTTGGCTACAACTTGCTCAAATTCGTTTCTTTTTTATTAGAGACCTAAAACAAGGCTTATAAATAAAATAAAAGCCATATTGAGTACTAATTCATATAGAAATCTTCTAAATATAAGCAAAATACTCTCAAAATCATGTTAAAAACATACCTAATTAGCACTTATTATCCACATATGAAGATATATTTTATTTTAATCGATGTTTTAATGATCATTCCCTTTATTTCTAATATTCTACCTAATTGCATGTTTGTTCTTTCTAAGGTAAATTATATACCAATATTTTCTATCTATTGAAATGAGTTCTTATCTTAAATTGTAAATTTAGATTTAGTCATTTTATGGTAGAAATATGGTTTCCTCTATAACATTGTATTGTTGGCACATTCTACATATCTATATTTGTGTTTTTTTTCCAATTTTACTATAGTACATGATACATATCAATTAATTAGAATGTTTGTAACTAAATACCAAAGGTAAAATATAATGTCTAAATTAATCAAAATTCTGTTTACTTATAAACTTTGGTTGTATGATTAAATTAACTAAGCTTTTTGGTCATTTAGTGGCATAAAGCATTCATAATCAATTAGTTTATTATTTAATGAAGTGTTTATGAACTTTCATTCTTAGTAAATAATGTGGTCTAATATGTAACTTTAAAACTTTGCAAAATTCATTTCTTTTGTAGTCAATTAGGTACAAGTAATAAAGCTTTCTTTCACAAAAAATGTAACTAATCTATGATGGTCTAGATTAGTACATATCTGATTATTACGGACTCATGTTACTTTATTGGTGGGTGTTTAACCCATTGATTTTTTTTAATTTTTCCCTAATATTCAAATTTTGAATCTCAAAGGTAATTATAGCATATGTCATTCCATCTTTACTAGGTGGATAAAAGTTGTACTTATTAGTTTATCACAACTAGTAAATTGGTTGTATACCTATAACATAATTAATTAAAGACATTCTTTATTTTATCCATTTTTTAATTAACTAGTTTATAAGATAAAGTTAATGAGATAAATATACTTTGCAAATGAAATTATAATGAAATAATAATTATGAGATTCATATTACAATTAGGTACCACCTATAAATTATTTCTAATTATTGCTATATTAAGATTAGACATTAATAGATAGAAAAGATAAGCATATATTATGTTTCTTATTTATAAAAGAAATGATTGATCTCATAGATTAAAATATAAAGATACTTAAAAAAATATATGTGAATACTTATTAGAGAACAAATTCATTTTATTAATTTAACATAAATATTTCATATGAAACATTATTTATGTTTGTGGAAATGTTCATTTTGATGATTGTGTAAGAGATCATTTGAATTAAGATCTTTAAAATATCTTATATAAAGATTAATATGAGATACTACTTAGGACATACCATAGTCAAAGGTAGCTCGATTGAAAGTCATTGGACATAACATGAACTACATGAAGGTATTTGAGTGATCAATAGAAGATTCGTTACCCTAAAATAATTATAGAGAATGTTCAATTGTTCTCGATCAATATTAATATAAGAAATCCCTATTCAAAATAAAGTGATAATCTAAAAATAATTTTGAGAAGTCATTAAAAGAATTTGGTAACTAATATAATTTGCCTCAAATAAATTAGGCATCAATTCAAAACTTTATATTTGATTAAAACATTAGACATAGTAAAAAAGCTCATACCCAACCTAAAGTCAATAAGTAAAGCCAACTTGATTAGGCTTCGATCCAAGCTTTGGACTTGGAGGGTCTGTGTTAATTAGCATGATCTCAACATTTTAGCCTAAAGCTTATTCCCACCCTTATATAAATTTTATGATGAAATAATTAAATTATATAAAAATTATGTGCAAAAAGTTTGTCATTAGTATTCCTAATATTTGAGTGGTTATAATACATTGATAAAAGTCAATTTTGAAATATAAATATAAATAATTTAATTACAGAATAAGATATAAATTTTAAAATTTTATTTTATCTAATTTAGATTATATATATATATATATAGAAACTTAACGAATCATACACAAAGTATGGTTAAAGGGACAAATAATAATTTAATCAAGTTAGATTTGATTGTAAAGTTTGATAAATTATAGGCTCACTTATAAGATGTCCAATAATTAGATATTGTATTTTATTGGGACCTAATTTATATTTAATTATACTTATTTATAATTGTAATTAAAGTTTAATTAAAAATATAATTATAATTAAATTAAATTAACAAAACATCAAAAACCAATTATAAATAGCTTTAACTCTTGGCATACCCCTTTGTAGACTACTTGTAGAGTTCTCTCAATTCATTCACATAGATACCATATAGTGAAAGACCAAAAATTTGTGAGATTATAGTAGTTTTCATATGGTTTTTAAATCCGAACGGATCGATGAAAAGGAAATTAACATTCATAATAAGGTATGATTTATGATTCATGCTTTATTATATCATAAATTATTTATGTCATAAAACTAAAGTGATCATGATTTTTGAAAAATCATAGATATTTTTTTCCATTATGCATATAATGAAATGACATCTTAATTTTACAATATGATAATTGTTATTGATTACAACTTAATAAATTCAATCTCTTATGTGAACTAATAAAATCAACATTGTAATATTACAAAAGCTTTATAGTGAAACTAAGTATGGTAACCTTGAACTTGATATGTACTTCTTAAACAACATGATTATGGCATTTGAAAAAGCTAGTGATGCAAACTTATGGAATTTCTATTTATCGTTCAAGTTATTGTTAGAGCCTCAAAACATTGATGCTTGTGGCTTTTATATCAGTTTAGGAGATTTAGAGGCAGAGGCCATTCCTAACTGATTAAAACCTTTTGATTATCTAGTAGGAAAAGAATGTAATAAAGTAAATAAGATCCAAAGCGACACTCCTTTTTCTTATCTAAAAAATTTCTGAGGGTATAAATAGGATATTAATTTGAAAGTCAAGAAAAAAGTATGATTAACTAAAATCAAATAAAATTCCTTTAACATTCCAAAAGGAAGTTTGATGCTTTAATATTTCAGTTGTTAGACTAAACAAGTTAAGTTTCAAGGGGACTTTTTAGGTGCAGTGGAATTGAATAGTATTATAGAAGTCATTATGTCATACTAAAGCTTAAATAAGTAAATGTGTAACTTAGCCTTTTTTCGTGATCACAAGCTAATAAGTTCATTTATATTCAAATGCCTCATACCTCTCGTGTTTGAGTGGTTCACTCAAATTCCTAATACATAAGTGTTTACCCTAATTGAATCAAATAAAATGAATAAGAGATACCCAAAAAATATGACCTTTTATTAATCTATTAAAAAGAAAAAGAAACAATATAAAGGACTCGAGGTACTTCCAACTTGAAGTTCTTTTCAAACCATCACTCAAGACCTTCCAACCAGAAGATCTCAAGAAGAACTTTCTCTAAAACTCTCAACTCTCTTTATAAATGATTGAATGTATGATATCACATAATTGAATTTAAAAGGGATGTTTTCATTTAGGCTTACAAAAACTTGTAGGCCAACTAAGCTAACCTACCCACTTTTTCTACTAGCCCATCAAGCTAGTGAAGAGTTGCCACTTCTTCTATTAACCCCATCAAGTTGGTGGATAGTTATTCCTTCTAGGATATTAACTTTACTACGATCATAGAAAATATAATCCTAGATCATGACCTCTTCATTCCATATCATCTGAACCACTTTTCCAGTGCTTAAAGAATTGTTCCCACTCTTGTAAGTTAGTGCTCTCACTTTTTTATCCTGCCATTTCCATGTTCTTGTCATGTGTCATCATATTATTCATCTTAAATACAAAAGCCTTGATGGTCTCTTAGTGTATCTATCCTGAGCATCTTTATGTATAATCTATTCAAGCACATCTATAGTGTAATTATATTGCTCTATACCTAAGTTACCAACAAGTCGAGCCATTGTATAATGAGCCTTACATATTTATATACCCCGTGAACTCCTTATCAAAATTAAGTGCCTTCGTGCTTCCTTAAACTTAGCATGAATTAGTTGTACAATCATCTTTGTTCTTACATTCAATTCTAATCTAACAAATGTTTCCAACATATGCCAATGCATTTTAAAACTCACTTACTCACAATTATTTGCTTTGTTTCATCGCTAACATGCCATTTTCATGTCAACCTAAGTATCAAACATCGACTAAGACTTGTCAACACTCATATGATCATATCATTTAAACTAAGGGGCCTAACAAATCACCCTATTAGAAGAATTTGACATCCTCATTAAAATAATGTAAAGGAACTCCTCTTTAAAGGCAAAAACAAGTCTTTGTTTTCGTAAGCACATCATTTATGTTTATTCTCCCTTTCCTTTAGGTTTGCTTTTACTTTGGACACTTCTTCGTAAGGCTCATTGTACCTAATATAACATAGTTTTTTTAATTTATAATATAACATAGTTATTAAGGTATACTTCTTTCATCGAGTCTTCAGCTCCCTTTTCTTGATCCTTTATTACCATGGAATTAGTTCTCATTATTCACCTTCGATTTTATGCACTTTCGAGCAAAGTATGACCCTTCACAAATAAAATAAAAAATATCTTATTATGATTTTTTTTACTTATAGTGATAAGTTTTACAACCTTCTCTTTGCTTTTCTTTGAACCAATATGTGTTCCATCATTCTTCTTGCGCTCTTTGTTGGTGGTGACATTTTAAAGTTCCACCAAGGTATCTACAACCATTATAATGCTAGGGAGGTCTAAAATTTTCCTTAAAAGCTCAACTTACGCCTAACTTTATAAGTTACTTGTGAAGTTGAACAATTTATCCTCCTCTAAAATGTTTTGTACTTCTAACATCAAATATGTGAATTACCTCATATACTCTCTCATTATTTCAATTTACGTCTATCACTTCAAAGCTTCCCTCATAAGCCAAGAAGTGTTGTTGAGAAGGAATTGTTCTATTAGTTCCTTTTTTTTCTTTTTTCAATTATCAATGAAAGGTCTACATGTATTGATATCATTAAAGGTCCTCATCCTCTACCATAGTTTTACATTTTCCACCATGTATATTATTACGATTGAAACTGTTTTTACATTTATTACCTTTATTATTACAAAGTATTGCTCTATATATTCATAAGAAAATTTTGAGCTTTTTGGTACTTTACTTGCCATAAAAACCTTGTGGCTCTGTAGCTTCATTAAAGTGCTATACGATCCAACTTCTGGTTTATGCACATGCACCCACACGCACACACGCACACGCACACATTGAGCATTGATAATTCGAAAAGTTTTCAATTTTTCCTTGAGTGCTTTTTTTTCTTGAAGCTAACAAAGCTTTAAAATGTTTTAATAAAGGAATCATACCCTTACTTATTGGGGCTAGAAGACTAATAATTGCCTCTATACTAGCAACTCTTTTTACAATATTTCTTCCACTAATGGTTATTCACCAATAAACCTCTGGTAACAGTTGCTTTATGGACTTTTTCAAATGCAATATAATTGAATAATATTGGCAAATTGTGCAATAGTCAAGTTTAAGTCCACTAAAACCTAACTCAATGTTATATGATCATTAATCAACAAGTTTATTCATTTTTCAAATGCCTCACACCACTTGTGTTTTAGTGTATCACTCATACTCCTAAAACATAAGTGTTTAGCATAAATAAATCAAATAAAATGAATAAGAAATATATGAAAAGGCCAATATTTTATTAATATATTTATGGAGAATAATACAAAGGACTCGAGATACTTCCTACAAACTACAAATTAAACCCTTCCTACTCAAAACTCTCAATAAGAACTTTATATCAAAGCTCTTAATTCTCTCTACAAATGATTTAATGTACAATATCACAAAAATGAACTAGGATGCCTATATATAGACTTAGAATGTCTCCTGATTGGGTTTCGTTTATTAGTAACGCAGTCATACTTCCTTCACCTAAAGGAGAACTAAATTTAGTAGCTTCTTTCAAAAGGGTGAATGCAAAGACAAGAATGCAAGGACTAAGTAAGATAACTGACTCATTTTCTCCACTAACCCACCAAGTTAATGGAGAGTTCCCAATGTTTCTTTCACTAATTTCATCAAATTAATAGGGAGTTATCCATTTTATGCTACTAATTCCACCAAGATCATAAAGAACATGATCTCGAATTATGCCCACTCTATTGTCAAATGATCCAAGTCACTTTTTTAATACTTGAAGAAGTGTTCTCACTTTATAAGGTAGAGCTCCCACTTTCTTAGCTCACTAATTCCATGTTATTATCATGTATTACCATATTGTTACCTCTTGGCCAAAAGTGCCTTAACAAACCTTTAGTTTAGCCATCGAAAGCTATCTTTGTGCACGGTGTAATCACATTGCTCCATGCCTAATTTAGCAACAATCTAAGCCATTGTAAAATAAACCTCAAATGTTTATATACTTTTTGACCTCCTACTCTAAGTTAAGTACCTTTGTGCACCCTCAGACTTAACATAACTTACTTGTGTAATGATCTTTGATTTCAAATTTGAATCTTGGTTATCATAATAAAATTTTCCCAATACGCACTAATGCATGCCAAAATATGCCTACTCTTGAACTTTCATTGATATTTGCCTTACTTGTATGTCTCTATCTTATTATGTTATAAACATACTATCTTTATGTCAATTTGAGTGGTAAGCATTAGTTAAGACTCACCAACACTTGCACGATCTTGTCATTTGGATTTAGAGGTTTAACATTGATATTTCTTTATATAAGTTTGCGGTTTTAAATACTAAAATGCTCTTCTAACTATTTTATTCATGTTTTATACGCATGTGCCTATATATTCAGAAGGTTATTTAAAATTAAGTGTTAGTCAATAATAATAAACAAGAAACTCAAATAGATAAGTGAACTTTTAATATAAATTAAAGAATGGAATATGATTTTTTTCTTTTAAAAGAAAAAATATAACTTAAAAAGGATAATAATGTCATAATTTTTGTTTTATAGGTCAATTAATGATATTTTCCTCTTATATTTGTTTGAACTATCACAATAAATTAATATTTCCTTTGCTTTTGTAAGTTTTAAAAACTTTGCCTTTCAAATTATAAGGGAGATATGATGCTTTTTTATATTGTTAAGGATGGTGTGTTTTGTAATCACACTTAATCTTTATTCTAATGGATTCAAATAATTATTTAGGTAGGTGCAATTTGATTTTTGGGGTGATTTAATAAACAACTATAAGTTAAATTATACTAAATTAAAGTTAAATTTAAGAGGTTAAAAAGACATTATAAACAAAATTTGTAGATGGAGTTGTATTGCTTCATGTTATTTGTCAATTATTCTTATTGCAATTTTCTTTTTGAGATTTAGTAAAATGTAACACAATAATATTTAATGTAGCTATATAAGCATGTAATATAATTGGTAATAAGATGGTTTGTCTAATGGTATTATCCTTCAAAATTATGCTTTTAAAGAATTATGTTTCTTATTTTAAAATATGGCTTGATTTTTTTATAGAAAGAATACTTTTTATAATTAAGAATTTTATTCACATGTTCAAAGTATTATTTATTATTAATAAAATATTTAAAATAAAAATGTTAATTTTTATATTCAGATAAAATTATTTTTTTATATTTTAAATAAATTCTTTTATATTAATAAATCTAATCTTTATTAGATATATAGTGGTATAAAAATTTGATAAAAATCAAATATATAAAAAGTACAAAATTAATGTAAATCATAATTTTAAACTAACTTTACCACGTTAGTTAAAACAATAAATGGTTATAATTAAAATAATATCGCATTCATATTGGTAGAATAAGACTCTTAGGAAATTTAAATATGGTACATTATTTAAAAATATTTATATAAAATTGGGTCATATGTTAATTTAAGTTGTTTATCTTATTTCAATGCACTTATTGTGCATTGTAGATCATATTTACACACACTCAATTTACATATATTATCAAAAACATCAACTCTTTTTTAAAATATAATTTAACTTATTATAAAAATATGATTATTGTTCCAAATTAACTAAAATATTTTCTTGATATTAAAATAATTTTAATATAAATAATTTTGGAATTTGTATTAACCTAGTAGATGATCAAATTTATCAAATCTTTTTATAATATTTTGATGTTATAAAATATTCCAAAATATTAGAAAAAGCAAATTTGAATAATAGAGATTCATTTGTATTTTTAGTTTTTTTATAAAATTTTTGTCTTTCCCTTTGATGGTTTACGTCCCTTTTTTTTTAATCTTAATTTTCCTTTTTAAATTTAAAAATAAAAGAAAAAAGATAAAATTAAATTAAAAGGCACCACACCACGTGTATCGGTTCTGCGATGAAATTAATCCCCAGCCCCAACTCGAAACCCTCGAAAAACAACCCCTAAAAGGAAAGAAATTCAACCCCGAATCCATTGAGTTGCTCTTATTATAGATTATTGTTGAGAATAATTAAGGGTGAATTAATAACATCAGTCTTCGATTGCGAACATCCCCACATCGTCTATCTTCCTCCTCTTCTTGTTCGTCCTAAGAGAAAGAGCGTGTGATATCGCACGTGTGATTGGACAGTCACCGACCAATTCTCTATATCTGTTTTCTATCTGTCGCCCGCGCGTCGCCGAAGATCATCCTCTATCACCTTTTCTACACGGGGATCCCAATTGGAAGCTTTTGGTCGTCACTACCTCATCCCTTCAGGTTTGCTAGGGTTTTCCCCTTTCGAAAATTCCCTGATTCGACTAATTATACTAACTTAACCTAAGTACTAGGGTTGCTTAGTTTTATCTCCCTAGTTTCATCGCATTATTAGGTTTCCATTATTTATTTGCATCTTGCTCTTGCTTCGTCAAATAATCCCGTTCTTCAATTCATGTCTTTCTTTAGCTGATTTTCTTATTTCATTCTTCTGTGCTTCCCCCAAAATCCCCAATTTTGATTCGTTTGACCCATTTCTCTTTGATTTATCCACTTGTCTCCAATTGTTCCCAATTTGCTTCACTTATCAATGTTTTGTAAGCTTACATCATGAGAACATAAGTTGTTAATGCGATATCCATTTCTCTCTGTTGCTAGCTGCCAAATCCTAGGTTTAATTCTTATGTAAATTCCTCTTTCCTCTTTAATATCCATCTATGCCTGTGTTCATATCAATTTCACCTGTGTTTTTATGTTAACTTTTGACCTTTCTTCTCTATCTTCAATTTAGTTTTGCTAACTATGTACATTTTTTGGAACCTTAACATTCCCTTCAAGTCTCATTTTTTTGGATGTCAAAAATTAGCTCTTGCAGTTAGTTCTAAAGCAGCATGGCTGGCTTATAGCGGAGTATAAAAGGAGATGAATATGCAGGCGCAAATGTCTGGGCAGATCTCAGGGCAAGTCCCTAATCAGCTGTCCCAGCAAAATGGAAATAACCTTCCTACTCCCCAGATGCAGAATTTAGCTTCTGGGGGTGGAGGTGCGGCTCCTAATTCTATCTTTGGCATGGACCCTGAGCTTCATAGAGCTCGTATTTTTATGCGAGATCAAATGTAAGAGTTTTTTATTTTAGTCATTGAAACTAAAGACTTCAAATCTATTTCTTCATTTTAGTTGCAGTTTAATAAGATATATGATTTCTTGCTGGCATTTTATTCCAGAAACAAGATGTTTGATCTGCTTAAAAGTCACACATTGGGTGGCATTTCTAAGCCTGAAATCGATTCATCACACCACATTATTCTCTTTATGTCAATTCTGAGATGAAGATGTTTTGGTCAAGGAATTCCATGAATCTACTCTGCCTGTTCTGCTAGTTATTAGAATTGTTTTCACCTTGTTCAGTCTGTGATTCCTTTTGTACTTGCAAGTTCAAAAATTCCAGGCAATAAAACTTAGATGTGGCGACTTCTGTTTGAGGCACATTAGAATCATTAGGGGCAAAGCTTGACAAAGGGTTCAGTGGGAGAAAATTTTCCCTGGTTTTCATTAAATTAACTTTCTCACAAAATTTTCATTAGGGTTGAAGCTAGACAAAGGGTAAAGTGGGGGAAAATTTTTCACTGGTTTTCATTAAATTAACTTTCTCACAAAATTTGTGTTGAGATTGTAATGAAACTAATTTTTTTACAATAATTTTTTTGATTTCAAGTATTTAATTTGGTTATCATGGCTGAAGATCCTTCTGAAAGTCACCTTTTTTTGACATTGCACTTGCTGGTTAATTTTTAAATTTCCCTTGGAAATTTGCATTTTCTTTCAAAAAATTGGGTTCCAATTTTTCCTAAATAGTCAATTGCAAATATACACACATAATGCACGTTGATAAACATGTATTTACCTGCTGTATATTTTGATCATGGATCTTGCCATTGACTTATTGTTTTACATATTGTATAGCTTTGGAATTATACTGCAGCGGCAGGCTCACCCAGTTGGTGAACCACAGAAACAGAAGTTTAAGGACATAGCTAAACGCCTGGAGGATGGTCTGTTTAAAGCTGCTCAGACAAAGGTTCTTTTTGTGCCCATATAGCTTGCCTTCAAGTCTATGGTTTCTTGACTCTCAATTAATTATATCATATTTTGTTTGATCAGTTGATTATAAGAATTATCGTTAGGTACGTCTAGACAGATTCTCTATGGTTTCAATCAATACAAATTTTTCTTGTAGGAGGATTATATAAATATGAATACTTTAGAGAGTCGTCTGAGTGCTCTGCTCAAGCGTGCACCTGCGAATAACAATAACCAACGAAATCTACAACTTGTTAATCCATCCTCTTCGATTGGTACTATGATACCAACTCCGGGTATGTCACACAGTGGCAATTCCAATCTGATGGCTTCTTCAGTTAATACGATGATGAATTCTTCCACAGCTTGTGATAGCATAGCACAAACAACTGTTAATACAGGAGGCCTGTTGCCAACTAATGGTATTCAGAGTGGTGCCTTCAGTACCTCTGACGGTAAATTAAAGCCTCAATAACAAACTTTGTGTTCACTCATATATCTTCTTGGCATGTGATTGAAATTCCGTGTTTACAGGAAACCAGTCCAATGGCTATCAGCAGTCACAATCCAATTATTCCATTAGTTCTGGTGGGAGTATGTCATCCATGGGTGTTCAAAGGATGACGAGCCAAATGATTCCAACTCCTGGATTTAATAATAACAATACTAACCCTGCTTATGTAAGTATGGAATCTTCTAACAATGCTGGTGGGTTTTCTTCTGTTGAATCTATTATGCTATCACAACCATTGCAACAGAAGGCGTATGCTGGTGGTCAGAACAGTCGTATACTGCAGAACCTGGGTAGCCAGATGGGTAGTAACATCCGATCTGGTTTGCCGCAAAAATCTTATGGTTTCTCTAATGGAGCTTTGAACGGTGGGATGGGAATGATTGCAAACAATTTTCAGCTTGTGAATGAACCTGGTACCTCCGAGAGCTACATGACTGCTCCCTATACTAGCTCTCCAAAGCCATTACAACATTTTGATCAACATCAGCGACAGCTGATGCAGGGTAATCTCTCCCATTTTTCTGTCTTCTATGTTTGCTTGGGCCTTTGATGATTGTATGCTTGAACCAGTAAAGTTAATCTAATTGGAAATATCTTTCAGGTGATGGATATGAGGTGAGTACTGGTGATTATTATGGATCTGGAAACTTCTATGGAGCTGTAACATCTGTTGGATCAGTTATGAATGCTCAGAATCTAGGTCCTGTGAGCATGCCATCTATGCCAAAAACAAACTTGACTTCCACAAGTAATCAGTCCAATTTACATGGAACTCAACAGAGTGCACACTTGAAGCCCCAGTTACTTGATCAATCTGAAAAGATGAATTTCCAGTCCCCACTAGCATCAAGAGAGAGTGTGATTCATTCACATCATCAGCAACAATTCCAACAACAGAATAATCAGTTTCAACAGCAGTCATTTGTTCAACAGCAACGCCTACCCAAGCAGCGGGGTCTGCAGCAGCAACATCTGATAAACAATAGTGCTTCTGATCACTCTCAATTGTTGTCTGATCACAGCACTCAAGTGAAGTGTGAGTCTGGAGTGGAGCACCAGAATGAAGTTCTACTTTCACAGCCCTCTGAGCAGTTACCAATGTATGAGTTGCAGAACCAATTCCTGCAAAATACTGTTGAAGATCGTTCTAGGAGTGGGCAAAGTTTGTCTCTTCCACCTGGACAACATGATATCTGCCCTTCAACAACTCAAAGTTCCCAGCAAATGCAACAAATCTTGCATCCACATCAATTTGTTTCGGAGTCCCAAAGTGATTTTAATTGCCTTCCTATTGGACCACAATCAGATGCGGTACTGCAGAGTGAATGGCATCCTCAATCACAAGACAACACTTGCAACCCTGAAAACATGTCACATGACCATCGCGTTCAACAAGATTTCCGTCAAAGAATTTCTGGGCAAGATGAAGCTCAACCAAATAATTTATCTTCTAAAGAATCTATTATTAGTCAAATAGTTCCGCAAAGAAATACGTCTGAGCCCCAAAACTTAAACAGTGCCACCTATAGGCCTGGAAATCCAACCCGAGACAGACAGTTTAAAAACCAACAAAGGTGGTTGTTATTCCTGTGGCATGCTCGTCGATGCACAGCTCCTGAAGGGAAATGTCCAGAATTTAACTGTATTAATGCCCAAAACTTGTTGAGACATATGAGCAGATGCAATTTATCTCCATGCGCCCATCCTAGGTGCCAACATACAAAAATTTTGATTCAACACTTCAAGCACTGCAGAGATGCTAGTTGCCCTGTTTGTGTTCCAGTCAAAAAATTTATAGAAGCACAAGTGAAGGCACGCACTCGACCAGCCTCAGATTCTGACATGTATAGCAAATCCTCTGAGACAGCAGATAATTCAGCAACATTGATGTCCAAAACTTCAACTGTTGTTGAATTTTCTGAGGATGTACAACCAACTATGAAACGCTTGAAGATAGAACAATCCTTTCAATCTTTCAAACCTGAGAGTGAAGGCTCTGGTGCGCCACCTTCAGTAATTGATGACTGCCATGCATCCCAGGACGTCCAGTGCCAAGATATGAAGCATGAGGATACTTGTATGCTGACGCAGGTGAAGTCAGAAGTTCCTGTTAGTTCTGCACAAGGAAGTCCTGGTATTAGTGAGATTAAGAAAGATAACGTGGATGATAAGAGCAGCCAAAGAGCTGCTGTTGAGGCTACCGTACATAGTGAGCCTAACCGTTCGAGTACACAGGAGAGCATTAAGGTTGAAAAAGAACCTGATGCAGTCAAACTAGAAAATGCTACTCAACCTTCAGAAGGTGCTGGAACCAAGACTGGGAAGCCAAAAATAAAGGGGGTATCTTTAACTGAACTTTTCACTCCTGAGCAAGTTAGGGAGCATATTATAGGCCTCAGACAGTGGGTTGGTCAGGTGAGATTTCTCATCTTGTGCTTTTGTTGAGTTCAGCATTTCCAAGTTATTTTTGATTTATTTGTCTTGCATTCAATCATTCTCTAGGAAAATTTCAAGAGATGTTACAGAATGGATTAAAATTTAATTGTTTGTTTCTTGAAAATTTTGCAAAGAATGCAATATGATATCTTTGTTATTCTTTTTTTGATCAAACGTTGGATGGCAAATTGATGACCCAATTCATCCTACTTTCTGGTGGGTTTTCTCAGTAACACTAAGTTGTAGAAATCTGTATTACTTTGTGGGTAATACACTAAGCCAATCCAATTATACATTTTTTTCCCTAGAGCAACTTCTACCATGTCACCAAATTTTTTTTCTGTTATTATGTGCTTTCATTTTCTTTTCCTTTCCAATCCCAGCACAGGAAAATCATATAAATTGATAGAAGAAAAGTCAGTTCATTGTAGCACTTCCTTTTCCTTCTTTCCTCCCAACAAACTGCTTTTAAATGAATTATGTGATGGTTGAAAGATCTCGAGTTGCTTATTCTTTACAAAGGACAGAGAAATGGGTTATCTATCATCGATTTCTTCCGTAGAAAAGAAATGGTACTGCTATTGGACTTGTCTTTTCAAGTGCCTAATGAATGGTGATCAATTGACATCAGTTTCTTGACTTAGCCTGAGGTTTACTTTGAAAACTACCTGCCACATCCAGATTATGCCTAAGAACATGTAAACCTGAAGTTTACTTTGAAAACTAGTTGCCACATCCAGATTATGCCTAAGAACATGTGAAAAGAATGTTCTTAAAGCATTTAACATTTCAAAGATTTTTTTGCTTAATGTATTTTTACCTTAGTTCTTGGTAATTACTATTGGTTTAATCCTCAAAAACTATAGAGCGGATTCAACTTCGGAAAGCACTTTCCTATTGGTTACAATTTTCATATTTTCGGCAATGGAAATTAATTCAGATTGGAATTATTTTCATGTCACTCTTCCACTTTGCCTTGCAGAGTAAGGCTAAGGCTGAAAAAAATCAAGCGATGGAGCATTCGATGAGTGAGAATTCTTGTCAGTTGTGTGCAGTTGAGAAGCTTACTTTTGAGCCACCACCTATATATTGCACACCCTGTGGTGCTCGCATCAAGCGGAATGCAATGTATTATACTATGGGAGCTGGTGATACAAGGCATTATTTCTGTATACCATGCTATAATGAGGCTCGTGGAGATACTATTGTTGTTGATGGGACTGCAATTTTGAAAACACGATTTGAGAAGAAGAGAAATGATGAGGAAACTGAAGAATGGGTACGTCGATGCTTGCCTTCTATTCATGACTGTGCTTCCTTACACAATGCTATTTACAACTTCATTACATGGTGGTATTGAACCAGTTGCTTCTTGTTTTTATTTTCTTATGTGCACAGTGGGTTCAATGTGACAAGTGTGAGGCTTGGCAACATCAAATTTGTGCTTTGTTTAATGGTCGGAGGAATGATGGTGGACAAGCTGAATATACTTGTCCTAATTGCTACATTGCAGAGGTTGAAAGAGGAGAGCGCAAACCCTTGCCACAGAGTGCTGTTCTTGGAGCAAAAGATTTGCCGAGAACCATACTTAGCGACCACATAGAACAAAGGTTATTTAAGAGACTGAAGCAGGAAAGGCAAGATAGGGCCAGGCTTCAAGGAAAAAGTTATGATGAGGTGGGCCATATATAATCCTGTTGCTCTATGTTTGTATGATTAAGGCTTGAACGGCTTCAGTTTTTCTGATGCTTTGATCAACAAGCTTTATATACTTTTGATGAATAGCATAGCAAATTACATTAATTTATACTTATATACTAATTTATGTGTTTTAATTGCAGGGTTGATTTGCATATGAAATTGAAGCATTTATAATTTGATAGGTTGAGTCACTGTTAATCACGCAAAATTATTTTAAGCAGACTGAAATATTGTGTCTGTGTTGATCAATAAATGCAGAGAGTCTAAGAGCAACATGGTTTTTAATTTCTCGGTAATTTTATAGGTTTGAGACTAGAAAGAAATCCTTGATGTAGTTTATGATATTAAAAGTCTGAAGTAAAATTAGTTGTTTACTTGATGATTTGCATCTGGAAGTATGATCTCTTTTTCTGTTTAAATATGAAATGTTGTGTTCTCTATGTAGTGATTTTGGGTGATTTGTCTGGAACAATGCTATTATGAGCTATTTTGGTGAGCTTCCAGCAGGGTTACAAAAATTATTATTAAAGCTAATTGCTGTTATCTGATTTCTGCAATAAATTATTTCAGATTCCTGGAGCAGAAGCTCTTGTAATTCGTGTTGTTTCATCAGTAGACAAAAAGTTGGAAGTGAAGCCACGGTTTCTTGAAATTTTTAGAGAAGAGAATTATCCAACAGAATTCCCGTACAAGTCCAAGGTATGCAGGGAATGCACCCATTTTTTTTTTCTTGTGTTTGCTATCTGTTTTTGCTAGGTGTGCATTGCTCTTGATCATCCTGTAGGTGATACTTTGTATTGTAAACATCTGTTTTTGGATTATGCTTATTTTAACATATACTTATCTAATTGCGAAAAAATAAGAATAAAAAAATCATATTTAAAAAATTTATTTTAGAGAGCATCTTATGAAAAATGTTTTGAGATTATCTCATAAAAATTATTAGCACAATAGTAAACATCTGTTTTTGGATTATGCTTATTTTAACATATACTTATCTAATTGCAAAAAAATAAGAATAAAAAAATCATATTTAAAAATTTATTTTAGAGAGCATCTTATGAAAAATGTTTTGAGATTATTTCATAAAAATTATTAGCACAATAAGATTCTAATGGAACTTTAAATCACTTTGATAGCACTGTAATTATGTATCATGTCTACTATAAAATGTTATTCTGAATGGAAATTTTAATGTATTTCAATGGTCATCATCTTTATTACCATCAATGTGTGGCTTGCCATATTGTATTTTTCTGTCTATGAGGAAGAGAAATAAAAACTTACATGTTTTGAGGAAGTATCTGTTTTGGTACTTACTCTTCTCTGTCCTTTTATCTGCATAGTCCATTTTCTAAAATGGTAGTGTAATGTGAACAATCACATGCTTAATTCACCTTTTCAATTTGATTAAATTCTTTTTAGATTGCATATACTTATTTAACTAACTAACAAAGTACAATATTTGTGCAATTAAAAATGTTAACCAAATTTAAATATTTTCAAAAATAATAAAATTGAAATGTTTTTATCTATTTCAGTAAACATGTAATCTATGCTATAATTTGTGAAAGTAAGCATTTATGTGCGAATTCTCCTCTTTTACTAAATAAAGTGATCACACAGTTTTCTATGAAGTGATCACAAAGTTTTCTCATGATAGAAATAGCCATAAAATAGTGGGATAAACTAAGTGTGACTGCCATTAGTCCAAAGTCCGTAGCATCGTTGCTGCAGAAAAGATTTAAACAATAAATAGAAAGACATGAAACATTAGAATAAATCAAAGATTCAAAGTAGAAGCATAAATTGAGACGCTATAGCCATTGCAACTACAATCACGGAAGCAATGCTGCAGAAAAATAACATTTGTACAGGCATTGCTCCATAGGAACAATAAATAGAAACACATGGGATGATAGTATACAGAATTTTAGGTGTAACGAAAGGTTATGTTAAATAATAATATTTAATGATCATGTAAACTAAAAACAAATTGATACGTCAAATTCATATATGTTCTGCATCTAATAAAAAATAAGCTCTAAAGATATGCATATATGTTTGACTCAGGGTGGTGGTCATTTAAGATAGGAGTTCAGTACATTAATCTTAACAACATAATATAATAAGCTCCTTTGTAAAAAACATACCATGTGAAGTCATAATATTCTCAAATTCCTAGCCTTTGAAACGTATGATTTACATTTTTTGCTATTGTAGGATAATAACTTGTTTGGCAATCACATTATTTAACAATATATATCTAAGCTGTTTTGTTTTAATTTTAAAATTTTATTTCTGTGGTGGAAATTAGTTTTGTTTTGGAACTCAATAAAAAAGGCTGAACATAAACTAAGAATTGTGGAACATAAAACTTATATCAATTCAAGAGTTTCTGTTGTACTACTTAGTTTTATTAATATTTTAGCATAAAGGACCTTTGTGAAGGGCTTTTTAGGCAGAAATTTGTTTCTTACTATTTGCTTTTGCATATGTTTATAAATTTTAGATGTGTTTTTTACCAGGGCTTTTCAATTGGTGAAGTACTGGTGGAACAAATTTGTTAATTGTTAACTGTATATGCTAGCATTTTAACACTTCTCAAGAGTTGCTATAGTGTGCATAATGACATGGAATAACGGAATACGATTATCTTCCAGGTAATTTTGTTGTTTCAGAATATTGAAGGTGTGGAGGTTTGCCTATTCGGTATGTACGTTCAAGAATTTGGGTCAGAATGCCAATTTCCAAACCAACGGCGTGTCTATCTGTCCTATCTGGATTCTGTGAAATATTTTAGACCTGAGATTAAAGCAGTGACTGGAGAGGCTCTAAGAACATTTGTTTACCATGAAATATTGGTTAGTTTCAGATGGCTAGATATTTTTGATATGAGATTGGGGTGTTGACAATAGATCCTATTAGGAAGTTCCAATGAAATTTTACTTTATATTTACATCGCATTGCAGATTGGATATCTTGAGTACTGCAAGAAAAGGGGTTTCACAAGCTGCTATATTTGGGCTTGCCCTCCGTTGAAGGGTGAAGATTATATATTGTACTGTCATCCAGAAATCCAGAAGACACCAAAATCTGACAAACTCCGGGAATGGTGAGACGTTACATAAATGAGGGATTCTATTTCTGCATGATGCAAATCAATTCATAGTCTTCTCTAATTTATTTTGTTGTCTTTTTTATTTCAGGTACTTATCTATGTTAAGAAAAGCTACTAAGGAAAGTATAGTGGTCGAGCTTACTAATTTATATGATCATTTCTTTGTATCTACTGGTGAATGTAAAGCAAAGGTGACAGCGGCGAGGCTGCCATACTTTGATGGTGACTATTGGCCCGGTGCTGCTGAGGATTTAATTTATCAGCTTAACCAAGAAGAAGATGGCAGAAAACAGAATAAAAAGGGAACTACCAAAAAGACTATAACTAAAAGGGCTTTAAAAGCATCTGGTCAGTCGGATCTTTCTGGTAACGCATCAAAGGATCTCCTGCTAATGCATAAGGTAATTTTTATATCCCATATCTTGCAGCTTAATATTTTCTTGGCGATCTATGCCTTTTTTTTTTTCTCGTAAATGTAAAAATGACAAGGGTCTTTCTTCCTGTCCCAAGGGGAGGTGATGGGGGCATTAGAGACACCTCCATAGATATGTTTCTTTTCAATTATAAGCCTCAGATGGCCAACGTCTGATATGATTAATTTTGTCAGATTTCATAATTATTTGTAACTTTTTCCAAACCTGGGAATTGGAGCCAGTAAATTTATTAAAGTTTAATTTGTTTGGTCATATGCTGGAATATGGAGGCACAGTTAAAAGTAGAAAAGCAAGAAAGTAATCTTTGATTTGTCCCAAAAGTTAGGTAAAGGAATTGATTTAAAATGCTCTAAAGTGGAGATGAGGTTGTATTGAATTATAGACGGTGTGCTTGGAAAGTCCTGAATCAAATATCAATTAGTACGTCTACTGGTTAAATGATAAATCATCTCTTAATATGGTTTCTTTGAATTGGCATTTGATTCATGAAAACCCATGTTTGCACGCTATACTTGTTATTCTGCTCCTTACCCTTTTTAATATGTTTTACTTGTAGAATGTATATAGCTTTTGGTGCTTGAGCTGAAAACTTGTCCATTATGAGATGGGCTTTGATAAATGATTATTAGATATGATAACAATCGTGTATTTTTGTCCTCATGAAGTTGTAATTTTTTTCCTTTTTACCTCTCAGCTCGGCGAGACAATTTGTTCAATGAAGGAAGATTTCATCATGGTTCATTTGCAGCACTGTTGCTCACATTGTTGCATATTAATGGTGTCAGGAAACCGTTGGGTTTGCAGCCATTGCAAAACTTTTGAGATATGTGATAAGTAAGAACTCTACGTTGTTTTTGACTGATTCAATACATTTGATTGATTCAATACACACTATGGATAAATGAATGATCTATCTCGGTGCATCAGCTGTTGCAAGTGGCATTTTAGTTACCTCTAACCTCTTATAAGGTGTCCACTGCAGTATTCTGTTGAATTGGTCACCAAAACCTTTGAAATATGTCAAATAAAACTTTACGTAGTTTTAACTTCTTTGATTGATTCAGACAACAATATGCATAAAGTAATAGTCTCACTGTCTTGGTGCATTAACTGCTGCACTTAGCAGCTTCAGTTAACATTAATTTTTATTGTGTACGTTGCAGGATTCTGTTGCATTGGTCTCAAAAACAAATAATGCAAAATTAGATTTGGAATTTCATTATTACACTGAAATGTAATATAAACTTTGACTAGGATAGAGAATTTGAGAAATCAAATGAGGCAAAGGATCATCTTAAGCCTCTTACAGTTATAAGTTAGATTTTGAGGATCAAAAGGGACTAGCTTAGGGGGGAAGATGCTGCCATTTTCCATGTAGGTCATGCTTTAATACCTGCACATATATGTTCTTATGATGGTTTACAAATTAGAAATGGTGAACTTGTAATTTTCTTTGTTTTCCATGACGAAACAACACTTTAAGCAAAGGTTTATGGAATACATCATGATTGTTTATTTTAAGGTGAAGGACAAAGTGGAAGTCTTTCTGAACAGGAATTGGAAAGCAGATTATCTTGTCATTTTCTACAGTTTAATATAGGGTTATTTTTTTATGCAACTACTGTTAAGATCTTAGGAAAGATTTTGGGAATTTTGGAAGTGGGGTTCATATGGGAAACAATTGGTGCTAGGCCATTTGCTTCTTGATTTGGAAAAGGAGTTTCAGGTATTTTCTTGATAATTGAGGATTTGAATGTTAATAGCTACTTGATTTGGAGAGGAGGATGCACAACAGATTAGAGTTTATGAACGATACAGGAGAGGACAGATCACTGAATCACAACCTTTATTTTGGTGGGATGAAGAGTGAAAAGTTAGTGTGATTCATTCACATTACTCTTCACTTAGTAGTGACAGTAGGGCGATTTTGTCATATCAATTTTATGTCAAGTTTTCCTTATTAGGTAGGGACTAATAATAACTTAGCTAAGTTATCCAGTTTCTTATAGGGCTTAAAACTTAATAAATCTCTTATTAGAATAGGATTCAATCATAATTTGGACTACCCAGTTGGAATCCTTATATTATTAGGATTAAGGTTTCAAAAACTTTTCTACAATATGTATCAGCCCTTTAGGAAAAGGAAGACTGATTTTCTCAAAACATTTTGAGTTTTCTAACTAGGAAGTGTGATGCCTATTTCTATTGGTAATAATTATACCGTAGCAGTGATTCCTAGAACTACCCTTTGTCTTGTTTCCCTTACCAAAAAACCCCGCAATCCCAGTCTAGATCTCAGCAACCTAAGCCTGAAGTTTCAGCAGCCCATACTAAACTTCAGATCTGAAACTCAAATTCCAGCAACTTGGTAAAAACCTAGCAGCCCAGCTTTTCTAATTGTTTTGAGTTTTCTTAACCATTCAACATATCTTCTATTCATTCTACATCAAGGAGTTTGAGTTCTTCTATTGATATTTGAGGATTTGATTGTTAATGCTTGTTTATTTTATTTTTTTGCCTGATCCTAAGCAATCCACTTCTCTCAACTCTTCTGGAAACTAGTTTAGTGACCTATAGGAAATTTGACTTTTATCTTTGTGTTCCAAAGGTGCTATGAAGCAGAGCAAAATCGTGAAGAAAGGGAACGGCATCCTGTTAATCAAAGAGAGAAGCATCTCCTTCATCCGGTAAGTTTCACATTCCATTATCTATGCTTGGGTTGTTGTGCGCATTCACATTCCCCTCAAAAGTAAACTGCAAGGGAAATTCCATTGCCACATCAACTTTTATCTTTCTTTGGATAACTTTAAAATGGCACGACTGGGACTCTACAGGTTGAAATCACAGATGTGCCCGTGGATACAAAGGATAGGGATGAAATTCTTGAGAGTGAATTCTTTGACACAAGACAAGCATTTCTGAGTCTTTGTCAAGGAAATCATTACCAATATGACACTCTACGCCGAGCTAAACACTCTTCCATGATGGTCCTCTACCATCTCCATAATCCGACTGCTCCTGCGTTTGTGACGACATGCAATGTATGCCATCTTGACATTGAAACAGGTCAAGGATGGCGCTGTGAAGTTTGCCCTGATTATGATGTGTGCAATACATGTTACCAAAAGGAAGGAGGCATTGATCATCCTCATAAGTTGACTAATCATCCATCCATGGGTGATCGTGATGCACAAAATAAAGAAGCTAGGCAGCTAAGGGTTCTACAGGTATTAATTTCTCCATATTTTAGATTGTCTACAATGTTAGAAAATGATTCCCATTCTTGATCTTTTGTTGCCTCCTAGTAGTCAGTACTCTTGTTGCAATTTAGACCTCATATCAGTTGTTTCAGCTATTTTAGTGTCAGTGATGTTGGGAGAAATTTATATTAGAAACATCTGATATTTTTCGGTAAAGCTTTATCTTCATAAAATTTCCAAAACAGTAAAGGAATCTTCTTATTTTAGATTGTCTACAGTGTTAGCATATGATTCCCATTCCTGATCTTTTGTTGCCCCCTAGTAGTTAGTACTCGTGTTGCAATTTAGACCTCATATCAATTGTTTCAGCTATTTTAGTGTCAGCGACGTAGGGAGAAATATATATTAGAGAAATCTGTCATTTTTCAGTGAAGCTTTATCTTTATAGAATTTCCAAAACATTAAAGGAACGATAGGTTTTCTTTTCTCTCTTCATGAATTTTTTTATTTATTATGTTAGCTAACTGCATGATTAGTGATGCAATGTTCTTCTATCTAGTCTTAACATTTTCCAATTATATATGTCGAAATTTATAGCAAGTATAGATAAATCCTATATGTATGAATGGACATTCATTTGGATTATATATCTTAGGGTTAAATTTGCTGGACCACCTGATAGTTTGATATATTATTAATATAATCCTAGACTTTTAAAAATTATCAATAACCTCATATAGTTTTAGTTTTATAACTTCCGTCTTTCCTACCATCAACTTCTGTTAAAAATTCTAACTGTAGACTTCAAAACGACGTTGTTTTGAAGTTCACAGTTAGGGCTTGTAACGGAAGTTGATGGCAGGGGGGACGTGTTATAAAATCAAAATTATAGGGAGTTATTGATAGTTTTTAAAAGTCAGGAAATACATTGATAATATGTCAAACTATAGGGGAGTCCAACGATTTTTACCCTATATCTTATGCGATAGCATGTCGGCTGCTGACTTTCATGTAGTATGCACACCTGTAAAATCTCAAGAAATATACCTAAGTTCTTGACCTGGTGGTTGAATTTGAAATGAAAGAATAGTCACTTGACTGGGTATCATTGTTTCTACTTGCCAAGTTTATGATGACTGGAGGCTCAACTTGATGGTTATTTTATATGGCAGCTCCGTAAAATGCTTGACCTTCTAGTACATGCATCACAATGTCGTTCTCCCCATTGCCAATATCCTAATTGTCGTAAAGTAAAGGGCCTTTTCCGGCATGGTATACATTGCAAGATTCGTGCGGCTGGAGGTTGTGTTTTATGCAAGAAAATGTGGTATCTCTTACAACTTCATGCTCGGGCATGCAAGGAATCTGAATGCCATGTGCCGCGTTGCAGGTTTATATTATCTCAACCTGATCATAATTTTCCCTCGAACTCTCTCTTATTCTTCACTCTTTTTTAAATGTTTTAGTACTCTAGCTTAAATTTCTTACCTGGATTTTTACTTGTTTATCCAGAGATCTAAAAGATCATTTGAGGAGACTGCAGCAGCAATCTGATTCACGGCGAAGAGCGGCTGTGATGGAGATGATGAGACAGAGAGCTGCAGAGGTTGCTGGTAATTCTGGTTAACAATTCTGTAAATACAAACTTGGTTGTTTTGTAGGAAAGGCTATCACATTGGGAGGTTACATAGACAATAGTTTTGTGCTGCACCATGATCTACTGCTTGAAATGAGGCAGTGAGTTAAAGCGGCAGCTGTAGGCTGGTCAAGAAAGGACGGGCAATTTATCACACTCGTTTTGAAGAACTAAAAAATTCTTTCATTCTTGCCCCTCGGCGTGCATATG
Source organism: Erythroxylum coriaceum (assembly GCA_026874005.2). Lineage (NCBI taxonomy): Eukaryota > Viridiplantae > Streptophyta > Magnoliopsida > Malpighiales > Erythroxylaceae > Erythroxylum > Erythroxylum coriaceum. The sequence continues at coordinate 977,580 of JANQAP020000257.1, forward strand.
CTGCAAGGAAAACAACCTCAATTCATTGACCTTGGCTGCCCACTTCATCAGCAGCAGCAGCTAACTCTTTCCTTTGGAGTATAGAAGTACTGATGTGTGCCAGTTGGTGGCCTGATTTGGTGATTCTTTGATTTTATCTGATAATGTTTTCTGCTTTTGACGCCATTCTTGATGGCTACTGTACCATAAATTGTTGTAATCTTCACTCAAATGTTACTCTTACCAAGGAATGTGCAAGCGTTTAGTCTGAAATTCCTTTGTTTTCCTTTATTTGATCCAATGCTGGATGTCATCTTCAGATTGAAGAGTAATGAATTAAAAGGGAAGTATTCTCGAGGGCAAAACAATGCTAATTGAATATTGTTATGCACTACTAATTTTACACAGGTCATGAGCATTATTTATGCCTAATGGTTTGGTTTCAAATTTTACTTGGACTGGCGTCTGTCTTTCCCTCAAGGGGCAGAACAAGTTTGAGGCAGAATTGGAAGTGAAAGGTGCTTCAGATTTGTTGGTCAGTATTTGATTGTTCCTGGAATCTAACGCATGTCGGTAGATAGAGGAGCAAGCAAATTGCGTTATTTCATCTTTTGATCGAATAAGATTGGGTTATATGGAAGAACTAGACGGATGTAACTCTTACCAATAAGCGAAGTGAGAAGCTGGAACTATATATTCTCTACGACACTCTCTAAACCGACACCTTTACGGACCGTCGCCTTTGTGCTTCTTTCCCTCAAAACTCCACGCTTTCTTTACCAAATTATTGTTATAATTATTTTTTATGGAAGTTAAAATAATGTTTTAAGACAAGGCAAAAGCCTAAGTAGCACACAAGCACAAAAGCGAACAACGCCGAAAATTATGTGGCTGACCAAGTGAAATGATACAAATTCTAAGTGAGACCAATGAAAGCTGATTTAAGCATCATATGAGTAGCTTTCAAAGCCTTTAGAGATGGGTTCTTGAGAATAAAAAAGCATAAAGAACCTAACTACACGAGTAATGGGACATATTTCCATTGTAGAATTCTATTTAATCCTTTATATGTGCCACATAGAGGTGAGGTCCAAAAATAGGGAAAGTGAGCTCCCTAGACGACCACAGTTATTTCCTTTATGATGGAGAGGTTCCTAATCCACACTGACATTACATCTCTTTTAGTGCCTTTAAAAAACTCCAATTTCTTTCCCACCGTAAGTTATACATTAGACACTCCATAGCTATTTGGAAGAACTTCACTTTATCTTTGTTTTTGATCTATGGGTCTAAAACCCATTGAATGATATCAGTCATTCATTGGCTCGACAGTTAAGTCTTGCATCCAGACTGAATATCTAGCCCTAAGAGCTTGCAGAATGTACAATCAAAGAATAGATGTTTGATAGATTCTGGACAAGAGAGCTTACAATTGAAGTTTACTTGAGCTATAAGATCCCTTCCAACTCTATCAAAAGTTGTCAGTCTTTCCCTCACAACTAACCATTATACAAATGATACTTTAGG
>JANQAP020000258.1:121454-132061 GCA_026874005.2 Erythroxylum coriaceum
CTTCTTTTTTGATACAATGTTCTCCAGCGTCAAGAAAGGCTCAGCCCATTTCAGTTTAGATGGCTTGACTAAGTCACAGTCACATGTATCATCTATCATCAGCTTCAAAACCTTTGCATTCTCATTAATAAACGTGGTCAGAAACTTGGTGTTGTCTAGTATCACTCTAATTGAATCCACACTTCCGATCTTTTCTAGCATCAGTCCAATGCAATGAGGTGCACTCACACTCCAGAACACTGTACGGCGCTTTTCCATAAACTACCTGCCTACATCCCCCACCCAGCCCGTGGTAGGACACACCACAATTTGAACTGCATTGTCAACTCCAACCTCCTGGATGACTCCATCCAACAATCTTTGCACAGCATTTATGTCACTGATTATTGCTGAAACGTCAGTTGAGCCAAGATAGATTGCGCCCTGAGGGCATTCCACAATGAAAATAACTAGGTTCCTGCCCTTCTCATCAGTCCACTCATCCAACAAAATAGTGCATCCATTGCTTCTCCATGAATACTTAACCTTCTCTATATATCCCAGCATCTCTTTCACTTCATCCTGAAGAATCCACCCTTTCAGATCCTTCGTAGTGGGGATATTATACTTCCTCTGACCAATACCAGAGATAGCATTTATCATTGTTCGGAAGCTAGGGGAATTGACAACACTCAAGTCAATACCTGTTTCATAGAAAAATCTCCAGATGGACTTCTGGGCTTGCCTTGCTGACATATCTTTTACTTCACCATTAGCAGCAGCAATTCTACAACCAACCCTTTTATCATGGAACGGAATTTCTTCTGTAACAGAATCTTCTAGAACAGAACGCATGTTTGCAATATTATCTGTCTGCGCTACGGTAGATTTGCCAGCTTCAGACTTGATACTCTTAGCACCATTCAAGTCTAGAGATCTTTTTCACAACACCTTGGAAGATCTGGCTGGTACATGTTCCCAACTTCCTTGGCAAGATTTCCTCGCCTGGACTCTAGTAAGATGCTTCTATACTGTTCCTTCACTCTGTTGGGAACCTTCTCACAAGACTCAACATCTTTTTGTACTCCCCCTAAGTGATACTTCAGTCGATAGTATCCATTCATTACTTTGCCACAGTAGTTGCATTGAACTTTGATCTCAAGTGTACCGTGATCAAGAATATCAATTAAGGTAACTGCTGGTAGTCATTACTCTACATCAAGGAATTCTAATGCTGTACAGTTCTATCAAGGCCAATCAAAAGAGGATCCAATCCAAGTCTTTCTGACGCTTCAGCTGAAGACCCACAAAAGTGGCTGGGATTATACAAGAAAATTTTGGGAGACAGAGGCAATCAATCCTTAAAACACGATTATAATAGTGTAGTTGGTAATATGTTCTCAATACTTTCTTTTTGTTTACTTGGTTCCTTAAACAAAATAAAATATTCATACTTGGTACTTTTAGAAGGTTCATTTACAATACATTCAAAGAGAATAAAACGTTTTCAGGTTCCCTTTATTTGAATTCTGATGAGAAAAATCCAGCACAGTTTCCTAGATGGTACAACCTATCCCAAGAATATTCACAACATAATAACAATCAATCTACTAAACAGAGGTGAAAATGGGCAGGCAGGATCTCTATTAACAGCACTTGGAACTCCTTGAACAATATACAGGAACCCTAGTAGGTATGTCAGAAAACCAAATTAATTTATCTAACACCGATAGCCGGAAAATCATGATTCCCAATACTCAGATTAAAAGATAGGTTACGAGTATCCGATGCGCATATCAAGTTCAATTCATATAATAATCAGACACCACACCGGGTTCTTGGCTTGGCATATTCAAAATGAAGTTGAGTAGACAAAACAATATCAGAAAAAAATAGGAAAAAAGGAGCAGATTTTTCGGACGCATCTGGTTGGTTTTAACTTTTTTAGTGACAAAAAGACCAACTGTATTGTCATTCATTCATCTTTTTTTAAAAAAAGAAAAAATAGAATTAGAAAGCTCAGAAGACTTGTACTTTAGGCATTAGTGAAGTGTACAAAGAGAGAAGATGAATAAATGATGTAAATGTGAAGGGAAAGAGGCATAGAAAGCAAGAACCTTGGATTAAGCATAATAATGTACGCAACTGTTGAGATCATGGCAAGAGCGAGGGAGGAGACGGAGGTTGGCGGAATAGAAGAAGACTCTTTTCTTTCTTGCTATTTGTTTGGGTTGTGTGTTTCTCTGTCACATCCACAATGGTTCAAATCGGGGGACACGGCTACTTGGCGCGTGAACTTCATGTTGGAATCCAAAAGGGACAATATCATAATATTTCCAAGAAATAAAAAAGTGAGAAGAGGCCAGAAATAAGTCCATCCAAACTACAAAATCTCTAAATTAAATGTATTTCATATTTCTAACTACAAGCAGACATCCATACATTGTACAAATCAAAACCCTTCTTTACACAATAACATATTATGCAATAGATAGGAGTTGTCATCTGATCCCATCATTGGCCATGCCAGGAGGATGAAGAAGAAGAACGCCTTCTTTCGACGAATTTTCAGGCTTCTCTTCCACACGCATCTTTTTCTCACACACCTCTTGCTCTTGTTGTTCATCATCCTCTATAATGTCACTGCTCAAGCTTCTACTCGGTTTATTTTTTGATAATGTTGGTGGTGGGTGCGGATCAGAGCATTCGAGTACTTTGTTAGAATCTTCTTGGGGTTTTAGACTTACGCTTGTTGATTCTGAAGGATGTTGACAAGATAAGTTGGTTGGGGTCAATGAAGAAGAAGAAGAAGAGGTTTTGGGAGAGAGCAAATCAATCCCAGCTTTCTGCTGTTCCTCCACTATCTTTTGCAAGTACCTCGCGTGCTCCTCTATCCTCAGCTGAAGTGCTCTTTGAACCTAAGGCAACCCAGGATAGAATCATTCATACACCCGATGGGCAGTCAGGCAGAGCATATGCATTAGTGGCCTCTTAATAATAATTCAGTAGTCCATAGTCCTACCTCAAGCTGTTCATGCAGTTGTTTCTGAACTTCCATTTGCATGCGTAAAGCCTCTGCAATTTGTATTGTCCTACGAAAGAAAATGAGGATCAGAAGAAAAATATGTCAACAATAACCTGACATTGCAAAGCAACCATGCCATGTTCATAAAGCAATTACCCTTTTCTTCGCCCATCAATTTCAATGCTACTCAAAATTGTCTTCTTTTCTTCAGCACTAGAAGTCTTCTTCTCTGTAAAAGGGATGAAAGAAAAAAAGTGGCCACATGCCTTAAATATTTTCTTACATACACAAAAACAGGAAATGTATCAACCTGGATGTTGATACTAATAACAGTGATGATTTACCACAAAAGATAATCAATCATGAAGATGATGTCACCATTTTTTGAAACTCTTACCTTCCTTTTTGTCGGGCAAATATTTGGCAATTCGATATTTCTGGAAAAGAAAGAAATGTAAGTACTAAACATTATTCAGTAATAAAACTTTGACAACAAGTACACAGCAAGCCATATTGGAGGATTTCCCAGAGTACCTGTAGGTGGCTTTTCACATGATAAATGGTCAAACCTTCAATATTCATAAGCTTCAAGACAGCCTTCGGCGTAGCCTCTGCATTTCAAAACAAATCACGGAAAATCGTACATCAGTAAAGGGATAAAGTAAAAGAAATTGAAAAGACAAGGGAGAAACAATCTAAGAATATATTTGTAAATGAGCTGTGAATTGGTAACATCAGTGGAACAGTTTTACTGAATCGGCACAACAGAGCTACACTCCACTTGTTTGGTAGGAATGACAAAGGAACTTACTTTCTGCCCCATCAAGCTTGTTGACGGCCTCTACAAAGCACTCATGGAGTTCGGGAGTCCATCTCATTCTTGGCTTATGTGCACTGGCTGGCCCTGGAGAAGAGTGACTTGACAGAGCATCAACAGGTGGTGCCCCAGAACTAAAATTTGGATTACATTTCAATCCTATAAGTGGTTTTGGTGAAGCCTCTGGTGTTTCATATATTTCCTGTATGGCAGCAGTAGCCACCAAGATAAAGCATTTATTAAATAAAGATGATGCTACTACAGGCCCTGCCGCCCACTCAATGAGTCAATTCACAGAAAAATAATGTGCAGAAGTGCCTGGCCAATGATGCATAAACAGATTTTTGCAGTAAAAAAATCAGAGAATGGGCTGAAATGGTTCCAGATGTCTTCATTCAATTATCATTCTTGAGACAACTAGAATTTATTTCGTTGCAATCTACAAATACTTCCAAATTCTTATCATCCCAACTCCTCCTTTCTTCAGTCCAGGTTTAAGTCCAACACTAACCATGCAAAAGTCACCAAAAAGTATGAACTTTTATGAGTTAAAACTTACTACTTATTAGAACAAGGAGAATGATTGGAATATAAACTGATGGTGAAAGGAAATGCATAGGATGGGAAAGTGAAAATGTTGAAGTTTCCCCGAGACTTTTACCTGATAAATTTTTTTCTCAAATGGAACATTTTATAGCAATATCACAACCTGTGGTACATATAACACCATACTTCTCCACAATACATGAAGCAGAAGCCTCAGGGTCATTCACACTTTTCCCACCCAAAACCATCACATAATCCTAACTAGATTGGGAAGAACTTAAAAACAAGTCTCCAGTGATCTTCACGTGGACTTGCACCAACCTACTTCTAAGTTCGACAGGAACTAAATTTTAACAAAAAAAAAGAGACAGATTTGTGTTCACATCCTAGTAACTTTTAAATGTCATCATTAAACCTTACAAATGTTTCATAGAAAATCTTAACAGGATACGGTTTATGGCAGCTAGAATTACTTACATCAAGCCTGGGATTTTTTCCGTTGTCTGTGATTGCTAAATCAAGCTCGTCAGACAAAAACTCCAGATCTAGTTGCTCTGTAAATGCTATTTGGTCATTTTGGCAATTCATCCCATCAAAGCTTCCATCAGAGAGGTCTCCAGTCAAATTAAGAAAATCCTTCATGGCAACATCAGATTGCCCTTCAATATATGAGTTGCTAACATCACTACTGAACAGCAGCGGAGAGCTTGTTGAATCAACAACAGAAGCAGGATGGCCATGTGAAGGATGTGGAAGAAAAGGTAAATTTCCAAGCTGCCGACTAGTTTCAGAGCTTGAAGAAGATGACAAGTACAAACTGGTGCAGAACACAGAAGACCGTTGAAATGTGCTCTTAGAATGTTGAATATATGATGCAGGAGAAACTGGGCTATCTGGTCCTGATTTGAAAGGATACTTTTGAGGTTGAACAGTGGATGATGGCATATTTCTACAGGAACCGAAATATTTTCTTCCTAGTAAAGGGATGGACAAGAAGAGTATTCACTTGTCAATGACCTTTGGCCTTCTGATTCAATAGAAAATAAATCATGAACTGGTGACGGAGCAGTGGCAACTACTTGGTTAGACTCATAGATTCTAATAAATACAGCACCATGATGACTTAAAAGAATAGTCCAAACTTCACCCACCTAACACTTTAGCATTGCCATCTGCTACAATCAAGTAGAAAGTCTTTGAGAGGTCAAATTTAAATTGCATGACAGATTCATGAGGTTTTATTGATTTAAAAGAAAAACAACATGAAAATTGATCTGTGACTCAAAAAACCACCGATAAGGTTCAGATGACTCTATAATAGGGAGATATGTACTGATCTAGACCATCCCCAGACGAGTTACACTTTTCTAACAAAATTCAACAATTGTACCTAGGTTGCAAACTGATTTCAGCATCAGCGAATTGTCACATCAGCAAGCTGCTAAGTTTTGAAGTCACAGGTTAAACCACACAATTTAGAGGCTCTCCATCAAATGATAGCAAGATTGATCTCGAATGCTTATCTCCACTAAGTAAAACTGTAGACCAAAACAACCATATGATTAATCACCATAGACTAAGTACATATGTAAATAGCTATTTGATTCATTGAAGATCATATATATCTCCTCAGAACAAGTTGCATGCATTTTAGTTAACTGATAGCACAAAAGAACAAAAACAACCTACAATGCGAGTAAGGAGAATGTGACTATCGAAGAAACAGAGGAAGCCATACTTCTACCCAAAAGCAACTACCACGAAAATGACAAAAAAAATAGTAGCACAAAAACCTGTCAGAATACTTTAAACATCTGAAAATCTCAGTTTAATAGATGGCAAACTCCTCCATCCACATTCATGGTCATATTTTCCACATTCATTGTCCATTCCATATTTACATGCACCAACACAACCACTTTGTTTCTTCATTTTACTGTTCTACATTTCAAATGGGGCAACCTGAACTGTCAGAAGTGCTTTCAAATAAGCTTTCCAGAACTGTAATAAGTACCATCTTAGTTTCATCTATGACCAGAAGACACATCCCTACTCCATCATACCATCTCTATGTACATACTAAAACTACAGAGCGATGAATGTAAAATATGACAAGACCAAATGGACAGATTAGAATGTAGTGCTGGTTGACTGCACTTGTTTCCACAAGAGGTCATATCAAACTGTATGCATATGGAAAGGAGATGTTGCCTGACTTACACTGTAGATAACAGAACAATAAGCCACTTAACGGAATTTAGAACTCAGCTTATGAATTAAAACACACACAAAATGGTGAGAAAAATACAGCATAAATAAACTGAAACTAACAATCAAAAGCAACAAGCTCTCGCACAACACTCGTCCTCCTGCTTCTACAACAACAACAGCGACTACTACTACTACTGCAACCACCACCAGCCACTCGTGTCAGTCTATAATAACAAGAAATTTCATTCCTATGAAGGAAGAAATGATAACAGGGAAGGTGAGGAGTAAAGTGGTCAGCACAGAAGCACAAAACCCAAAAACAATGGACTTAATTGAGATGAAGGTGTTTACTTTGGAAGGAGCTCAGCAACATATGATGCGTAAATCCAAAACAAAGTGAAAGGAAAATCATATTGCACAAAAAGAAGGGACAGCACAATAAATCTAAAAGTTGAAAACAAAAGATAATGGATTTTATGAACAAATACAAGGAAAACAAGATTAGAAGTAATTGGGTTGGAGAAATAGAGGGGACCGAATATGGTAAACGAATAAAAATACGACTACTATTGTATATCAACTCATCAAGTTAAGAGCATCAGAGAGCAAAAAACAGAAAGGTTAGAGCTTGAGCTATTCAAGAACCAAGTAACAGCAAAACAAGGAAGGCAGAGAGAGAAAATCCCACCATGGAATCCAAAGACTGAGCTTTAAAATTTGAAGATGAGAAAGAGATGTACCAAACGTTGAGATAAAATAATCATCCTTCTGCAGCTGCTGTTTCTCCTACCATATAATGGTTTGATGATGAGAACTACAGACCCCATTCCATCAGCACAAGACAAGAGATAAAATAAACAAGAAATCCATTAATTAAGACCCAAAAAAAGAATAAATATGTTGAATTGAAGGATAGAATCATAGCATTGGCAAGTGAGTAAGTAGAGGCAACATTGTCATTAATTACTAGTCACGATTCATGACTAGTAACTAAATTTAACTATTTCAGACAAAAATTAATCCTCATTTTATTTTTTAATTATTTTTACTCAATTGCTTGATTGATAAAGACGTAGCCCAAAGTTCCGTGTTCTCCACGCTCCAAATGCCCTTTTTCTTTGCTTTAATTATCTTGAGTTAAATAATTATAATATCTTTATTTCTTGCTCAATAACAAAATTAAATCCAATTCATTATTTTTAAATTATTAAATTTATTAATAATTTTATATTATTTACTGTTCATTAAAATAAATAATAATAGTCAGCTTTAAATGTGCCGATAAACGAGTGTTCGTATCACATATAATTTAGCACGATCATCGGTAACAGACAAAAGAGACAGCAAAGCATAAGAAAGTATAGCCTAGTTACCAGTTTCTGAAAAGGATTCAGTAGCTTTAGCCAATTTGTGACGTCGCTACCGAGAAAAGGCCGTATTAGTATTATTACTAGAGGACCCATTTTTTTCCCAATGTCGCAGCCTACAGCTTGCAATATAAATGGATGCCATTGCCCAAATCAAAATAAAAAAACAAAATCAAAATCAAAATCTGCCCTTACCGCTGCCTTTTAGTTTTTTCTTTTGTTTCTTTATTTTATTTTATATTATATTATTTTCCAGTGTTTGACTTGGTTGAGTGAATTTGTGAATTGTATCATCTCCGTCAATTTAAACATAGGCCAAAAGGGTTAAATGGACGCTAACGGTTACATTGGTATATAAAATAGATCTTAACGTTTCACGTTATTTAAATTAAACCTTAACGTTTGTAAAATATTCAAAATAACCCTAACATTTGAAAAACGTTCAGATTGAACATTAACAATTAACCGAGTTAGGGCATTGTTAGTTATCTACCGACGTGACTCAAAAATTTCTAATGTGAAATTTTTTAATTTTGTAGATGTGGGATCCATTAGAAGCTAACATGAATTTTTTAGTAGATGTGGGTCCCACCTCCAAGTAAAATGCTGTATTTTTTTTTAAAAAGAGGAAACATTATGTTGGACCCCATTTTCGGAGCCGAACATCGAGTATGGGATCATGAAGCTTGAGTGTAGAGGAAGGCTTAGAGTTTGGAAATTTAAAAGAAAAAAATCTTTTGGAAGCAAAAGCGGGCTTTGCCACGGCGAACATTTTGGAAAATCCCTTAGAACCTTCGGAAATTTTACGTCGCGACGAGTGATTAAACTTTGCCGCGGCAAATCCTGAAATTTTATCTTCGCCACGGCAGACTCACCACGCCAACAAAAATAAAGAACTTCAGGTTAATTACACCGCGGTGAACAAGTGTAACTTTGCTGCGGCGAAAACCCCTGTGACAAAACTCATAACCTAAACTACTAATCTTACTAAAATGCAAACTTAAAATCCTTCAACCACATTCATCAATTCAATCCAAAAACAAAATGGATAAGAACGTAACCAGAAACAGTTTCTCAAAATCTTATTCTCATTTCCATAAACGGATACTTTGCAAAAACAAGAAGAAATCATAGACAAATCCAAACATATATTTCATTAATATCAAAAGTAAGAGTTTTACAAAGGTTTAATGGCATTTCAAGCCACAATACATCATCTACTTCATAATCCAAAAATACAAAAGATACTTGAAATGCAGCTAAACCCTTAAATTATAAAAACCTAACTCAAAAATCAAAAGTATGCAAACTTGGAGTGATGTCATGACTCTTGACTTACTCGATCTCTTGCTCATCACCTGAATGGGACGGAATTAGGAGGGGGTGAGCTTAAAGCTCGTGGGTAACAATTTTATAACCAATAACAAACAAAATCATTGTAAAAATTCACATGGAATCATAAAGCACATATTTTTCAAATTCTGATTCATCAAGCAATTTGTAAGCAATATAAATCAAGCATTAAACAAGTTGGTCAACACAGAGTACATCAAAAATCATAAACACGTAGGCACATCCAGAATGGTTTGGGTGGATCCAAAACAGAACGTACTATACATTTCCCATACGGGTCCTGTGTAGCCGTGAATAGAACGTACTATCGCAGTCCCACTTATTGGTCTTGCGTAGCCGTGAACTTATGGGAGTCCATAAAGGAGCTCCATGCCACTAGCTGGCAGGCGGGAGAAGCCTTTTGTCAAAGTGCACTTGACTTAACTTAGGAAACCACCACAAACTCATATAATCATGCATTTCACAATTCGTAAACATATTACCTCAATGGCATTTTTTTGAAACTTGACTTCATAATCATAATATCGTTTCAAAAATTAATATCCTTTCAAAAATCATTTTCATCATTCATTTCATAAACCAATAACACAATTCATATACACACATGTGGCACATTGTCAAAGCATTCAAAAAGCCTTAACGGCAAATTTATAACACAATTGAAAACATTTCAAATTTTCTTGGTTTGGAAGAAACATTAAGGGCTTATTACTTAATTATAAAAGTGTAACCCACCTTGAAATCCTTGCTTATAAACTTGCTTAGGAATGTCTTCGCTCTTACTCCTCTTGCCTCTCTTGCCTCACTTGATTTCCTTAAATAATAACCAAATTTCCATTTAATTTGGTTTAGAAATCGGAAAGTCATACCTAAACAATCTAAACTATTCCTTATGCTGAAACAAAATTCTATATTCAGCTTCCATCCAGAAATTTAAATTCTTATAGACTTAATTTAGACTCAATTACTTCATATAATTTGTAGCCCTATGTCTCTTATTTAGAACAAATCAAAAATCAGTCCATTTGGGTAACTACACCAAAAGTTATGCCCAAAATACCAAAGCATGTTCGTGCAGGAAAAATTGAGTTTGCCGCAGCGAACTTGTCCAGAAACATGCTCCGAAGACATGCTTTGCGACTTTTTCCAGTTTTTAACTTCCTACCTTTTTCATAAACCCATCTTCACCCTAAACCATCTTTTCTACTTCATTATCAACTTCATTTAAACCGATTATCATTCACAACAAATTCATAATCTACTTTTGATCATTAATCCAAACACTAAAACATTCACATAAACCATTCAT
>JANQAP020000258.1:174220-187739 GCA_026874005.2 Erythroxylum coriaceum
GAGAAAACAAGAGAGTTTCTTTGCAAAAGAAAGTGATGTCAAGAGAGCTTTTTATTCTAAACAGCCTATGTTTGTACCGTTGTATAAAGAGGCATTGATCAACACTAATTCCAAGTGGTTTGACACCAATTTAGGGAATAGAACACAAAATTGATTTCATCCCTAGTGCTTTAATTCCAAACCGACCAACCTATAGAAGTAATCCTAAAGAAACAAAAGAACTTTAACAACAAGTAGAGGAACTCATGGCTAAAGGATGTGTGAGAGAAAGCATGAGTCCATATGCTGTTTGGTGTTACTTGTGCCTAAACAACATGGGACATGGAGGATGTGTGTTGATTGCCGAGTTATTAACAAAATCACTATAAAGTATAGACATCCCATTCCTAGATTAGATGATATGCTTGATGAATTGCAAGGTTCTTGTGTGTTTCTAAAATTGATTTGAAGAGTGGATATCATCAAATCAGAATGCTTAAGGGAGATGAGTGGAAAACAACCTTCAAAACAAAATATGGATTATATGAGTGGTTAGTTATGCCATTTGGTTTAACTAATGCACCTAGCACATTTATAAGGTTAATGAATCATGTTTTACGCGCTTTCATTGGTAGATTTGTGGTTGTTTATTTTGATGACATTCTAATTTATACCAGAAGATTAGATTAGCATATTGATCATTTGAGAAGTGTTCTAAGTGTTTTGCATGAACAACAATTGTATGCTAACTTTAAAAATTGTTCCTTTTGTATAGATCAGATTGTGTTTCTTGATTATGTTATTTGTGTTAAGGGAATTTCAATTGATGAGGAAAAGGTTGGAGCTATTCGTGATTGGCCTACTCCTAAGACAATTATTGATGTGCATAGCTTTCATGGTTTGGCCAGCTTTTATAGGAGGTTTGCTAAGGATTTCAGTACCATACCCGCACCATTGAATGAAATTGTGAAAAAGAATGTTGGTTTTAAGTGGGGTGATGAGCAAGAAAATGCATTCAATTTGATTAAGGATAGGTTGAGTTTTGCACCATTGCTTGCTTGACCTGACTTTGCTAAACTTTTGAGATTGGGTGTGATGCTTCAAGTATTGGCATTGGAGCTGTTTTGATGCAGGAACGACGCCCCATTGCATTCTTTAGTGAGAAATTGAGTGAAGCAACCCTTAACTACCTAATTTATAATAAAGAGATGTATGCATTGGTTTGCGCTTTACAAACTTGGCAACATTACCTATGGCCCAAGGAATTTGTCATACATACTGATCACGAATCCTTGGCATGCCAAGTGGATGGAATTCGTTGAAACTTTCCTCTATATGATCAAGTATAGGCAAGGAAAAGAAAATGTGGTTGTTGATGCATTATCTTGAAGGTATTCTCTTATCTCTACTTTAAGTGCCAAATTACTAGGATTTGAGTATATCAAAGACTTATATTCTAATGATCCTGATTTTACTAATGTTTATGTAGCTTGTGAGAAAGTTACATTTGGAAAGTTTTATAGGCATGATGGATATTTATTTCGAGAGAACAGATTATGTGTGCCTATGTGCTCTTTAAAGGAGCTGGTTGTGAGGGAAGTTCATAGTGGTGAATTGATGGGTCATTTTGGTGTGAGGAAAACTCTATATGTCTTGCATGAACATTTCTTTTGGCCAGAAATAAAGCGTGATATTAAGCGAATTTGTGAGAAGTGCATCACTTGTAGATAATCCAAGTCTAAGGTCTTACCTTATGGATTGTACACCCCTTTACCCGTACTTAGTGAACCATGAGTTGATATCTCTACGAACTTTATATTGGGAATACCTAGGTCAAAACGGGGTAGGGGTTCGATAGGTGTTATTATTGACAGGTTTTCCAAAGTGGCGCATTTCGTTGCTTGCCATAAAACTGATGATGCCAATAATGTTGCTGATTTGTTCTTTAAGGAAGTAGTTCATTTGCATGGTATGCCAAAAAACTTAGTTTCTGATTGTGATGCAAAGTTTTTGAGCTACTTTTGGAACACATTGTGGGGTAATTTGGGAAACAAACTTCTCTTTTCAACTACTTGCTATAACAGATGGGCAAACAGAGCTAGTAAATCAAATTTTACCTATTTTGTTGCGTTCTATTATTCAAAAGAATTTGAAGAATTGGGAAGAGTGTTTGCCACATGTTGAATTTGCTTACAATCGAGGTGTTCATTCTACTACTAATCTTTCACCTTTTGAGATTGTGTATGGCTTTAATCAATTAACTCCTTTGGATTTGTCACATTTGCCAATTGATGAGAGAGTTAGCTTCAATGGCAAAAAGAAGGCTAAAATGGTGAAACAAATGTATGAAAAGATGAGGTAGCAAATAAAAAAGTGAAATGAACGATATGCTATTCAAGCAAACAAAGGGTGCAAGAAAATTATGTTTGAATCGGGAGATTGGGCTTAGGTGTATATGCACAAGGAAAGGTTTCCAGCTCAAAGACGTACTAAGTTGCATCCTCGAGGCGATGGTCCATTCCAAGTTGTTGCGAGAATTAATGATAATACCTACAAACTGGATCTCCCAGGTGAGGACAATATTAGTGCTATATTTAATATTTCTGACCTTTCTCCCTTTGACGAGGGTGAAGATTCGAGGACGAATCCTTTTGAGGAAAGAAGGGATGATGAGAACCAAGCAGTTAATGTGCAGATAGTTATTAAAGACCCTTTGCACATTCCAAATGGTTTACTTACAAGGTCAAAGGCCAAGAAGATGAAGGAAGTACTTAATGGGCTGATTCAAGATATTTGCACGAAATAAGTTATTTTGGGCCAAAAGAGAAGCCTTGAAGGTGGAACATACAACCCAAGTATTATTAATGTGGTCCTTAGTGGGCATATATTAGAGTTAGTTTGGTCTTAAATGGGCTGATTAGCCCACTAAGGCTAGGTACTACAAAATTTGGGCTAATGGGCATACGAAACAAACTTGTTTTCACTTCTTTTGTTAGGTTTAGACCTAGGGCATATAAATATGCATCTTATATATTCAGGAACAACTTTTGACATCTTTTTATGAGAATTGAGAGAAACTTATCTTGGGTTCTTCATTGAATTGTAGAACTTATCAAGATTGATTCAATCTTGTGGTGTTCAAACCTGACTTATCATTCCCTCTTCTCATTTATTCTAAAGTGTGGCATCCATATCCTTCTTTTTATTCTTTGTTTGTGTTTGTTGAGACCTGATTTAGCTTTCTTAGAGGTGGAATCTATCTTGCTTTGTGGCTGTCCAGATTTAGTCATTTTGGGCTTTGCATCAATTTGCAAGGGGAGTAGCGTTGTGGCAATCAAGGTTGCAAAACTGTGTTGGACTTTTTACCCAAGAAGTTGAATTCATTGCGGTAACTAAATCATGTGAGGAAATGTTGTGGATAAAAAAATTTCTACAAGAGCTTGAGTTCAAGCAAGATCAATATGTTTTATTATATGATTGTTAGAGTGCTATTCACTTAGGAAATAATGCTTCTCTCTATGCAAGGTAAAAATATATTGATAGTCAGATATCATTAGATAAGAGATGTGTTTGGCACATAAATTATTGTAGTTAGAGAAGATCCACTCAGATGAAAATGGGTTTGATATGATGATAGAGACATCACGAAAGGAGAAGTTTAAAACATGTCGGTTAATTGTGTTACCTCCCGCATTGGCGTGATGGGGAGTTTGTTAAGAAAACTTGACTTTAAGTTAAAAGAAAAGGAAATTGTGCCAAGCAAGATTGACAATATGGCCGATCATTCACGAAGCAAAAATGAATGACCAAATAAAGGTCTTTTATCTCCAAGTTTCAGAGGGATTGGTCTCCAAGTATACGAAGGTTATAAATTGGGCATGTTTTGTCCTTTTTTATACATGCAAAATTTGGTGTCTTTATTTCACAATTTTATTTATTATTTTTATCTATAATTAACACAAAAATAATAAGATTAAATTTATTTACATTATTTGATCGCGCACCTAATTCCCCCCTCGTAACTTTACAAATAATTCTTGTATAGCTTTTATCTGTTAGACATTTACACTCTTAAAATAATTCTAATGGAAACATAACTATTTTCCATTTCAAAATTCAAAAGTTTACTTTATCATGCAAATACTTTATTTCTATTATTTTATGAACTCATGACGTTGTCTATATGTTTTTATGATTTCGTCACAACTGTAAAACATACCTATGATGTTATTTTTTTTCCTTTACATATTTGTATGTTCATTTATTTTATGTTTTTATGTTAGAATTATCTAAAGAATATAATTCCTAAATTAGTGAAAATTTATTCTTATAATAAAATATAAATCATCGTCACGAACATGAAAGATATTTTACATTTTGTGAAGTAAAAATAGCAATAAACTAAAAAATTACCAGTCTTTTCTTTGTAAAAAAGAGTTAATGTTCTTGTTTGTTGTCTGCTGGTGGTATAAATGGACCAAATTTTAAGATTCAATAAAAAATGCAAGGAAAAGACAAGCTGGTACTTGTGTACTTATTATAGAGAAAGAAGTCTTTTTTAATAAATTAATTGTAAAAAAATTATAAATTAATTTTATAATACTGGTTTAAACTTTAAAAAGTAGTACTAAAATGTTTAAATTTTTAATTTATATCAAAAATAGTTCGATATTAAGTTTTTTATTAAGTTAAATGACGTGGTGAATTATGTCAAATTAGTGTTTTTGCTTAGTTATTGTCACATACTGTAGTTGTGTTACGTATAAAATTAATTATTTATTAAATTGAAAGTATCTCCAATTTCTAAAATCATAAAATTAAGTGTTGGTTACTAAAAAATCTTAAATTTGAATGAAATTTGTAATTATAGCCTAAACTTTAAAAAGTGGTAATAAAATGTTCAAACTTTAAATTTTACAAAAATGATAGACTCTCTATTTATAACTTACGAGTGGATGTTAAATTGAGCACATACAAGCTCAAATAAGGTTCCATCCTAAAACCAATTGGTAATCGGAGGAGTAACTTACTAGGCTTATATGCATACTCTAGGCCATATATTCTTTTCATGTGAGACAAACTCCTACTTATATTTCAACAAAGTGAAATTAATTTTTCATGTTGGTAATTAATTTATTTAATATTAAAATAATAAATATTTTTTTAAAAAAATTTATTCTTCTATTCTCCCTATTTTCCCATTCATATCTGCCTATAACCTTCCTTTCTCCGTCACATTTTCCTGCAAAGATCATGTATAAATGTAGCCATCTCATTATGCCTTAAAAACGTGTTATATGCAAAGATTGGGATGAATCTTTGGATGCAAAAGCTTGATATATGTAACGTTGATATCCATCGCAAATTGTTTATTGAGTTTTAATAATGTCATTTCCTTTTACTAGGTATCCCTATAGATGTATTCACATAAAAAATTTGACATGGTACAAATTTAGATTGTTACACTTGAAGAAAAATTTTGAACAAAGTTATATTTATGTTCACTTATAGGATTATTGACATGAAGGAACAATTACTACTATATGCAAATAAGCAATCGAGATGTGATGCCATGCACTATCCTCAAAGATTGGATTTTTATCGCTTGTGCCATGCACTGTATCGAACTCTCAAGGATCAGGGCAAGAAGATAGTTGAGTTCTTAAAATAGTATTAAAGCTTTATATTGCTATTAAAACTAGAAAATATATGAATTGTCTGATATTATAGGAGACGAGTGTCAATATGTCTGCAACTTCTTCTCATTCTTCCAATCCATCCATGGAAAATAGGTACATATAATTATAATGATGGTTTGACATTGAAAATGCAATGGACTAGTAATGAATCTGGTAAATTTCCCTTTTGCAGTAAATTCCTGACTTCTTCAATTTTTTGATCATAAGGTTAGGCAAAAAACATGAAGTTTGTAGTAGGATGGGATGGTCATTGGTGTTGAATGGAGTCTAGGTATGTGCACCTGCCACCCTTTCCTGACAAATGAAATCTTCATTTGCATGCTTAAATATACAATTCACATTCTTTTAATAACTATTTTTACATGATGATATATTGAGTGTCTAGCCCTATTTTAAGACTTTAGGTGATCATAAACGCGTCTATGGTTCGTGCGAATGAAAAACAAGTGAAAACAAGTTAAATGAAGCTCTTCTGGGGAGAGACACAACCATGTAGGGCGTTACACACTCGTTTCCTTGACTTACACAACAGTGTAAACTAACCATGTAAGTTTCTAGAACTGTATGAATAAATGTGTAAAGAGTGAAGACATACATGGTTGCTATATGCTTGTGTGAATGATATACATGGCCATATGTGACGTCCATGTAACTCTTTGTAACCATGTAAGTCTATGAATCAAGTGACACTGGAAGAGACATGATCACTTATATGACTGTGTATGTGATAATGTAACTTGTAGAAAACCTAATTACGAATGTAAAAGAAGAGAAGAGATACATTTTTTAATTGGTATGCCTAAAAACTCCAAAAAGGGAAAAGAAAATAGAGAGAGTAAGTAGTTTCTGATTCTCATCATTGTTTGATTGTTTTAGGATTGATTTTTGAGTTTATTAATTTGCACATTAACTTTAGTTTCAATCTCGAATCTTTCTGAGATAACTTATTGTTATGAGGTGAGAGAATAAATTTTGTAAATCCTTATTTGTGATTAATAAATTTGTTTATCGATTTAGCCTGTGATTTTCCCCTACTCCAGATAATTTTTCACGTAAATATTGTAAATCCTTATTTGTGATTAATGGATTTGTTTGTTGATTTGTTTGACCCTTAAAGATAGTTATGTTTTGGTTATGTTTTTCTCCTTTTTCCTAACAAGTGATATTATAACCATAATAATGGAAGGTGGAAATAACTCTATGGTCAAATTGACATCATTAAACTACTCTTTTGAAGGCCCATAATAGAGGACCTCTTATATTGCAAGGATTTGTTTGATCCTATTGATGTGGATAAAGGTGTGAAGAATGATATTCCTTTAAAAACTAAAAGATGTAAGATAAAGAATGGGAGAAGATGAAGTGAAGAACTCTGGGCATGATTTAACAATGGATTGATATTAACATTTTCAACTATATGTCTCAAGAGACGGATCCTTTTGAGTTGTGGAAAAAGCTAGAAGGACTCTATGAAAAGAAGACTGCTTATAATAAGGTTTCATTGATTAAAAGCTTGTAAACTTGAAGATGAAAGCGGGAAATTTGTGTCGAAGCATCTGAGTGATTTTCAGGATATAATTAAAAAGCTTACAATAATGAAGATCATTCTTAATGACAAGCTCCAAGTTTGTTCTTACATGGATAGCTGGGAGACATTGGTAGTGACGATTAGCAATCCAACTTTTGAAGGTGTGCTCTCTTTGGATGTAATCAAAGAGATTATGTTCAGTGAAGAAATTAGAAGAAAGGATATAAGAGTTGATAATGTGCATGCTTTCTTGGCAGAAAATAGGGGAAAAGGCAAGAGTTGGGATCCTAAAGGTGACAAAAATGTGAAGACATGCCATTATTTCGATAAGCCAAGACACATAAAGAGGTTCAATTATAAATGGAAAATGGATAAGAAAAATCAAGATCATCAAAATGATGGTGAAGATAAAGAGCAACACTGTAACTTCTTCAAGCACTGATGAAGTGATATTCCTAGTTTCTGTGACAAGTGATTGCCTTGATGTCAGTGATTCAAGTTCTGACTGACTGATTAATACAGGAGTGTCATGTCATTGTTTCCAAAAGTAAAGTGCTTCTTAAACTAAAAGAACGGAGACTTCAGGAGTTTGTTGTTATGGGTGATATCCGAGTTCAAACAAACGTTAAAAGTTTTAACCTTGAGAGATGCATGATACATTCCCAGCTGAATCTATTATACGCATTAGATTAAGAAGGATTCAAATACACTTTTAGGGATAGGAAGTGGAAGATGTCAATGGGAGAAATAATTGTTGCTCAAGGAGAATTGTGCTGCATATTGTATAAGACATAGGATGATGGTGGTAGAGAAGCATACACAGTCAAATACAAGGCTTTTCCAAATTTATGGCATCAACATTTAGTATACATGGTTGGCTAGTAAATCCCTTATCCTAGTGAAAAACTCTTTACCCTTTAATCCTTATGATCATTGCTTAGCAGAAAGCAACATATAATCTCTTTCAAGAAACAATCTACAAGGAAGATGAAGATATTAGGGTTATGCATTCAGATGTTTGTAACCCTATTGAGGAGGAGTCAATAGGAGGTAACACATATTTTTTAAAATTCATTGATGATGCTCTGAGGAAGAATTGGGTATATATGTTGAGAGCCAAGAGTCAAGCATTTGAAACTTTCCAAAATATTCATATTATGGAATAAAAGGAAGCTGAGAGGAAGCTGAATTTCCTACGAATAGACAATGGAGGGGAGTATACTTCCAAGGTATTTGAAGAATTCTATACATCGCATAACATTATATATGAGAGAATCGAACTGGGGACTCCACAACATAATGAGGTTGCTGAGAGGATGAATAAAGCTAGTATAGAGGAGGTTCGTTGTATGCTCAAAATGTCTAAGCTAATGAAGACATTTTAGGGTGAAGCAATCTGAATTGCATTTTATTAATCAACTGAGCTCCCTCAGTTATGTTAAAGTTCGAGATTTTTAAGAGAGCATGGAATGGTAAAAATCCTACCTATTATCATCTGAAAGTGATTGGCTGTAAGACATTTAGACATGTACCTAAGGATTAGAGATAAAAGCTTGACTCAAAGGCAATACCTTGCATCTTTGTAGGCTATGATGATGAACAATTGACTTCAGAATCTATGACCTAGAGAAACAAAATGTTGACAGGACTAGGGATGTGATATTCTAGGAAAGCGAGAGAGGTGCTGATTTTTTGAAAGAAGATAAGTTAACATATAGTAGCTTACCTATGACATTGATAATTCTTCTTCCAGTGTTGAGTAGTCTGCAGGTGAAGAAGATGAAGTGTGTGACCAAAAATATATTGGTGGTGATCAGATAGAGTCTAATAATATGAACCACATTCAGAAAATGCTAAAGATGGAACTATTGAGGATAATAAGCAGGGGAGAAATCAGATCCAACAACTAATGAAACATAGCTTCAAAGGTTAAAAAGGGAAATAAGGCCTTCTACTAGATATTTAAGTGCAAAACATCTATTTTTTATTACTGAGGGGAAGCTTGAGAATGTACAACAAGTTGCATTTTATGATGACAAAGATCTTTAGCTTGCAACTATGATGGAAGAGATGAACTCTGCAAAGAAGAATGATACATATGAGATTATGAAGCTTCCAAAAGGCAAAAGAAAAACTTAAGAATAAGTGGGTGTTCAAGATGAAAAAAGATGGTAATAAGCTAGTGAAGCACATTGCAAGGCTAGTGGTGAAAGGGTTCAGTAAAAAAAAAAGGGTATTTATTTTCATGAAGTCTTCTCACTAATGATCAAGATGACTTTCAATTCAAACAGTTTTGGGTTTGATTGCCTGTTTAGATCTTAGACTTGAACAGTTGGATGTTAAAACAGCCTTCTCATATGGAGATTTCGAAGAGGAGATACATAGGGAGCATCCAAAAGGTTTCAAAGCTAAAGGTAAGGAGAATCAGGTTTGCAAGTTGAAGAAAAGTTTATATAGGTTAAAACAAGTTTTAAGACATGATATCAGAAGTTCGGTTCTTTTATGACAGATTATGGTGACAAGCGAATTTATGCTGATGCATGTTTGTATTTCAAGAAGATCATAAGTGAAAACTTCATCATTCTTCTTCTATATATTAATGATATGCTTATTATGGGTTAAGATGTTAGCAGAATCTAAAAGTTGAATGTGGATTTGTCTAAATATTTTGATATGAAAGATATAGGACTTGTAAAGCAAATTTTAGGCATAAAGATAACTAGGGATAAGAACGTATATTGATCAGGTGTTAAAAAGGTTCAATATGAAGCATGCCAAGCTAGTTAGCATACTACTAGCACCTCACTTCAAGTTGAGCAAGTGTGTATGTACCTTAATAGAAAACGAAAAAAATGATATGTCTTTTGTTTTTTACTCATTTGCAATAGGCTCTCTAATGTATGTTATGGTATATATAAGACCAAATATTGCACAAGTTGTTGGGTTTAGTGAGTAAATTCTTATCTAACCTATGAAAATTTCACCAGGAAGCAGTGAAATGGATTTTGAGATGTTTAAGAGGTACTTCAAATTGGAGTTTGTGTTTTGGTGATGGGGAATTAATTTTAGAAGGATATACAGATGCAGATATGGTTGGAGATCTTAATGAAAGAAAATCTACTTCGAGTTTGGAGGGAAAGCCAAGTAATGGCAATCAAAGCTACAAAAGTGTGCAGTTTTATCTACAACTGAGTAGAGTATATAGCTGTAGTGGATGCTAGAAAGGAGATGCTTTGGTTGAAAAGATTCCTTTAAGAATTGGATGTGAAGTAAGAAGACTATGTAGTGTTTTGTGATATTCAAAGTGCTATTAACTTGAGAAAAAACATTATTTATCATTCTTGCAGAAAGCATATGGATATCAAATATCATTAGTTGAGGTATGTAATTAAGGAGCAATAATTGATGTTAAAGAATATTCCTAGGACTTAAATGGTGCTGATATGTTGACTAAGGCGATTCACAGAAGCAAGCATGACCTTTACAGTAAGCTTATCGGGATGTCTCTCAAGTAGCTGTCTAAGCATAATATGAATTCTCCATAATTGACTAGAGGGGGGCATTGTTAAGTGTCTAACCCTATTTTAAGACTTTAGGTGATCATAGACACCTTTAAGGTTTGTGTGGATGATGAACAAGTCAAGAAAAGTTGAATGAAGGTCTTATAGGAGAGAGACGGCCGTGTAAGGTGCTACACACCCATGTCCTTAACTTACATAGACGTGTAGATCAACTGTGTAAGTCTTTGGAGCCGTTTGAATAAACATGTGAAGAGTGAAGACATACACAGTTGTGTATATGTTTATGAGCATGACATACATGGTCGTGTGTGATGACCATGTAACTCTCTATAACCATAAAAGTCCACGACGGACACAGTCACTTGCATGGTTATGCATGTGTCCTTGTATATTACAGAAAAACTAATTTAGAATACAAAAAAGGAGAAGAAATAAGCAAAAACATCAAAAAGGAAAAAGGAAAACAGAGAGAGGGTAAGTAGTTTCTGATTCTCATCTTTGTTTGATTGATTTGGGATTGGGTTAAAAGTTAGTTGATTTACATATCAACTTTAGTTTCAATCTTGAATCTTTGTAAAACAACTTGTGGGGATAGAGATTAAATTTTGTTAATCCTTATTTGTGATTAGTATATTTGCTTGTTAATTTGACCCGTGATATTTTCCTCTTATTTTTTACTGACATTATTTGATTAAACTTGATTAGAGTGCTTTGTAGTTGCGGTTAAGTTGATCTTCAAAGAAAGGTGTGTTTTGGTTGTGTTTTTCTCTCGTCTCCTAACACGATCTAATAGCAGAATCGAGCATGTCACGAGTGATACTGGGAAAGTGTATCAGCTTCCTCATTTTACACAAATACAATCGAAAGCTGCACATACGGTATGGAAAATCTTCCATTTAGAAGCATGACAAAATATAACCTTCCTCGTATTTTTGAATTATTGTAACAATTGTATACTTTTCAGGAATGTGGAGTTGTCCTTGGAGCCGCTTGTTTACATTGAACAATATAGACTAGTAATGAACTAAAAAAAATAGAATTAAAGACTATAGGAACTGATTGTTCCTATTCATCGACCCTATTAATTTTGATGCAGAAATTAATGGAGTAAGCCATGGCCACAACAGACAAGATGAGCTATAATAAGCTGTCTAACAATAAGGTCATAAGTATGATATTTCTAAACGCGGGGACTTTTAGCTAGTATAGCAAGTTGTAGCCATGGCTTCTCTCACTGTACAATAGTTTCAGTGACGTTGCTACTCATTGAAAACATATTACTATCGTTATTGAATCAAATTTGGAAATAAATTTTTTATGCTTTTAAATCTCGATGTAACCTTCAAACAACCGATTATAGATTTGGTTTGTTTAATTTGGAAATAAGAGACATTGTCTATTTAGTATCAATAATGCAAAGAAAAATGTTGAATGAGAACAACTGGAGCCATGTGATTCATAAACAAGGTGTAAACACTTGTAGTTGGATTACCATCTCATCCTTTCAGTGTAAGTACAAAATATTTTGTCTTCGTCTACCATAAGTGTTAGACATTATAGAAAGACCAAGGAATTAGAAAAGAAAGCCTAGATCCAGGGTAATGGCATAACTACAAAGATATTTCCCACTATGGGATGTTTTCAATTTGATATTAGAAATCAATGTAAGCGATCATATCACATAGTTGTCAATGTATATCACATTTATGCACATACCTATTTTATCTCCTCCTTTCTCTCCATCGCTGATTTCTCTCCATCAGTGATTGTATATATCAAATGGCTTCATTCCTTGTATAGCTAACGTCTCATTCCATGTATAGCTAATATTTCAATTCTATACTCTATTTAAGTATATGTATCTAATAAACATGTGTGGCTTTGTTTTCATATCAATATCAATATATTTTGTTTCACTTATCTTCATGGTATCAAAGCATTGACCATAGCAGAAGAAACTAGTGTAAACATGTCTTCAACATAATTAATAAAAAGGGATGCTACTATGCAGAATGCTGTTGACATGGACTCTTCCTACTTTCTTTATCCTTCTGATAACCCGGGAATGATGTTTGTAACGTGTGTTCTCAATGGGGATAACTATCCTACTTGGAGGAGGGCTATATAAAATGCCCTCTATGCCAAAAACAAGATGCCATTTGTAGATGGCACATTAGTCAGACCTGATCCAAGTTCTCCTGACTATTCCTCCTGGACTAAATATAATTCCATGGTGATTTCATGGATCTTTAATGCACTCTTGCGAGATCTCCATGACAGTGTTACTTATGCAGAGATAGCACGAGAGTTATGGTTGGATCTTGAAGAGCGTATTTCACAAGGTAATGTAGCACGCGTTCACCAACTCAAAAAGGATATTTATTTCCTTCAACAAGACAATAGATCCGTTGCGTCATACTATACAAAGTTTAAGGCTTTGTGGGATGAACTTCAGATGTTTGACAAAATTCCTCGATGTAGCTGCAGTGCGGGGAAGAATTTGCCACTGTAAGGGAGTAGGAGAAAGTGCATCAATTCTTTCTTAGACTCAATGATGAGTTTAAAACGGTAAGTCCTCAAATATTAAATTCAGACCCTCTTCCTTCTCTTAGCAGAGTTTACACTATGGTAATCTATGGGGAGAAACATGGCCTGATTGGAAGCCGTGTTCCAAATGTGGAAGTCACAGCTCTTACTACCTGGTTTAATTCCAGGAACTTTAGGACCTCATATTGTCATAAAAAATGATGTGAGCACTGCAATGATATAGGACATACAAAGGATTAGTGTTT
>JANQAP020000258.1:189971-204268 GCA_026874005.2 Erythroxylum coriaceum
TAAAACAGATTAAATAATGAAGTTGCTCTATTTGCCTATTTACTCAGCAAAAAATGTTCATATATGGTCTAGCAGCTGACGGGTCGAGCTCAGTGGTGTCTGAATTTGTGCAAAAATGAACGATTGGTCATCAGCGCCAAGCGGACAAATCCATTCATTCTAATTGCAAGCTAGGCAAAAGATTAAACCTGGCCCCAACAAGTCAGTGAATTGCAATTCACCATTTCATTTAAATAGAGAACAATTCATATATACCGTATTTGATGTTTCTAAAACCCGTAAAAGGAAAAAAAGACGAGTTTCCACGTAAATTTCCACTAGCCTCTAACTGGACCTAAGTAATTGAGCGGAATTGGGATATTTTTTGCACCAAAAAACAAAGATGACACAATCATGAAGCCTATTTTCGTGTGTATTCTAGAGCTTGGGAAGGCTATTTTTGCTTCCAAAAGCCTCAATCCTGCGGAAGAATGGTCCCTAACTAGAAGGTTCTTTTAAGAAAGTTATGATTAAACACTTTCACATTTACTTGTTGCAAATTGTCGACAATTTGCTACGATTTCTTTAGCGACGCATCACAAATTATTACAGAAAGGGAGGTATTAATGACTCAGCCAAAGCCAAACATTTAGGGACGAAACACCTAATAGTCGTTAAAATCTATCATTTGAAGATGGTCCTTCTGGTTTGTCGCAGGAGGAGCAATTTAGAAACCAATCGACAATTTCGTCACTAAAATTTGCACTTTGTATGACAGATTTTATGTTTAATCAGCAATGTGATATAATTCAGTGACGTTTAGGTTAATCGTCAGTAGATGTTCAACACAGTGAACACTTTACATGATGATAAGTATAAATCGTCGCAAAATATGAAACGTATTGTGACGTATAGTTATTTTTGTCGGTAATTTGGCAAAGATGTGCAACGATAGCATAAAGCGTCGTAAATGTTTGGCTTTTAGCGCCGAATTATGGAAATGTTGCGAAAAAGTCGAACAAAAAATTTCATGTTACAATATAAATTCTTAGGCAATTTTTAATGAACTATTGTATGCGATAGTGTTCTTAAAAACAATAATGTTGAAAGGATAATCTTTAATGATGCCTATTATACATAGTAGTACTACACCTCTGTTCATACAAAAATTTCATGAAAACATAATTGTTTAAATTTTATTAATTAAATATGTTTTTGGACATAAAAAGATAATCATACCTAAAATTTTAATGTTATATTGGATGAAAATATCATAAATTTAAGTTTACTACTATTACTCTTAATCATTAATATTAATTAACAACAAAATAATATTGTTTATAAATATTGAAATATGATAAACAATATATATATTATAATGAGATATATACGAAAGTAGTGCAAGATGTTAATTAGACTTTTAATAATTCTTACAGACAAAATAATAAATAAGTTCAAAGCCTAATATTTAATTGAGAAGGAAAAGAAATAATTATTTGCTTGGATTCCCATTGACATTAGAGTCAATAGAAAAGGTGAAGGGGGTTTCAATGTCTGGATTCCTAAGAAGCCTCCTTGCACATTCCAAGCCAATAATTGAAATAGTTAAGGATCGTCGACCTTCATGGTTTAGTGAATTGACACTCTTTTCCAACAACTTCTTTGTTTTAGCTAAATTTGCATAAGTTACAGTAAACGATGCCCTAGATCAAGTATGCACGATGGTATTAGATGAGCCGCACGTACTAAGCATTTTAGCTAATGAGCATAGAGAATAGAATAATCAAATATAAATCAAATGGTATTAGGAAGTCAAATTTGAACAGAAGCATACCCTACTGAAAAACTCCATGATCGTCGCAATCGACCACTGTCCTGAGACACGTACTAAACATTTCAGCTAATGAGCATAGAGAATAGAACAATCAAATATAAATCAAACGGTATT
Organism: Erythroxylum coriaceum; assembly: GCA_026874005.2. Taxonomy (NCBI): domain Eukaryota; kingdom Viridiplantae; phylum Streptophyta; class Magnoliopsida; order Malpighiales; family Erythroxylaceae; genus Erythroxylum; species Erythroxylum coriaceum. The sequence goes on from JANQAP020000258.1 coordinate 191,899, forward strand.
AGGAAGTCAAATTTGAATATATGCATACCTACTGATAAACTCCATAATTGTCACGATCAGACGTAATTGTCACGTACAAACTATCGGGACATCACCACTGCCTCCATTTCCATCTATGCTCACTTGAATATTCAAGGAAGCTTAACATAACATAGTATATAAAATCAGATGTTCATATATATAATAGCTTCATAATAGGAAATGAGATCTAGATAATAAGGAAAGTGAAGTAGTTCAGATGATACTAAAAACCTTGAAGAAGAAGATCAGCCATGGAAGGCAAACGCTTACTAATGTATGAAAAGCGGATTTGTTCTGCATTAATTTGTTCTTAATCTTGGACAATTTTGTCATATTTCTCCCAGCAGAACTCATTTCCACCATCTTGAACTAGTCATCATGTCGACATTTCATGATGATATAATGGTAAAAAGTTAATTTGAAAAGTCAATAGAAGAATTCTTATTTGAATATTCAAACACTCTATAAATGTATTAATTTTGTGATCTCATAAGGCTGAGAATGTTAAGTGTGTATGTACTATGTTTAGTGGATATAGCTTTCAATTAGCTTGCTAGTTTTGAGCGACTCCATTATATAAGGTTGTATGCTAAAAGATTTGGTCTTTAAGAATAAGAGTAATAGGTTGTTAGTTTTCGATTTTAATTATAATGTCTAACACAAAAACACAATTGACCATATTTCTAGTTTTGACCATTTGACTTTTAAGTGTTATGTGTAATCACAACTTCGTTACAGGTTCAAATAAAATCATTTTGATAGATACATTTGCATACTATAAGTGGTACAATCAAATGTTATATGTACATAAACATCTGTTGCAGAAATAGCCTTCATTCAAGCATTTCATTAAACAAGTTAAGAGACGTTTCTCAAACAGACATGGAAGGTGGGGAAAAAATATCAACTCATACACGTCCAACATAGAAATAAAAGAAACTATCTTCCAAACATGCAAACACAAACAAAAACCAATACACCATAAGAAAAACATAATAATCACAATAAACTCTTGCACATAGCAGATAAACAACGCATAAGAAGGAGGGTTTGAAAACAGAAAAGAAGAATAATACCAACACAAGTAACGACACTTTTTTCAATGTGACAAGCAAAACACAGGAGATGATCACAACAGAGGGGACGATGCTTATTAGACAGTGAATGAAGAGGAATGTTGACAGCTAACACAGAAACAAAGAGAGGTTCATTTTTGTGTTAATAACCTAGTAGAAAACGACGTCATTTTCTGTTAAATAAGACGATGCCGTCTTGGATTATGCAAGAAATAAATTTACCATTCGGCATCAATGTCCATAATTGTTATGAAATGGTAATGGCATGAAGATAGAATTATATTAATTACCATATATAATTATATGTATTGCGATGTAATTAATTAAAAGATAATTACAATAATGTAAACAATGGAATTCAATAAATTTTGGTTATTTTAAAATTTTATATGACAAATAACACAAGATTAATTTGTATTACATAAATAAATTTTGGAGTTTAATGTCTTTTAAAATATATGATTTCATAATTTTATATGTTGTGACAAAATTCTAATTACTATGTATAAATTGGGTAACATTTTGTAGAAAATTTGTATTATAAAGGGAAATTATATAAATATAAAATTCAAAATAAGTTAAATTTTCTTATTAATATCATTTAAAATATATGAGTTGGTGCCACAAAACTCTATTTACTATATATAAATTGTAAACTATTTTATATTGTTGATATATTATAGTAAAATAGAAAATGTACAAAAAAATGTAGATTTGGCTACTATTTTAGACAATCCTGGCCAAATGTTATATTTAGATACTTTTTAGCAATGTCGTCGTCAAAAATTACATTTACTGACGAATTTAAGAAACAGTCGCAAAAAATTAATTCTGTAATGACATATGGCGACGTTTGTAAGAATCGTCGCCAAATGTATCAAACTTTTTTAAAAAATTAAACGATGTCGTTTGTGTTTGTCAATCAACTCACCCATCCCCCTTATTTTTTCCCACTCTTTTCCCTCTCCTGCTCGTTTATTTTGTTCTTTATTGTCTCCCTAGTACTGAAGCGTTCCATCTTCTTTGGACAACCTTCTTCTTCATGGTGTGGTTATGCCTTCTTTAGTATGGTTTTGTCTTCTCTCCTTCGTGTAGGTACATTATGAGGTGTTTAATTGTGGTTTTATTTTGTGCTTGGTTGGACAGCCGTGGGATGATGGGTGTGTTAAGGGTTAATATATTGAGTTTTGTTCATTGGTTTCGGTTGTCTATGATTGTAAAACAAATTGACTGTGTTAATGTTAATGATGGAAGGGAAAAGACAAGATTTTGGTTGTGATGTTGGGAAGAATTCCTGATGCATGTAAGGCATTTAATAAATTGGCTATTACGTTAAAGAATAATTGATGGGAGTGTTCTACTATTGCAGGTGCTTCAGTTTGCTCATTTTGATCGTCTAATCACGTTGTTCTTCCATTAACTTGATTTATGACCTTTTTACATGGAATCTTTGATAAATTAGCTTATTAATATCATTTGTGAAGCGCACTAAATGGTTAAGAAAAGTGAAAAGTTCATTCAAAAGCAAAAATGATGTAATCTTACAAATTGTGTGACTTTTACAATTGAACTTATTTAGTAGCTAGTATAGGAGGTAGACATTATACTTTTTAGTAGGTGCACTTGATTTTTGTTACTTGTAAATATAAATATTTTAATGCTTTTTTAGAGAATGTTAAAAGAATTCAAAATGAAAAGGGAATTAACCATGTTGAAAGTGATTATGACAAGAGATTTACAAATGAGAAACTTGAAACATGTTGTGAAGGTAAGAGAATAGTTCATAACTTTTCTACATCTAAGACACCATAACAAAATGGAGAAAAATAAGACACTTCAAAAAATATATATAACCATATTAAATAGATACAATTAATAAGAATTTTTAGAATGAAGTTGTAGTAATTGCATGTTGTATTTTGTTTGAAGAATTTCTTTTTCTTCAATCCTCTTTCATTTTGTAGTAATAAATGTGATTGCTTTAATATGTGTATTATATAGCAGGCTGAGTTTTTGTGCTGAAGGCTATCAATAATTGTCTAACATCGTCCTTCGTCTTTGTACTTTGTGGTTGTCTCTGGCTAGGTAACTTTTTAAACTAATTAATGTCTACCATATTTTTGTCTTTAATAGTATGAGTATTTGTATCTGGGTTTTGTGTGAATGCAAAGGAGGTGTTGGTTTTGTGTAAGATACTTGTACTCTAATTAGTAGTAACTTTTATTGTCAAGTAAAATTGATATGAATTTAATACATAATAAACCCGTAAGATGGTATATAGACTGGAAACAGGTGTTGTAACTCTGATAAGGCTTATCGGTGAAAAAGTACATGAGCCTAACAGCGACAACGAGAAGATCCTTTCTCAATTCACATGTGTAAACAACGCCACATACCTTAGTGTTTCTTCGCTTTCGATCTTTATGAATAAACTTCAATTAGAAATACTCTAATTAGTAGTAACTTTTATTGTCACATAAAATTGATATGAATTTAATGTAGAATAAAATCGTAAGATGGTGTATAGGCTGGAAAGCAGTGATGCAGCTCCGATGAGACTTATCAGTGAAAAATTCCACAAGCCTAAGAGCAACAATGAGAAGACTCTTTCTCAATTCACAGGTGTAAACAACGCCATATACCTTAGTGTTCCATTGCTTTCGATCTTTGCGAACAAACTTCAATCAGAAATACTCTAATTAGAAGTAACTTTTATTGTCATGTAAAATTGATATGAATTTAATACATAATAAACATGTAGGATGGTATATAGACTGGAAACTGGTGATGCAGCTCCAATGAGGCTTATCGGTGAAAAATTTCACGAGCTTAAGAGCGACAGTAAGAAGACCCTTTTTAATTAGTAGTAACTTTTATTATCACGTAAAATTGAATGAAGATTGCATTTAATAATTCAGTTACTAAAATTTTATTGTATAGCTACATGGATAAAAGTTGGATGTCTCATCAGAAATGGTCCATTGAATACGTAGAAGGAATTAAGAGTTTTATGCAATTTGTACAACATCAAATGGGTGATGAATGTCATATTTGTTGTCCTTGCATCGATTGCTTAAATGTCGTCTTTCACTGTCAAGATGTGGTATATAATCACTTGCTAATTTGAGGCATAGATAAATTTTATACTCCATGGCTTTATCATGGCGAACGTAAGGAAGCAAGTTGTAGTAACAGTGTTGGTACAAGTTATGATGATAGTAATAATAATGATGTAGATGATTGCGATGTTAATGATGATGGTGATGATGGGATTGGCAAGGTGTTAGACGATTATGAGAATTATATGGAGACTATGAATGAAACAGGTGTGCCTAACATAATTGGTAGTATTATAGAAGATAATTTTGGGAAGTTATTGAAAGTTGCTCAAGAAGAATTATATCCATGGTGCTCAAATTTCTCACAGCTATCTTTTTTTGTGAAGTTATTGCATTTGAAGGTATATAATAAATGGAGTAACAAGTATTTTGAAATGTTAATTGACTTGCTCAATAATGCATTACCTGTTGGACATAAATTGCCCGAATCTTATTATGATGCAAAGAAATTGTTAAGGGACCTTGGATTAAGATATATATCAATACATGCTGGTAAGTATGATTGTGCCTTATCTTGGAAGGACAGTAAAAATCTTGAGGAGTGCTCGATTTGTGATACCTCAAGGTGGCAAGTGGATGATGGGAGAGGGAAAAAGATACCAACTAAAATCCTGCGATACTTTCCTATTAAACCACAATTACAAAGACTTTTAATGTCAACAAAAGCAGCCATAAATATAAGGTGGCATAAAGACAAACGCATTAATGATAACATTATTCGTCATCCAACTGACTCAATGGCATGGAAAGAATTTGATAGAAAGTTTACATGGTTTGCATAGGATTGTCATAATGTTCGACTTGGATTGACCTCAAATTGATTTAATCCTTTCAATAATATCATTATTTTATACAGCATGTAGTCGATAATTCTAGTGCCATACAATGTGCATCCATGGAAGTGTATGAAGGAGCCTTTTATGTTATTTGCTTTGCTTATTCCAAGACCTATTGCTCTTGGTAGGGATATCAATGTATACATGAAACAATTAATTGATGACTTAAACAATCTATAGGAAGTTAGATTACAAACTTTTGATGTTGTTCAAGGTAAAATATTTATAATGTATGTCGCTATTTTGTGGACTATAAATGATTTCCCAGCTTACAAAAATTTGTCTAGGTGGAGCACTAAAGGGTATATGGCTTGTCTTGCGCGTAACCATCAATCTTACTCAATGAAGTTATTAAGTAAAATATGTTATACAGGTCATCGTCGTTATTTGGAACATGCGTATAGATGGAAAAGAAGCAAATTGTTTAATGGGAAAGTAGAATTGGGTGAAGCTCCTTTGCAGTTGTCTGGTGATGATATTGTTTACCAATTATCACATTTAGGTGACATTACACCTGGAAAACACCCAAATAATAGAAAGCGAAAGAGAAATGATGTTGACCTCAATTGGAACAAAAAAGCATATTTTTCAATTTGCATATTGGAAGGAATTACTATTGAGGCATAATCATGATGTGATACATATTAAGAAAAATATTTGTGAAAATATTTTAGGAACTCTGATGGGAATTGATGGGAAATTGAAAGATACAATTAAAGCTAGACTTGACTTGGAAGATATGAATATAATAAAAAACTTGCATTTGAAAAGAAGAGATGATGGGTCATACATTATTCCCTCTGCTTGTTATAACATGTGAAAAGGGGAGAAGCAATGATTTTGTCAATTTCTTAAATTAGTCAAGTTTTCTGATGGGTATGCATCAAATATAGGTCACTGTGTGAATGTTAAATAGGAAAAAGTATCAGGGTTGAAAATCCATAACTGTCATGTACTTTTACAATGATTACTTCTTGTTGAAATACGTGGGTGTTTGTCGAATGATGTATCCATAACTTTTGGTCAACTGGATGAGTTTTTTAAGTAATTATATTGCAAGACACTTAAAGTTGAAGAGCTTGACAAAATGGAAAAAGACATAGCTTTGATTCTATGTAAGCTTGAACTAGTACTCCTCCATCGTTTTTTGATGTTATGGTTCATTTGGCAATTCACTTACCATATGAAGCAAAACTGTGTGGACCGATTCAATTTCAATGGATGTTTCCGGTTGAAAGATAATTCATATCAACTTTTAAATTTTTTAAAAGTTATTTATTAATAACAATTGCTAATATTATATATTTTTAGGTTTTTATGCTCTCTTAAACGTTATATATGAAATAGAGCTCGACTTGAAGGGTCTATTGCAGAGGCTTATATAGCAAACAAAAGCTTGACATTTTATTCAATGTACTTAAATGACATGGAGACAAGATTTAATAGACCAGAACGTAACTTTAATTTTGATAAATATGGTAGCTTGTCAATTTTCTCCCAAAAAGTAAGGCCACTTAGTGTGGGTAAATATCTGGAGTTAACTAAAGAAGAATTTGAAATCGCCTCATATTAGATTTTCGTGATTAAATCTTATTTCCTCACCTTTATTTTTTTTTAAATAAAGAGCACAAAGAGTCCATTCGAAGTAAAGGGATTATTAATGTTGAAGAAAGACATAAGCTTAAGTTTGTATCATGGTTTAAAAATCAAGTTATATATTGATGGAATATTATGAACTTATGACAATTTGTATGTCAAATTAACTTTTAATTTCATTTTGTCATATAGATGATACGTTTACATAACCGTAATGTGAAAGAGTTATGTTAATGCATATTATTGATATTTCAATTATATTAATACGTATTGTTGACTTATTTTAATGTGAATGTTGTTGTTTAAGTTATGTTTATACATAATGTTTATCTTTGACTTAAGTTTTTGCTTTAATCAATTTTGACTTATGTTATGCGGAATGTTAATGTTTGACTTATGTTAATGCACAATATTTGTGTTTGACTTATGTTAATGCGGAATGTTGGTGTTTCAGTTATGTTGATTCGGAATCTTCATGTTTGAGTTATGTTTATGCGGAATGTTCATTTTTTAGTAATGTTTATGCAGAATGTTCATCTTTTTATTATGTTTTTTAAGGAATGTTAATATTATGTTAATTAATGTGAAATATTGATATTTGAGTTATAGATATTCAATATTAATGGTACATAGTAGAAACAAGGGAAAGAAAGTGGAAATTGTTGAAATTGTTCCTCCCCATAACAACTAAATCAGTCTAACCCTATCCAACAACAACTACCAACTTCATCCATTAATGAAGCTAGTCAGCAACAACATCTATCTACATCAACTAGTGTTGAGGTATCTTTAGGTCTGTTAATCTTTACCACCGATAATTAGACTTTTGTTGAAATATATATTTACATGTTTAATGTGTTTTATTTTATAATTTTTTATTGTTGTCAGGTTTTAATACTGGTATCAGAACAAGAGGTAGAGGTATCATTAAAGGTTCTGAGTTGCAACACATGAGTGTTGCAAGGAATAACAAGTTGTCTATTGATATTGATACATCACAAGGTTGTCCTGTTGACAAGATTCAATCGGCAAAATTGTATGGTGAGTTAGGGGTCGTTGTCAGGACTGAATTGCCTTGCCTTCAACATGCAAAGCAATTGAAGCAAGACAACTTGATAAAGAATACTTTGGACAAAGTTTCGGTAATTTTTCAATTCAATCAATTATACATAATTTTTTTACTTATTTAAGTATTAATTTAACTTTTATTTGTTTTTCATAGATGAAATTCAATATTGTCGATATCGACAAGCCTGAAGTTTTAAGCTATGTGATCTCATTGTGAAACAAAGGGCCAAGGACCATTGTTCTCGGGTGCGTAAATTCTACAAATCTTTTCCTTCTGATGAGGAGACAAGGAGACATGATCCTGAATGGATGTCTCAAGAAAATTGGAGTCAAATGTGTGATTATTGGGCATCTACCAGTGTTAAAATTTTTCTTCTTTCTCTTCATATTTTCTTCCATTAATATTGTTCGAAAATTTAATGAATATTTCTTTTTTAAGGAAAAATGTGAGAAAGCCAAGGCTAATAGAGCAAAAATGAAGACTCCTCATAACACTGGCTCCAAATCATTTATTATCGTACGAATTGAATATGTTAGTTCTTTGATTATAAGTCATAATTATAACAGCAAATACAATATTATTTATTATAGTTTTAATTTTTTTCATAACACAGAGCGAGAAGGAACTACATGGACAAGAGTGTGATAGGATCACACTATATAAACTAACACACTACAAGGAAAGCAAAGGTTGGACGTTTGCAGAAACGTAGAATAATAGTATAAAATTTGTTTCATTTTTAAGTTTATTTATTTATGTTGTACTCACTAATTATATTTGAATTAAATATTAATTTTGTTTTGTAAAAGAATAGAATAAGACGTAGGAAATATTGTAAAGATCATTGTCTGATAAAAATGAGCCAAATATAGATGACATTTGTAACAACGTCCTTAGTACTAGATCAGGCTACATCAAATGTCTTGGGTTTGGCCCTAAGCCAATTGGTTCTTCCTCATCACGATCAACGTATGTTACGATGCTTCAAGAAGAGAATCAGTCGCTTAACACTAAATTAGATTATAATGAAGAGAAGTTATATCGTACTGAAGAAAAATTAGAACGTATTGATGGACATTCATTACCAATGTTTGCCTCCGTGTAAAAAGACTAAGTCTATGTTCAATAATTTAAAAAAAGTGTGTTTTCTTAATAAAAACCTACCAAACTTGTAATCAGCTTGACTTTTCATGAAAATATACTTAGGAACAGTTACAGAGTCTAAAGAACCAAAGAATTATTAATGTGTGTGTGCAATTGAAAAGGATAGGTAAATTAACACTTGGATCTTGATTAATTTATATATTTAGTTCAAAACCCCTAAATACAGATTTTGCATGGTAATGGTTAGATATAACTTGTATGACTGTGTTTAACATTAAATTTATTTCATGAAGTTGAAGTCATTGCCTCATTACTGCATTGTGTGTTATGTGTTTATTGTTTTGTTTACTTGAGGACAAGCAAACGTTTAAGTGTAGGGATGTTGATATTTATGATTTGCATAATGGTTTAGGGTTTAATTTGTTATGTATTTAGTATTAATTTGAGTGTTTTGTATGTGTTTAGGTTTTAATTGTGTTAGTTTATGTGTTTAAGTGTTTTTATGGGTTAATATGGGTCTTTGAGCTTAAATGTTATGTTTTTGAGGTACCTTGATGTGTTTGTTAGTATTTCAGGGTCAATGGCAAAGAACGGAGAAGTTTCGGAGACTTTCGGGCTAAAACTATAGCCCACGATCGTGGCACAATAGGCCACAATTGTGACAGAGAGATATGAGCCACCATGCCCCAGGCCACGATCGTGACACTTTGGTCACGATCGTGAAAGAGAGGTCTGAACTAGACCACGATCATAGCACTTAGGCCACGCTCGTGGCAAGCAGGGACACTCACGAGCGTGGCCTACATCAGGCAGACACAAAAAATAGATGAAAATGTAAAGTTTTGAGGAACTTTTCGGACCGTTTAGAGCTCGAATGAACCCTAGGGCTGCCAAGGTATTGAAGGAACATAAAAGACAAGAAGAAGGAGCTTTTGATCAGCCACCACAACGAAACCCTAAAGGAGAGAACTTTGAGAGATCGAGAAAGAGACGAAGGAACAGAGCAGAGGAAGACGACTTAGGCTCGACGTGCTTCTCGGAATAAAAAGCTTTCTGAAGTCACGGCCTCCGATTGTCCATTCGAGCCTATTTCCTATGTATTTCAGTTTTATTTGATTATAGAATTGGGACATATAGTTTGATGATATAATTGAATTATGATTGATGTTCTATACTCACATTTGGAATATTATTTTTGATTTAATGAAATCTTATTGTTTTATATGTTTATTGAATTAATTGTGGTTTAATTCTGCACTTTATATCTCGATAATAAACTGAGAGGGTGAATCGAGAAAAAAATGATTAAATTGGACTAACGAGAGTTAGGTAATTTAATAGATTCATAATTAAATTAGGTTGGTAAATCTTGTGTAGAGAGATCATATATAGGTTTCCAATTGTTTATTAGAGAACTTAATAACTGATTAGGTTTTGGATCGGTTGTTAATTGAGAGATTACAACTTCCTATAATCTGATTAGGGTTTATGCTTTAGGGTTCAATTATAACTTGAGAGAGAGTAATTGACCCTAGGATCATCGAAAACCATTAATTCAACAAATCATAATCGGTTAGGTTGGCATTAAAGATAGATAATTTTCTCTTTCTCTCTTTCAGTTAACTCACTAGGTTGAATTATAGGGTGTCCTATCATTGTTCAACAAATCAATCAATTTTCATTAAATGTTATTCATTTTTAAATTGAAATTGTTAATCGATGTCGTGATTGTTTTCGTTAAGTGTTAATTGTCAATTATTGTTTTGTTAGTTGATTTGGTTTATTTGATTTATTTAGTTCTCATATTTAAATTCGTTGTCTGTTAAATATCTGTTTGATAGTCTCCAACCTTAGATTTTAGGATTAGATTAACTCTCCTTATAGAATCGATACCTTAGGTACTAAGCGAACGACCCGTGTGCTTGCAGTATTATCGAGGTTAAAAATATTAAAACTTATCATACATAAACCGTCGATCAGTGTTGTTAGTTGTTGTTATGATCATTTAGTAGTTTATTAAGCATATGGATTTATGACTTGAGTCACTTATGTTTGGATATTAAAATTTAATAATAAAAATATACTTTTAAAGTTTCCATATTTGTATATTGTGGGTTCATTAGTGTCCTTCTTTTAACTTTATCTTGGGCCTATAAAACATTAGGAGCAGCCATAGATTATAGTCATCATGCTTAGGATGAAATTATTATGAAGGTTGACAGTGATGAATTTCTTTGAAGTGTTGTTGCCTTCCTTTCCATCTGATTTTCGCCTACCTCATTCAAAAATAGGCCTCATCCTTGCTGTCTTTTTTATCATAGTTTAGTGTTGAACATATTTTACAATCTGGCTCACACATAGATAGGTCAACATCTCATATAAAATGTGATTGATAATGGCTAATGTACACAGATTGGCCATAATATTTCACATAGTGTATTGGAGATCCACTTTTGCCTTCTTTATGTGATAAAATCAGTTGCATCATTAAAATGAGGCCAGATGTGCCTGATGATCCAGGCTGGTCTTCATTGCCCCTGGTATATGTCAAATCCATCTCTTAATATTTTGAGAATTAAGGGAGTAGTTGTATGGATGGAATGCCTGTAAGGAATATGAAATACCTTTTGGTAATTGGTGATCCATTATATAGGCATCAATTTTTCTAACTACATTGGTGCTAACTATTTAAGATTCGAATTATGGTAGTCTAATCATAGGCTCGATATGCTATCATGTACAAAGCATTAGAAGTTGAGTTGGAAAATTTGAGATCCACAATATGATTTTGTAAATGGTAGATCATTAGATGATGTAAGATGGCCATGATTATTATAATGTAGTGGTAGATCATTTGATGATACAAGGTGACACTGATTGCTATAGGGTCTTATTCAATACTAGTAATTTGAACTTAAACTTGTAATCTTTTAGAAAAGGTGAGATCATTCAGTCTGATGTTGAAATCTATAACAATTGTAAGGATGACACTTTCATTATTAAGAGTAGTTAACAGGATGTCAATCAAAGCATTTTGGTACGTTGTGTAGGCAGTGTTAAGAAGAGATATTCGAGTAGTAGCCATAATCTCTTTTCTTCCACAGAGAGAGAGAACCGGTCTAATAACTTTTTATGGGCATCAACTTTCAAGGCCTGCCTTTTAGGACTCTAAATTGACCGATCCTTCCCTGTGTAACTTAGACCTTAAATAAGATCTATAGTCTAAGACTTTCTGATACTCAAGATAAGCAAGTGTATAGCATATTGGTCTTTTTGTATGACTGGAACTACATGGTTCAAGAATCAAACTTTCAGGAGAGAAAAAACTTAGAAGGAAACCCAGAAATGCAAAACAAACTTCATTATTGATGGAACTAAGTGTGTCTACAAAGAAAGAGAAGCCTTGTCTTTACAGACCAAGCAAAGCAAAACAAGACAAACAAATTTTAAATGGCAACCCTACATAATGCAATTGTCGGCCCCATGAAAAATTTTCTGCATAAGTTAATGCAAAGTAGCTTATGGAAAGAATGCATGAGAAGGAATTGA
>JANQAP020000258.1:321742-339637 GCA_026874005.2 Erythroxylum coriaceum
TGATATGATGCCATGTGGAGTACTGTAGTGATTGCACGTAGCGCTCCCTTATCATAGGATATGTATCGGAATGACCTACGGGGGGTGTAACATTTTCAATATAGTTATAGAAAAATGCTCTCTTTAATATTAAACCCAATAAAGCACCAAGTTTTAATGGACTATACGCCTTCTTTTTTTAAAGAAAACTTGGCTTCTCACCAAACATGTAGTGATAAAATTAATGCTAGAATTCGTCAACAAAGCCAAAAAGTTAAAGCAAATATACAAGACTTTTGTTAGCCATATCAAAAAATGTCTTAACCTTGGCTCCTTAAGGGACTTTAGTCTTGTCTCTTATTTCAATAAAATTTATAAAATAATTGCAAAGATTTTGTCCATAAGACTTAAATAGGTGTTAAAGTCCCATATCATTCTAACACGAGGAGTTTTCATTAAATCATCAAAGGGAGACAAATAGAGGATAATATTCTTTTAACTCAATAGCTATTCAAGAATTATAATAGAAAGCACTTCAAAAAATTCTGCAATCAAAATAAACTTCTGCAAAGCTTACGGTTCCATCAATTTTAACTTAATTATAAACTCTAAAAAAGCATTTAATTTTCCTTCAAAAATCATTAACTAGAGAGAGCAATGCATCACCATAGTCTCCTATTACATATCCTTGCTCCCTAAGTTCCCTAATTCGAGTTCCTTGATAGATTTTAAGCTAATATCTTATTGCAACACTTTGTACAAATCATCTTCACAATCTAAGTTCCAAAGATAAAAGCAATACTGGGATCCTTTATAAGTAAAACTCAAGTGGATTATATATAAGGAAGGAATATAGGAAACAATATAATTATTGCACATGAGTTGTTCTAAGGTTATCAAAGAAAGGAAACAAATAAATAATATGCATTGGATATTGATTTTAAGAAGCTTTTGAATCAAAAAATTGGTACTTCTTGTTTCACTCACTTGAAGCTCTTAGATTTCTTATCAAATTCTCCAATCATATTAAATAATAACTAACCATTGTCTCCTTTAGTATACTTCTAAACGAGGAATAAACCAACTAGTTCAATAGCATAAGAGGGTTAGATAAAAGAGACCCTTTTTCACCATTATTATTTTCAATTAATATTCAAATTTTTTTGAAGCTCACTGTAACTAATATTGACAATAATCCATCTTTCAAATATCATAAGAATTTTCATAGTTTGAAGCTATTTAATCTTCCTTTTATAGATGACTTGTTGATGGTTAGCAAAGATAACAAGGAATTAATTCTAACTATCCTTAACTTAATCAATCAATTCCCCAAGATATATAGTGTTGAGGTGAACTATGATAAGAGCTTTATCATGATCTTTAGGGATATTGAGTTTAATAGCAGTGAACTAGCTTCTCTATCAGGAATGAAAGTTATTCAAGCACCCATCACTTAGTTAAAGGCTCTAGTGCAACCATAAGCCCATTATACAAGGACTAAAAATCCCTTTTTGAAGTGATTGAAGGAAGAATTGGTAAATGGTACAAAAAAAGCCTTACCTATGCTCACAGGCTTTAGCCAATAGGGTTAGTCTTGAGCAATATCTATATATATCATGTTTCACATCTAAGAAAATGAAAAATGACATTTAGAGATTGTTGAGTAACTTCTTAAGGAATGGGGATGCTTATAAAAATTTACATGTCAAGGTGTCCTAGAATGAAATTTGTAAGTCTAAGTATGAAAAGACTTGGAGTGAGATCCATTTAAGTCACTAGTAAGGTCCACCTTACAAAAGAAATCTAGAAGCTAATAATAGATAAAGAAAAATTATAGGTATAATAGTTACACATGCATCATTTAAAAGAGCACATTTTGTAGGAGTTGAATATAAATGAAAAGTCTTCCTAGAATTGGCACAATATGTTTATCCTAAGTAAGTTGCTGATCAATAAAATCAAGAAAATAGTTAGTAACGGAAAATCAACCCTAGATTTGGTTTGATAACTATTCAGTAACAAAAAATCAACCCTAGATTTGGTTTGATAACAAGAGTAATAAGGGACCTATGCAATTGTTACCGAACATATTCAACCTTAAGTACATTATAAAACTTATTGCTAAAGTTAGTTATCTAATAAGTGGTGAAGAGTGGCATATCAAATTTAAAGGTTTTGAAAGCTTACAAAAGACATTAACTAGTTACATTCCTAAACAAAAAAAATTAAAGACAAGATGGTCTAGAATAGGGATTCTTTAGGTCTCTTCACTAATAAGATAGCCTATGAGTCTTTCTTAAAACTTGCACCAAATTTTCCTAGAGTAAACTAACCTAGTTGAAAGATAATAGTCCAAAACTAGCTTATAACATATGTCTTACTATCAAGAATAGGTTAAGCACACTTGATCCTGTTGAGCCCACCAATGTCATTAATCCTTTATACATTTTATGATCTATTAAAAGAGAAATAAGAGACCACTTATTTTTCTAATGCTCTTACACTAAAGAACTATGGGATAAAATTCAATTTTCATGAAAAATCCACATTGGTGAAGCATTTTAGGATTCCATAATTACTCAAATCTCTAATGCTTCCACTCTTGGAAACAATCTCAACTTTTTAAATATAGCTCTTTACTATGCAGTGTATAAGGTATAAAGGGAAAACAACCAAAGAATATTTAGATATAAGCATATAGATAAGTAGTTATTTTTCTAAAACACACTGGCCAAGACAAAGGAATACATTATGCTTAATTTTGATGAAATAAGGATCATATTGGCTAAGACAAATGAATACTTTGTTGTTAACTTTGAGCAGGTAAGGATCACTATAAAAGTTGCTATTAGATGGGGACTCAATTAATGAGGATAGGAAACATTTTGTGCAAGTAAGATAAGAGTGATTAGATTTGCACACTATTAATGTTTAAGCATGTTCTAGTTAAAAGTTGAACATTTGGTTTTTAATTTTCTTTACATGCTCCCCTTACATTAATCATAGATTAGTAGTGTATTTAGAGACAACTTGTAAAACTTTTGTTCACTTATAAGGCTTAGCCTATATTTTTGTAATAAAATTATTCAATTTCTAAAAAAAATATATATTTTTGGTCCTCTTAATATATCTATTTTCCTAAGCAAGTACCTCATCTAAAAAAAAGTTGATTTTTTAAACATTAATAATTTTCTTAACCAAGGCCCTTCCTTTATCTTTCTTAATGGAAAGATTTTTGTGGTAGGATAAATTAACTTAAAGAACATATGGAGGTCATTTATATGTCACTTCAAACTATTCTCCTCCAGCTAGTTAAGCTTATGTGGTGAAAATGGAGCCTAAATTACTATGTCAAGCATCCACTCATATAAGGTTCCAAGTGATTTCCTCCTACTCTCCAAAATTTATATATCCACTCACATAATGTATTTATGAAGGCAATTCACCTTTAAATAGAAATGCTTCAAGTCTTGTAAGAGTAGCCTCCAAAATCCCAATTAACTCAACAAACCACCTCAACTACTCACCTAAATTTAAACACACCTTCAGCACACAACATTTGTTTATTACTCCTAAAAGTTTATATAAAAATGTATTTGAGAAGACTCATGTTGGAATTTTGATAGTATAGACATTACCACTAAATCTAATCATAATATTCCAATTAGGAATATCAAATTATTATTTTTCAAAAAAAAGAAAACTATTAAAAAATGGATCACCAAGGTCGCTTATGATATTAGTTGCGTCAAGATGTAAATTAAAAATATAAATTCCTACAATAAGGAAGGCATGTGTGTAACCTTTAGTGAGAATTGTTGAATGTTTTATTAGTGAGAATTAAATATCCTTAAGTTCCTCTCCTACTAAAGTGCATATAAATAGCAACCAAACATGATTTTAAATAAATTCTTATCTCCTATGGATCTATATTCGACATTGCTCTCCTAAACAAGTATTTTCTCCCACTCATCCTTAATATATTTTTTATCACATAAGCATTGTACTTACTTCTATAAAGCATTGTTGTATTTGAATTTAAAGAATAGGTTCTTTATAGATTTTGGTTTATGGTTGTAGCTATCTTTTTTTCTTTTAAGTCTATCATAAGTCTTCAACTTATGATTTGTTGCTAGAGATAGGATGAAAGATGATTGCTGGTTAATACTTTTATGCCATAGTAAGTTGTAATAGATGAAGAGTAGTCTCTACCATAACATACTCCATTTATAGATTGGGATTATAAGTAGGTGTATTCTCTATTAAGTTAAAGAATCCTCTGAAAGTATAACAATAGGTTCCTTATTATATCACCTCACTTACCATATCCTTCTTTGGAAGAATATGCCTAAGATTGTTATTTGTAAGGTTCTTGTAAAGAGATTCCTAGATATGTTGATTGTTAAACTAGAAAGAAGTTTTGTTTATATTCCATAAAAAGTACCTTATCTTGAGAGCTATAGATTCTTTTAGCTATAGTATATGGAGTAATGTTTATGAAGTGTTTGCTTTTAGTTTGAATTTTTAGAAGTTTTCACCTTAAACCAAGTGTGAGTGAATCCATTTAATCCATAGATATTCCTTGTTGATATATGATATGTGCTTAAATGTTGATTCATAGTGATTAATGCCTTAGAAATGCTTAGGATATTCACTTTAGCTCATATTTGATTTTAGGTACATTTCGGAAGCGAAAGAGCTAAAGTGAGTCAAAACCACTACATTTGAGCCATTTTCTGAAGATTCACAATCTTTTGTCTTCATGGAGCAAGAAGAAGAGGATTAAAAGCAAGAGAAGACAATTAAATGACAAGAAAGATGAGACATATGTTGGAAATACAAAGAAGAAGAAGATTAGAGCAAGAAGACAAGAAAATGAAAAGAAATGCAGAATGAACCATTAAAATGTCTCACGGCCATGCTGGAAAAGTTGCACAGTCATGAGTTTGTGTCACGGTTGTCCAATAAAATACATAGGTGTGGGTTATTTCTCACACCCATACAAGATAGTGATTGCCATAAACCCAATTCTCATGGTGCTTCTCACACCAAAACCTATCCATGCTCACAACAGGCCAACTTCCATGAATTTTCATGACAGCCATCCATGCCTCTCACGGTAATGCCACTTGCCATGCTCTTACGGTGATGGTTTCCAAGCATGCATGCCTCTCATCCAACCAACTACTTCTTATGGTGCTTTTCACACCAACGCCCACGCATTCTCATTCTAGCCAGCTCCCATGCATTCTTCTTATGGTGACAGCCAATTCCTATGCATTTTCTTGATAACAAGCTGCTTCTATAGATGATTGACAGCCCATGTATGCTTGATAACCTATGCCTTCTCATGGTGAAGTCATCTTCCAGTTGCATTCCCATGACAACCAAGGTAGAAATGCTTCTTACAACTGTGAGAAGTTTCTTACGGCCGTGAGAAGCTACTCACTGGTGTGACATGTTTAGTCACACCCATGAGAAGTAACTCACGGGTGTGATAAGGCCAAGTGTCCTATTAATGGCTAGGTGTCATTTGGTTTAAACCTAATTTTTTACTATATAAGGAAAAGGTTGTGACAGAAGGAGGGACTCATTCAAGATAGACTTAGCCGAAAACATCTTTCTCTCATTTCTTTGTGGGTTTTCTTCATTTTTCAACACCAACAGTGATGATGAAGAGGATGGCCAATGGAGAGAGCTTGAGTATAGAGATGGAAGGCTAACTTCCTGATGCCAGTTCAACAGGGATATCAAAGCCAAGTCACAGTTAAGCTATCTCATTCTATTATTTTTATAATCTCTTTTCGAATTGTTGTGTTATTTGTGCTCATTGTGTTAGGTTTTGTGTAGATGATCTTAATACGTGATTTTGATTTTTCTAGTACGAACCTATTGCTATAATGTTGAATTTAATCCGTAATTGTTACATTTGATGTTTGTTAGTAGCATCTAATGGTCTTGAATCATTAGGAACGACATGACTTAGGTTAGATAACTCAAACATGTGAGGTTACTGCCTATATTGATCGTTTTTCACTTTGTAATGCTACTGCCAAATTGAGTGTAGAGATCGCATCCTAGGTTATTCGGTAGTTAGGTTTAATTAACGATGGTATCTAAATTAAACACAACCTAAAGGAAAACTAAGATTAACCGAGTATGCTGTTAGTCTCAGATCAATAGTTTGAAGAGAGGTGTAAAGATGTTAGGATGATGGAATATGTTTGATCGTATTTAGGTCGAAGTTGACCCTAGAACTGGACCTTACCAATATTCGACTACTTTAATCATTTTTTATTGCTTACTTTAATTTTTTCGATAGTTTACTTTTGTTTTATTTTCTAAACTGTTAAAAATCCAAAAGCCCCTTTTTATATTTTCCTTGCATAAATTAATTTTGTTACAGAAGTTACCCAAACATTCCCTATAGATTCGATCCTGACTCACCATAACTACAATCTTTAATGTGCGGAGTCAGGTAAATTTTGTAGCACACTTGACATACGATGTCAAATTTTGGCTTCATTGTTAGGAAGTGTGGTAGTTTAATTTTTGTTTTTGATTTTAGTTGGTGTTTTATGTATATATTTGTTTATAATTGTTTCTTTTCTTATTTGTTAATTTTTAAACAGTTGTTAGTGTTAGTGTATGGTAGTGACCAGATCTCCTCGTAGAGAACTTGAGCAGCTTAATCTGGAAATCGAGAGAACATTACAAAGATTACATAAGGAAGCAAGATCAACTGTAGTAGAATAATCAAAATTTGAATATGAAAACACGAAGGCAAACCCAAGAACTCTGAAGGAGTTGGTTGCATCTAATTTAACTCAAAGACCATTATGCATAACATTTTCAAATTTTGCTGAACATGTTACCTTTGAGTTAAAGTCTAGAGTAATACATTTATTGCCTAACTTTCTTGGTCTTGTAGGTGAGGATGCACATAAACATCTCAAGGAGTTTGGTTACGCGTAGTGGGAGCAGTTCAAGAAGTTATGTGCCAATTGTCTGTACCACAGCATACTGGAGCAACTTCTAGTCTAATATTTTTATAAAGGACTACTACTGATGGAGAGGAGTTTGGTTGATGCAGCAAGTGGTGGGGCACTTTGTGAGAAGACTCCCATTGAAGTCAAGTTCCTATTAGAGCGGATGGCTGCTAATACACAACAATTCGGCACTCACAATGATGTTTAACACGTAAACAAGGTAAGAACTTTATCTATTGAACATCATCTAGATGAACAAACATATTTTGTGAGACAGATTGCATTTGGACAGGCACAAGTGAAAGCATGCAGAATATATTCAAACACAAGCCATCCAATTGATGTGTGCCCGAAACTACATGAGGGGAGTATGGAGTATGTAAATGTTGCAAGAGGGAACTTTTCGAATCAATACAATCCATACTCGTAGACATATAACCCAGGCTAAAGGGATCACTCCAACCTAAGTTATGAAGGTAATAGACACCATAATTACTTCTCGAATCGATCGCAAAGAGCACAGGGATTTTAACTAAGGCAACAAGGAGCATAAGGAGCCTCTTTTTCCAGTTTAGGTAATTCTCTGGAAGGATTGATTAAGACTTTCACCACTAACAATCTCCAATTTCAACAGAGCATACAACAACAGCTTTAACAGGGCATACAAGAGATTCAGCAGGAGACAAAGACAAGCGTACAAAATTTGGAAAATCAAATGGGTCAGATGATAGTGAGGCTTAATCGTCTCGAATCATAAAATGGTGGAAAGCTGCCATCCCAACCTAAGGTGAACCTAAAGAATGTTAGTGCCATAACCTTAAGGAGCGGAAAGGAGATTGAGGGTCCTAAGAGAACTCCCTCGAGGATTGCTACTGAGGAAGAGATCGAGAAGGAATTGGGAAAGGAAGAAAATTCTTCATTAAGTACGAGGGTAAATTTCGAAAGTCCCAATATTATTAAGACTAATCCCCCACATTTTCTAAACAGATTGATAAAACCAAACAAGGAGGAGAAGGAAAAAGAGATATTGGAGACTTTTCAGAAAGTGGAAGTCAACATATCCTTGCTCGAGGCAATCAAGCAAGTACCAAGGTACGCCAAATTCCTTAAAGAATTGTGTACATATAAGAGGAAACTGAGGGTAATGAGAAAATGATTATGAGTGAGAATGTGTTTGCAGTTTCTAGAAAGAAGATGCTGCAAAAATGTTGAGATCTTGATATGTTTACTATTCCTTGCAAAATTGGTAATATTATGACCAATAGAGCTATGTTGGATTTGGGTGCTTCAAATAATCTGATGCCTTGTTCTATTTATACTTCTTTGAATTTCGTTCTGTTAAAAGAAACAAGTGTAATCATATAACTGGCAAACCATACTAATGCTTATCTTGATGGTATGGTTGAGGATGTTTTGGTGCAAGTCAAAAAGTTAGTTTTTCCTGCAGATTTTTATGTTGTGGATATGAATGAAGACAGTTCATATAATCCGATATCTATCTTACTGGGAAGAACGTTTCTTAATATGGCTCAAACTAAGATAGATGTTTGTTAGGGCATCCTCACGATGGAATTTAATGGGAAAGTGATGCCATGAAATATCTTCTTAATGACCATTGTGTTTTTTCTATTGATGTGCTTGATCCTTTGGTATAGGAAATGTTTAAAATAAGTTGCAGGGATCATTTAGAAATAATCTTGACCAAGGAATTGGAAACAGGAGCCAAGATTGACGTCAAAATGGGAGAGGAGATAATGGAAGTCGCAACCACTCTGGAATCATTGGAAAACTCTCCAAAAAGGTGTGATTTAGCTTCTATAAAACTATCTGGATCTCACCAGTAGTTGTTACCTTCTGATGTGTAGGCACCAGAATTGGAGTTGAAGTATGTTATGCCGAAAAAGTTCTACAAAGACTTAGGCTATCCTACTCACAAGTATACGAGATAGTTTTATTTAATAACCTAGAGTCGTCTCCCATGGAGGTGAAATTGGTCAACTTAAATTAAGTTTGAATTAAAAATAAAATATAAACAATGCAATCCTAAACATTCTATCCCAATTGTTGAGTGAAAGCTTTTAAGGAAAATTATGAAATTAAATTGAAAAGTAGAGAAAAGATAAATAGATTAATCGAAATGGAAAAACTCTTGAGAATTAATTTCACTAATTTAATCTCTTATGCATGATTAAGGGAAATGATTGGAATGTTGTCTTACTAAAATTAATAGTTTGGTTCTAAATCGATTGGATTAATGAACTAGTCTAACTTTTGTATTCAATAAGTTATTATCCAAATTGATTATGAAAACCCGACTATCAATTACCACTTAAGTTAATATATTTTTAGTTCTTAACCTAAGTGTCCATAGTTTCTCGATCCGTATTAAACTTCATCTCTTGAATCTTCATTTAACACTAAAATGATGCAAAGTTTGGCCATTCTATTACATTCATTTAGTTTAGAAACCACAACAATAAATAAGGCAACATATCCATAACCCAATCATGCATATTCAACTAAATAGCTACATTAATTCTTAAGAAAAGAGATCAACCCATCATATCATACCCATGGTTCATCATACTCAAATACTTCAATCCCATATTACTGTCAACAGAAGTTTGAAAATAACATCCCAATAACTACTAAATGAACTATGACAAGATAACATGCAACAGTCGTTAAGCTAACAAGAGTATGAATCAGTTAATACCAACAGAACAGTAAACGCAAAGAAACAAGCAACAAATGAGGAATGAGATAAGTAGATAGAGGGTCGGATGATGAGATAGTAGAGGTCTTCTACAATCTCAAATTTTAGCTTTGGCTCTGACCTTTTGCTTCAGTTGCTCTCCTCCAACCAAATGTTTGCTCAAGATCAGCTCCAGCTTTCACTTTCAGCCTCTCTTCCCAGCTCCCACTTCTCTACTATTGCTCTCTTCTTCTCCTTCTTAGACTCTCTCTATTTCTCGTCTCTATTTATCTTCTTTCTCTCTATCTCTCTATGCCTCCCATGTTTGTGTCTGTGTCTATGTCTGTGTGAGAAAACGAATGAAATAGTACATGAAAGATGATTTTTTCTTCAACTGCCACCCTCTCTTTCCTTTTATAGATTATTCTTAGGTTTAGGGTCGCGTGCCTTAACGTCGTAAGCTGCCATGTATTAAAGCCAAAATTAATCTTAAAACTTCTCACGGGTGTGTATGGGGAGTCACGGGTTCGACTCTCTTGTCACACCTGTGAATTAACCATACACGGCGGTGATATAAAATCATCACCTTACACGGTGGTGACTTACAAAGTCATCACCATGAATAACATTTAATTAAATTAAATGTTATGCATTTTAAGGTGGTGATTTATTACCAACGTGAGGTGGTGACATGTGTCACCACTTTATTCTTTTCTTTTTCTTTTTTCCTCTTTCTTTCTTTTTCTTTTAATTTTCATGCAAAATTTACGTGACTTTGGTGTTTTTATGTAAAATTCACAAAATAACCTAATTAATATTCATACAATATTCACACCGTTTTCACTCAATTGATCTCACATTTGGATCAAAATACAAGGATTTGTAACCAAATTCAAGATATGAAGGCAATTAAAAGCAATAGAAATTAGACACAACAAAGACACTCCCTACACACCTCAAGTATGCTTATTTAGGAGATAAGCGGACTCTCCCAGTTATCATTTCAATAGAGTTGATTTCAACTCAAGAGGAGAGGTTGGTCTGAATGTTATTAGAACATAAGAAGGCGATCGAGTGGACCATGTAGATATCCAAGGGATAAGCCCATCTATTTGCATGCACACATTTTGTTGGAGGAGGATGCAAAATCCACAAGGCAAGCTTAACTTAGGCTGAATCCTCCAATGATGGAAGTTGAGAAGAAGAAGGTACTGAAGATTTTCGATGCTGGGGTGATTTACCTAATCTCCGACAGTAAGTAGGTAAGTCCTGTTCAGGTGGTTCCAAAGAAGTTTGGAATCACAGCTGTGACAAATCAAGAAGGTGAGTTGGTTCGCACCTAAGTGCAAACCAGGTAGCGAGTATGTATTAATTATAAGAAGTTGAATTCTATAACTTGTAAAGACTACTTTCTCCTTCCTTTTATTAATCAGATGTTTGGGATATTGGTTGGCTATGATTATTATTACTTTCTAGATGATTTTTAAGTTATCTTCAGATCCCGATCACACTGGAAGATCAGGAAGTTACCACATTTACATGCCCATTCAGTAGGTTCACTTACTGAAGGATGCCATTTGGATTATGTAACACACCAACCACGTTCCAAAGGTGTATGATAAGCATTTTTCTAAGTATGTTAAGAAGATTATTAAGGTATTTATAGATGATTTAAGTATATATGGATCTTATTTTGATGAGTTCCTTGAAAATCTTGCTATTATCTTAGAACAATGAATAGAAACTAACCTTGTGTTGAACTAGGAAAAATGTTATTATATGGCGGATCAAGGAATAGTTTTAGGCCAATTATATTTGCTAGGGGTATTGAAGTAGACAAATCTAAAGTTGATCTTATCTCTTCTTTACCTTACCCTTTTATTGTAAGGGAAATGCGTTTTTTTCTTGGGCAAGCAAGTTTTTATTGAAGGTTCATTAAGGACTTTTGGAAGGTAGCCACACCACTATATAAGCTTCTATAACAAGATATCTCCTTTGAGTCTGATGCAAAGTGTAAAGAAGCATTCAACAAACTTAAGAAGATTTTAACATCCCTACCGATGATTCAACCACCAGATTGAAACCTCCCCTTTGAGATTATGTATGATGCAAGCGATTATGTAATAGGGGCAATTTTAGGATAAATAGTGGGAAAAGCTTTACATGCTATCTACTATACTTCCAAGACTCTAAACCTAGCACAATTGAATTATTTAACTACTGAAAAAGAACTTTTATCTGTGGTTTTTGCTTTGGAAAAATTTTGATCGTATTTGCTTGGTGCTAAAGTGATTGTTTATTCTGACCATGCAGCTTTACGATACTTGCTCACAAAGAAAGAAGCAAAATTAAGACTAATCAAAAGGATTCTCCTCCTTCAGGAATTTGACTTGGAGATCAGAGATAAGAAGTGGATAGAAAATAAGGAAGAAGATGATATCCCTCTGTAAGAAATCTTTTCGAAAGAGCAATTATTTTCTGCTGATGCGATACTACCATGGTATGCAGACATTATCAACTTTTTAGTTACTAACGAATTACTTATTGGTTTGTCAATGGCTTAGAGGGATAAGCTACGGAGTGAAGCAAAGTATTACGTGTGGGATGACCAGTATCTTTGGAGGCACTGTATAAATCAAGTTATCAGGAGGTGCGTACTGAAAAATGAAACATCCTCAATCATAGACTTTTGCCATTCGTATACATGTAGAGGACATTTTGGAGTGAAAAGAACGAATCATAAAGTTCTGGAGAGCAACTTTTACTAGACAACGTTGTTTAAAGATGCATATATCTTCTGTAAATCCGATGATAGATGCCAATGGTTAGGTAACTTGTCCCATAAGGATCAACTGCCACAAACTCCTTTACTTTTCTGTGAAATTTTTGACGTTTTGGGGAATTGACTTTATGGGACCTTTCCCTCCATCTTTTGGCTTTACTTACATATTGCTTGCAGTTGATTATGTCTCTAAATGGGTAAAAGCCAAAGCCACTAGGACTAACGATGTAAAGGTTATTGCAAATTTTATTAAGGCTAACATTCTTTCTAGTTTCGGGAGACTAAAAGCAATCATTAGCTATTGAGAAACTCACTTTTGCAACAGAAGCAATGTTCAGAAAATATCACATCACATATAAAGTTTCCATTGCTTACCATCCCCAAACTAACAGGCAAGCTGAAGTCTCAAATTAAGAAATCACGTTGATCCTGGAGAAAATTGTGCAGCCTAATAGGAAGGATTGAAGTGTAAGACTGGAAGACGCATTATGGACCTATAGGACTGCTTGTAAAACACCAATTAGGTTGTATCCATATAGAATAGTGTTTGGGAAGCCATGTCATCTTCTGGTGGAACTACAACACAAAGCATATTGGGCTATCAGAAGATGCAACATGAATTTGGATGATGCAGGAGTGTATAAAAAGTTGCAACTTTAAGAGTTAGAGGAGATGAGGAATGACTCCTACCAGAGCACAATGATATATAAGGAGAAGACAAAGGCTTTTCATGATAAGATGATTTCGAGAAAAAGCTTCTCCGTAGGCCAGAAAGTGCTACTATATCACTTAAAGCTTAAATTATTTCCAAGTAAGTTACAGTCCCGTTGGGTTGGTCCTTTTGTTATCACTCATTTCTTTCCTTTTGATGCAGTAGAGATACGAAGTCTCAAAACTGACAAGACATTTAAAGTGAATGTTCATAGCTTAAAGTCGTATTATGAAAGCTTCTAAACAGAGGATTTGGAGGTGTTGATATTGGAGGATGTGACTCATGTCACTTGATGCACGCAACAGAGAGTCGAGCTAACGACAATAAAAAAAGACACTGCTTAGGAGGCAACTCGAGGGAAGTTAATTTCTGTTATTTACACTTTCACATTTACTTTCTTCATAGAGTGCTCTATTTCTTGCATTTGATTTTACATTGAGGATAATGTAAGTTTTAAGCATGGGAGTGGGAATATTAGCTTTTATGCATGTTTTTGAGCTAATAAAATAGAGAAATTAGAATCAAATTTATAATAAAACTAAACAAACGTTCAACTTTATAAATAACTAGAATTCTTATACTTTATAGTGTAACAATTGTATTAAACAATTATAGTATAAATCTCATTAGAATGTTAATGTTAACTTAATAGAATGAATTTCGATTTATTTATAATTTCAAATTGAGTAGAATTTAAAATTCATAATTTGAATTTTTTTTGAAATGAATATTAATTTAATTTAATTAATATTAATTAAAGTACAATTAGTTATAGATTTTCTTGCCTTTTTTATTGCAAATATCAACAATATTTCTATTCTCCCTTCAACTCAAATAATAAACTATAAATACTACCTAAGGAGTTTTATAAAAAAAGAGGCAAAGCCCCTTATCGGATTTGAACTAATGACTTATGCCTTACCATGGTGTTACTCTACCACTCAGCTAAAAGGGCCTCTTTGATTGAATTCTGGAATCAGTCATTATGCAGATAAGATCTATCTATGGAAATAGATTATAAATCAAATCATTGTAAAGTAAATATAAGAAATATCTTATAATAATAATAATAATAATAATAATAATAATAATAATAATAACAACTAGAATTCAGTATAGGGAGTACATCGAATAGATTCATAGTAGCTCATTGATAAGCGACCATAAACTGGATACTCTTGACTAATTTGAAAGATCATTTAATGTAGTTGAAATAACATAAATTGGGGTTGGTCAATCAAGTAAGGGAAAATCAATGGAATTCATAACTGTCTCAATCTTTATTATTATTATTATTATTATTATTATTATTATTATTATTATTATTATTATTATTATTTATTGTTTATTCTTGGAATATTCTAGAGTTAAGACCACTCAAATCCTTTCGTGGTTGTAGAAGAATAAATTTTTTTGGAATCTCATTTTTTTTCATTTTAAAGGCCTATGTAGTTATACGATAACAAGTACCAGTAGTAGAGAGTATTTGATGAAAGAAGGAGGACAACAAAAACAAGAATTGCAATCATCAATCTTCATCATGTATGCATTCTTGTTTTAGATCCAAAAGGTCTTTCTTGACAGTTAACTACAAAACTGCAAAGATAAATTTTTTTAATATAGAAAGAAAAAAGAAAATGTAAACCTTAGAAAAGGATACTAGGAATTACTAGTTTTAGAATTTTAAAATCTAGTTGGATCAAAAAAAGGTTTGTCAAAGGTCTTACAATTTGCGAAAAGTCTTTAATGAAATGACGATAAAATCCTCGCACACCTTTTACATTACTTGGCGGTGGAAGTTTCTCTATCACTTCTATTTTTTCTCTGTCAACTTCGAATCCTTGATGTGATATCTTATGCTCTAGCACTATCCCTTCTTGCAACATAAAATGACATTTCTCTCAATTCAGTACCAAGTGTGACTCTTCACATCTTTAAAGAACTCTATCCAAATTAGTTAGGCACATGTCGAAAGAATCTCCAAAGACTGAAAAATCATCCATGAACACACCTCCATTATGTCTTCTATCATGTCAGTGAAGATAGACATTATACATATCTAAAATGTGGCTGGGGCGTTGCAAAGTCTAAAGGGCATCCGTCTGTATGTGAGGGTACCATAGGGGCAAGTGAATGTAGTCTTTTCCTAATCATCAGGGTAGATGAAAATCTGATTATATCCAAAATATCCATCTAAGAAGCAATAAAAAGAATGACTAGCTGACTAGCTACCCTTTTTATTTTCTGGTCTTTGAATGGAAGAGGAAAGTGATCTTTCTTAGTCACCGAGTTGAGTTTACGATAATCTATGCATACTCTCCATCCTGTGACTGTTCTTGTTGAAATTACTTCTCCACTATCACTTTCTATTACCGTCAATCCACTCTTCTTAGGCACACATTGTACTGGGCTAACCCACTCACTATCAGAGATGGGATAAATTATCCCTGCATCTAAGAGTTTTATGATCTCTGATAGTTGTAAATTGCATTGTGTTTTAAGGTTTAATTTGTTGAGTATTTAATGTCAAATTGAGTGTTGAGTGTGTGTTTAGGTGATAATTGTGTTAGTTTATGTGTTTGAGTGTTTTTATGGGATAGTGTGAGTCTTTAAGCTTAATTATTATATTTTTGAGGTACCTTAATGGGTTTGTTAGTGTTTCAGGGTAAACGGTGAAGAACAGAGAAGATTTAAGGATTTTCGGGGCTAAAAGCATAGCCCACGATCGTGGCACATTAGGCCACGTTCGTGACAGACAAGGATGAGCCAGAGTAGCCAAAGCATGATCGTGCACATGGAGGCACGATCGTGACAGAGAGTTTCCATTCAGGTCACGGTCGTGCACATAGGGCCACGGTCGTGACAGAAAGGCTTAGGCGCTGGCCACGATTGTGGCCTGCATCGGGTTGAAGCAAAATTTCAAATTTCATAAGATTTTTTGGACCGTTTCGACCCTGACTTTGACCTAGAGAGCCCAAAGTATAAATAGAAAAATCCTAGAGAGTTTTAAGATTGAGGAAGGAGACGAAGGAAGAGAGACAAGGAGACGAAGCTTGACGCGACGTACTTTCGGAAACAGATGGTTTCCCATTGTCGCTACCTCCACAATCCGTTCCGACAATAGTTTCTATTTTTATTTCAATTTTGTTTATGTATGAAATTGGGATAATTATTGAAATTGCTATTGTTGAGTGTTGATTATTGTCTATACTCACCTTCGAGTTTTTCATTCTTGAGATTAATAAAGTTTAATTGGTTATGGTTTCTTTTGATTTAATTGTGATTCAATTCCTATTCGTAATAATTCAACAATAAACTAAGGGTTGAGCCAAGTAAAAATAATCAATTTAGGCTAACGAGAGTTAGGTGAATTGATAGGTAAAAGATTGGATCAAACCGGTAGAGTTGCGTAATAAGAGATCGAGTATAGATTCCCGGTAGGTTAATAGACAACTTAGAACTAATTTAGGTTTTGGGTTAATTGCAAGTCGAGATATCGCGATTCCATAATTTAAATTAGGGATCATCAATTAGGGTTAAGAATTATAACTCGAGAGAGAGTAATTCACCCTAGGACCGTTTAGATCTATTAAGTTGAGAATTGCATAATTGATTAGATTTTCATTAATTTCGTATTAAATCCCCCTTTCTCTCACTTGATAGTTTCTAGGTTAGTTTTGGGATTGGTTTGTGTGATTTGTTATAGTATTTAGATTTCTTTAACTCAATTCTTGAAATTAATTGTTTGATTGATTTACTTTTTGCATTATTTTATTTCTTTTGAATTATTATAGTTTAATACAACCTTATATTTCAGGACTAGTTACCCTCCTTATGGGATCGATACCTTAGGTACTACGTGAACGACCCGTGCGCTTGAGAAATTTACCAAGGTTATAAATATTAAAACTTAGTGCATGTAACCTTGCGAACAAGTTTTTGGCGCCGTTGCCGGGGAGGTGATAGTTTAGTTCTTTAGTCTAAGACTTTTCTACAAACTTTTGTTTTTTTTAAAAAAATTTAGGCATAAATTAGAGACACATTAAGGCATCTTAGAATGAAAAATGAGACATCTGAAGAGCTAGATTGTAAGAAGAAATGAAAAGAAAAATGATGGAAGATAGATATTATAGGGAGTAAGGAACTTTTGAGAGTTGCAATGAAGCACAGTATGGTTGGGGAAATAATGATCCTTATTAGAACATGTACACTTCGGGATGGCAGAACCACCCCGAATTCTATTGATCTAATAATGTAGGGAATCATTTAGGATATCAAAACCTAGTTGAATTTCAATATGATGAATACAGTTCAAGGTATTCTAAGCTGGACAAAATCATGGATAAGCTCATGGATAAGGAAGAGAACTAAAAGAGGTTGGAAAAGAAGTTTAAACAAGTAAAAAAAGATCATCCATCTTCTATTCACAATCTAGAGTTTCGAATAGGCCAGCTTTCTAGGGAATTTTGTAAGCAAAGTGTGGAAAACTATCTGCACAGCATGAAAGTAAATTCAATAGAGCCATGCCAGGCTATCACACTTAGGAATAGGGTAGAGCTAGATGAACCGGTGAGAAATCAAACTAATCCTGAACTTATAGAAGACCAAGAACTCAAGAAAAAGGATGAAGGAGAGGATGGAGACCCCTTATACTATCTGTCAGATCTTAGTACACCATGTTTGAACATCGAAAAATCTAGGATAGATGTCCATGCAAAGAACCCTACCCTTTGGATTG
>JANQAP020000258.1:429341-440246 GCA_026874005.2 Erythroxylum coriaceum
ACCCCAAAACATTAAAATTAAAGCCTAATCACAACAAAATAATAAAATTAATCCTCAAACAAATTGGGGTCCAACACTTTCTTTCTTGCAGGAACCTTCTTTATTAACTTAAAATGGTTTATTCGAAAGGATCATACTCATTATGAAGGTCGTATGTTAGCCCTGTGATCACTAGAAGATTTTTGGCAAAAATGACATCGAAGTTATTCAGATTTAAATCCATCCAGTTTACTAAGAATGTAAGTGAAGCAACGACTGGTTGAAAGAAATGCCTACTTAAGGAAGAGTCACTGCTTTTGCGAAAACATATTAGACACTTGAAATAGATCTATAGCATCAATTCTCTTGAAAGTGATACCATAATCAAATCTCTTGTGCTTTAGAAAGTGAAAATTCTCTTTGAAAAAGATCATTGAAGCTCATATCAAGCAAATTACATTTTCATCTGTTGAAAGCTTGTAGAGGCCAACTAAATACTACTAATTTGGAAGGTTGAAGAACCTTAAAATATGTACTCGTGAGATTGAAGAGACTCGTCAAATTATTACTTGGGATTTTAGAGAAATACTCAAGTTAAATACTTGGGGACTGGACGTAGGCTTAGGTTATAACCCGAATCAGTATAAATCGACTGCATCATTCCTCCTCTCTTTTTAACTTTTAAATTTCTGTAGTATATTTTTTGTGTTTTTACTTTTGCAAGAGACTCCTTCACTTTTATAATAGACTCCTTCTGTTTTCAACTTGCAAGAGGTTCTTCTTAGTTTTAACACACGTCTTCTTAAATTGTTTTAACATGATTTATCGTTTAGTAGGCTCTTATCGTTTAGCAGGCTCTCATCGTTTAATAGGTTCCTGTCGTTTAGCAGGATTCTATCGTCCAACAGACTCCTATTGTTTTTAAATTTTAACAGGCCCCTGTCTTTATACGAATTGAAAGTAACTTGCAAATTTTTTTTAAGTCACACACAATTCACCCTCCTCTTACATGTGTTTGCTTTATCAACTATTCCTGGCGGATCAACACTCTATAATACTCTTCTAAGTAGTCATCGTACTTTTAGGTGTATTTTATTTTCATCAACTTATTCAAGAAATTGATTTTGTACTACTAGTCTCATATGCCAAATTTACCATTGGTTGAGGCTAATTTGTATTTCTTTATTGGATTGTAGTAATGGAACAGCTCTCCACATCAAATATCAATATTTACAAAGGTGCACACAACGGCATATTCGAAGAATGGGGACCATAGAGCAAGGACATAGGATGAACAGGTGTAACAGTTTCCACAGGCCGCCAGAAGATCTTGTACTAGTGCTTAAAAGACCAATTACACTTCCATGAACATGACTGAGGTTTGAATTAGAAAAGCTATACCATTAGTGCGGGGTCATCACAACATTTGAATACGGAATTCACTTATTGAACCAAGGGAACAAATTATATGAGCCTAAGAGAAAACTAAAAATTTTCGAGTATAAGTTTCATAGATTTCAGTCGATGAAGTAAAACTGAGATGTCTATTCGGATGACATAAAAGTTGGTTATTTAGTTTCTGAGAATGAAATGAACATCCTACTTCTAGCTAACGATCAAGCATAACCAAATGTACCCGCACGACAAAGTTAAAGGATAGGTGAGATAGCTATAATAATATCGAATGGCTACTTGACATGGGCATTAAATTGGCGGATGAAGACTTAGAGAGGGCGGAGCAAGTGGCAGACACAAAATTTAAACCTGACGCTGATTGCCTCAGAAGGCAGAAATGGAAAACAAATGCATTAAAAGGAGAATGTTCATTCTTACCAGGACTGTGCAGTATCAGTTAAAATGCCCTCTACCGTTCCTTTTTCCTTTTTCCTTTTTCCTTTTTCCTTCATGTTGAATCGATATGTAGACAGATATATGCAGGGATGATGGGAGTGATCTTAGTCTTACCTAAAGAATCGCAAGTCCCAACCGCACCTCACCTAACTCTCAAATCAACCAAAGCTTTCTTCTCCCATTCGGCTTTCTTTGTTTTCGGGTCAGAGTCCTGTCTCTTTCTACCATGTGTATTTTTCCCCATCACACATCTGCTTGCTCTGCTGATTGCTACAAACATTTATAGTACTTGTACACTATAGGTTAGCTGTTGTTTTCAGAAATAAAATAAAAACAACCTCGTGTAGAACAGCTCCGACAGTACATGTACATATTGTCGGTGTATGTAATTTCAGTTTCTTGCTTAGTGCACTGCACCTAAACATAGTAACCTTGAAAAATAAGATGTCCAATCCTTGACCTTAAGATAACTATACCCTTTTTTTTCGATATGCTTGCTAAGAAGGCCTTTATAATTTAGCACATAAAGTTGCGGTTGAAAGTGAAATTTTCTCAGTTAATTCAAAGAAACCAACGAGTGTGTATGATACGGCTAGGAATATTTCCAACTTCAATTTGTGGGTAAATACCTTCAACAATACTCCAAACAACTAATAATATATATAGATTGAAACAGATCGAAATTAGGCGCTGGACCACATCAACCTCTTTTCTGGTGTCCGGTCCAGTCTGGAAATGACCGACCGTACTGGCTATTTTTAACAGTATTCATCCCTTCACACGTTTCGTTGTTATTACCAAACCAAAACCTTACATACTATTCTCTGCTTATCTCATCAACTAATCAAATTAACAGTCATGTTTTGATATTCCCAGATTCGTATGTTGTACTAAACTCTTTTCTTTTCATTAACACTTCTATTGTAAGATAAAGTCGAGGACATATTAAGTTTGTTTACACTTGGGACTAAAAGAAGACGAAATAACTACAAACGAGGTCATTTTAATATTAGAAAAGCATGCCCAGCATAGAACGAGGAACCAATCCTGTGCCTTAAGCCGACCACGGTCCTCGCACGTGTACCTGAGTTCTCCGAGACACATTAACTTATCAAACCAATGCAAGCCATCGTTCGTTCATAATTCATATACTTCCCTAATTAAGTTTATATTTGTTTAATAATGGAAAAAGCAAATTTTGTCTACTCGTATCGTTTTTGTTATATTTAAGCTGTGAATAGTGGGGAACGGTGACTGAGTCTCACCCCCATTCCCATAGTTCAGTCTTCTAGGTTCTCTTCCCATCCTCTGCATTATCTCCTTTATATATATATGAAGTGGATATGTAGACAGATATATGCAGATATGATGGGGGTGATCTTAGTCTTACCTAAAGAATCTCTAGTCCCCAACTGCATCTCGCCTAATTCTGACTCTCAATCAACCAAATATTTCTTCTCCCATTTGGCTTTCTTTGTTTCTGGGTCACAATCTATCTCTTTTACTGCGTATATTTTCCTCGACTCCACAATGAAAATTTAGCATCATCACACATCTACTTGCCCTGCTGATTGCAACAAACATTTATGATCTTTGTACACTATTGGTTAGCTGTTATTTTCAGAAATCAATTAAAATCTACCTCTTTGCATATCAGCTCCGCCAATACACACACATACTGGCATTGCATCTAACTTCAGTTTCTTGTTCCGTATACTGCGCCTAAACTACTCTTCGTAGCTTTGAATAAAAATCAAAAAAAGTTTGCTTCACATCTCCGATTCTTGTTTTTTCTTCAACTGTATAGGTTCCTGCCTGTCGGTTGATTCCTGTAATCTGCTGTTTCATTGTTTCAAAACTGGACCATTCATTTCTTTGGACTTCATTCCCTTTTAGTTGTTGCCAAAATGTGCACTGTAGACGCAACAGCTTTCTCCTAACTATTCTTCCTTTTGGAATCTTCAAGTAGCATAGATACAAGATTCGAGCTTTCTTGCTCCGGTTTTGTAGATATCAGTGTTGGCTGGTCAAGGGTTTTCAACTCAAACTTCTTCTGTTGCCCTGTTAATTAATCCGTTCTGTTTGATAATTAAAAGCCTCTAATCCTTTGTGTTCTCTTTCAGTTCCTTTAATATATTGAAGTTTCACGTTTCAGATATTACATTTTGCTTCAATATTTTTTAGCCCTTTGATCTTTTAGTAGGAAGAATTACTCCTTAGCTTCCTTGTGTATTCACCACCGAGTTTAGTGATTCAAGTTTGTCTGATGATAAATTGAAATAGAGTTTGGCCGTTGATCTTTCTAGCTATTTTCAATCATGAGCTTACATTCTTGACTGATAAATTCACACCTGTTCTCATTCAAGTCGTCATTGCTTAACACATCTTCAAATTTGTTAGTGGAAACTAGGGAAGGAAAAAATGCAGAAGCTACCACAACAGATTGACTTTGCTCTAAAGGAGACCTCGCCGAATATTGGGGCTGGGGCTATCGCAGGTGACAAGTTATCCTGCACTTATGACCTCGTTGAGCAGATGCAATATCTTTATGTTCGGGTGGTGAAGGCCAAGGATTTACCTGGAAAAGATGTTACGGGCAGCTGTGATCCCTATGTCGAGGTGAAGCTAGGGAACTATAAGGGAAAGACTAAGCATTTTGAGAAAAATTCCAACCCTGTATGGAATCAGGTCTTTGCTTTTTCGAAGGACAGAATTCAAGCTTCAGTCTTGGAGGTGCTTGTAAAAGATAAAGATGTTGTTCTAGATGATTTGATCGGTAGGGTTATGTTTGATCTTAATGAAATTCCTAAACGTGTTCCACCGGATAGCCCTTTAGCACCACAGTGGTATAGATTGGAAGATCGAAAGTCAGATAAAGCGAAGGGGGAGCTTATGCTTGCAGTTTGGACGGGAACTCAGGCTGATGAGGCATTCCCTGATGCTTGGCATTCTGATGCAGCGTCTGTTGGTCCTGATGGAGTTGCAAACATCAGATCCAAAGTATATCTCTCACCAAAGCTTTGGTATGTTAGACTCAATGTGATTGAAGCTCAGGACTTGCTACCAAGTGATAAAAGTAGGTTCCCGGAGGCTTTTGTGAAGGTTACACTGGGAAATCAAGCTTTAAAAACCAGGATATCTCAAAGTAAGACTGTCAATCCAATGTGGAACGAGGATTTGTTATTTGTAGTAGCTGAACCTTTTGAAGAGCCTTTGATTTTGACTGTGGAAGATAGAGCCGGAAACAAAGATGAGATTATGGGAAGGTGTGTGATCCCTTTTCAACTAGTACAGAGGAGACTGGACCATAAGCCAGTCAACACGAGGTGGTTTAATCTCGAGAAGCATGTGATAGCAGAAGGGGAGAAAAAGAGGGAGATTAAGTTTGCCAGTAGGATTCATTTGAGAGTTTGTTTGGAGGGTGGATATCATGTTTTGGACGAGTCGACACATTATAGCAGTGACCTGAGGCCAACAGCAAAGCAATTGTGGAGGCCCAGCATAGGAATTTTTGAGGTAGGAATTATTAGTGCTGTGGGGCTGATGCCTATGAAGAACAAGGATGGTCGAGGAACCACAGATGCTTATTGTGTGGCTAAATACGGGCGGAAATGGGTTCGAACTAGGACAATTGTTGATAGCTTTAGTCCAAAGTGGAATGAACAATATATATGGGAAGTTTTTGACCCATGTACAGTGATAACGATTGGAGTTTTTGATAATGGACACATACATGGAGGAGGAGGAGGCGGTGGGAAGGACGCTAGAATCGGTAAAGTGAGGATTCGTCTTTCAACTCTTGAAGCTGAGAGAGTTTACACGCACTCGTATCCTCTTTTAGTCTTGCATTCCTCTGGAGTGAAGAAGATGGGAGAAGTCCAATTAGCTGTACGGTTCACCTGCTCATCATTGATAAATATGTTGCATATGTACTCGCATCCACTGTTACCCAAAATGCATTACATCCATCCCTTGTCAGTAATTCAGCTTGATAGCTTGAGGTACCAAGCGATGCAGATTGTCTCCATCAGGTTGAGCAGGGCTGAGCCTCCTTTGAGGAAAGAGGTTGTGGAATACATGCTAGATGTAGATTCTCATATGTGGAGCATGAGGAGGAGCAAAGCTAACTTTTTCAGAATTATGGAAGTTCTAAGTGGTCTGATTGCTGTGGGAAAATGGTTTGATCAGATATGCTATTGGAAGAATCCTCTTACTACTATCCTAATTCACATTCTTTTCATAATATTGGTTCTTTATCCTGAGTTGATACTCCCAACAGTTTTCCTATACCTATTCCTAATTGGGATATGGAATTTCCGGCGGAGACCAAGGCACCCTCCTCATATGGACGCTCGACTATCCCGTGCTGATACAGCTCATCCTGACGAACTTGATGAAGAATTTGACAATTTCCCAACTACCAAGCCATCTGACATTGTTAGAATGCGATATGACCGTTTGAGAAGTATAGCTGGGAGGGTGCAGACTGTCGTTGGTGACCTGGCAACTCAAGGGGAAAGATTTCAGTCGTTGCTGAGTTGGAGAGACCCAAGGGCAACAACTTTATTCGTGATGTTCTGCTTGATTGCCGCCATAGTCCTTTATGTTACTCCATTCCAAGTTGTTGCTTTTGTAATTGGCATTTACGTGTTAAGACATCCCAGGTTCCGCCACAAGCTTCCTTCTGTGCCCCTCAACTTCTTTAGAAGGCTACCAGCAAGATCTGACAGTATGCTCTAAGCTTAATTCCTGCCTACTACTTCCCAGTACATGTACTGTTTTCTTAGCATACAATTGCAGCTTGTTTGTAGGAATATATCCCACTCCAACACAATCTGCATACTTATTTATGCTATTTCTGGTTGGTTTTTTATTATTGTTTTTACTTACCAGAGCACTGCTGAATATATGTAAATCTATATCATGGAATGGGAGCATTTGCAACCTTTTCCAATGGCCTGGACTAACTTACTCGTAAGTTCACATTTCTGATCAACTTGAGAATTTTAACACATATATTATAGTTCTCTCATGCACGTAAAAAGGAAAAACACCTAATATATGTATAAATAAATATTTGCAGTGTCAATAAAACGTAACATATGATATATGATATTTTTAAGAATGAATATTTATGGATGCTTACAATGTTCATGAAAATTAATATTTGCGGGAAATTACACATTTGAATTAGGATAATTTGATCTCGGAGTCATATTAAATTTTTCTTTAACCTCTCTAAATTAATATTTCATATAAAATAATTCATATTTCACTCAAAATCTTAAGGATTCGCTTGGTAACCAATAATAAAGGAATTGGAATAAAAAATGAAAAATAATAAGAAAAAGGAATAGGAATGAAATTCTTGATCATGCATGTTTAGTATACAATCACTAGAAATGAGATTAGACGGGTTAATAGTTATCTCTGTGTTTAATATCAAATATTAGAAAAGGTAATTACAAATCTTTTTATTTATATTCAGTTATTATACGGTTGATTTCGTAAGCAAGTAATTAAAATATTTCTATTTATTATATAATTAATTACAATTATTTTAATAATTTAATAAACTATTAAATTTTATGCCTTTGCAAATGATTTTTCTTATACGAGTAAAATTAAAGATTTTATGTATAATGTCAACAAAATAAAATTAAATAATTATTAAATAAATTAAATAAACTAATGTGCAACTTTGATAATAATATCCTAATAAGAAAAAAATCAAAATAATGTATTGTCTAACTAAATAAAATCATATTAAATTTTAAAGTAGATTATATAACATCATATGATCATTGAAAAAAATCAAAATAATGTATTGTCTAACTAAATAAAATCATATTAAATTTTAAAGTAGATTATATAATATCAAATGATCATTGAGATCACTCAAGTATATCTTACACACTACAAGAAAAACAGGTTTTAGCGATGAAATTACCAACGGAAAATAAAGATTTTTCTTAGGGAACCAAATTTGGCGACAGAAATTACCGGCGGAAAGAGTCGTCAGAGAAACGAACATAGGTAAAATTTAGCGACAGATATAATGAATTTGTCACAAATTTCGCAACAAAAATTTGTATATCGTCAGTAAATTTAGTGACAAAATTTTGTATTTCCATCGATAAATTTACCGATGAATTTAGAATATTCTGTCGCTAATTTGTCGACGGAATCACAATATTCTATCGGTGAATTTACCGACGATAAGTTATAGGTCCATCACTAAATTTATCGATAGACATACAATATTCTACCACTAAATTTATCGATAAAATATTATCCATCGCTAAATTTTTATCGACGTATCTATTCTAAGATGTCCAGCATTCAAATTACCGTCAAGTCTCCCACACCACCATAATTTTGCATCTCTAGCCAAATACATGTTGGCCAAACAAATTTTGTCACATTCCAGTACCCTAGCCACTTCAAAATATTGTTGCATATCCCAAACAAAATTTTCCAGAACTTTAGCATCTCTTACCCCATTGAAATGCTTAGGATCTAAAACTTTTAACCGTGTCCATGTGTCACCATCATCCATAGCACCATTGTTCCTAATGAGAGCCAAAGCATCCTCTAAAACTCCCATTCTTGTATTTGCTTCTACCGATATTGAATCCATTCAATAACGAAATGCTTGAATTGCCTCCTCCAAGTGATCCAAATTTTGTGTTTCATCTTCCAGAATGGCCCTCATTCCATGCTCCAACATATCAAGCCTTTCCCTAATGACTTCAAGGTTTTGATTGCCCAGCATTTCCATAAAAATAGTTTGTCCAAATGTAGCAAATACCTAGAAATTTCCCAAACACAACTCTGATACCAACTTGTTACGAGGTTGATTTTTTAGGCTAGCAAAACCCAACAACTTGGGCCCGTAATGCAACCTAATGCTCCCACTTATTTCAACAAAATATCAGTCCTTCAGCAAGAAACAAAACCAACGTTGTACATGCTATTAATGGAGCAGAATATTTTCACCCAAAGACATCAATATGGCTAGCTTAAGGAAGTAACGAAAATTAACGTTACTAAGGGACAAAAGGGTTGTCTTTTACAATGAATTAAATCTCACCACCTAGGAACAAAGAACAACGCTTTGGAGGATTTGTTTCATGGACAATGGTATATGAAGCTTCAAAAGATGGGACAATTAACGTAAGTAACGTTATTAAATCAACCGATGGGATATTGTAGAATATTTGAAGTATTAGATACGTAAACTTACAACCCTTTGGTCTAGAGGGATGATACACATATATAAAATGACTTCCCAATAGACAACAACGTTCAAACGATAAGGTCCCTAATAGTTGGGACATTTTGAATAGTTACAGCCACTTTGGACAGATAATATATTAACTGCCTAAGTAAAAATGACACACCCATATGACTTACGACTATCCCATACAAGACAAAGGCCAGGTGTCTTTAAACCATGCCAATATTCATGTAACTAACCAAATTCAGCCATATCACCATAAAGAACCATACAACCACCGTCCATACACCATCTGCAAGCTATCCACCAATGTAGCTCCACTTCCCAACATATAGTTTGATGATTACACAGCACCAAAGGAGCGAAGGTACTGAAGGGACCTTACAAACTCCAAAGCTGTCCAAATAATGGTCAAGCCATGCAAGATTAACGTTAAATTTAATTAACCAAGCATAACATTCAACTATGTCTAGCATTTTCACGCAGCCTTCCAAGTAACGTTAAAGCACCATAATAACTTTACAATATCAAGGTTTCCATCAATAATTCTAGCTTTGGTTTCATGACTACATATTCCAAAGGAGCCTTACAACTTACCACAATATGCCACCTTCATGTTGCCAAAGTTGCGAAATTGTGATGATTACGGAACATTGAAAAGAAGATCTCACAGGCAACCTCTATTTCTTCTGCTGTTAACATTCTTCTTGTTGAACGTCCATATTTTCATCCTGGATATATGAAAATGAATAAGTTACTATCAACATCACTCGTTTCTCCCCCATCGTTATTACGAGGAACTTTTCTCTTGTGTGTACATGCAGCTCAAAATAATGTAAACAAAACGTACTTACTTCCTCCACTAAATAAGCATTACATATCGAACCTTTAGGTCTAACCTTGTTTTTGACGTTTTTCTTCAAGTGATGCAAATACCTATATTACAAATAGGGTTATTACAATTTTGTGATTAAAACATGCTATAAGTTTTATTTAAATATTAACTATAATTGCCTCTCAAATGGATATATCCGTCGATATTGAACCAGACTAGTAAGTTTAGTCTCGAGTGCTAAATGTACCGGTAGATGCTCTATACATTTAAAGAAGCTTGTAGGGAAAATCTCTTCCAATTTGCAAAGATAAATGGAATTTCCCTTTCTAGTTTTTCCATTTTAGCCAACTTTATTTTAGATGATGTTAAGCTTTTGAAAAACAAACTTAATTTTGTTATAGCTTCCCAAACCTTATTCGGTAGAAACTCCTGAAATGTAATTAGAATTAGCCTTTGCATAAACACGTGACAATTATGACTTTTCATCTTAAATAATTTGTACTTCCTCATGTCTACACACCTTTGCTAAGTTCAAAACATAATCATCGAGAAACTTTAAACTTTTCAACCATTCACACAAAATTTCCTTTTATTTTTTGTTTAAAATGTAACATAGTTTTGGATATTTACCAATGCGAAGATCTTTATCTAACTCATTGCTTCTACAAAAAAGTTTCAAATCAACTTGTGATTTTGCATTGTCCTTTATCCTCCCTTCAATGTTCATTATGGTGTTGAACAAATTGTCAAAAATATTTATTTCAATATGCATCACATCTAGATTATGACGTATCAAATTACTTTTCCAATATGGCAAATCCCAAAAGATACTTCGTTTCTCCAACTAAAGTTTTTACTAACACTTCTATTAACTTCTTCAGCTTCAAGTTATGTAACTTTTAACAACCCTAATTCATCAATCTCCTACAATATCTCTTCACCAACTTTGGGGGGGGGGGGAAGGAGGTGTTTTTATCATCCTATTCTTAATGAACTTTTG
>JANQAP020000258.1:570238-582213 GCA_026874005.2 Erythroxylum coriaceum
GACCCGTGATATGGGAACGGGACGTTACAACTATGTTGTCTAGAAGCCTTGTTTAAACCTCGGACATTCCAACATGGTATCTTCATTTATCGCTCTTGGGGGTCCTGTCAGCTCCTAGCCTCTTGACCGCTTTGGTAGTACTATTGCCCACTATACCAGCTCTAGTAACAGTGGCCTGATCATGCACATTAGCACTACCATACCCTGTTCTATTATTGAGCATCATCGTAGTCTTGACTTTGCCTACATTCCTATTAGATTGTACCTTCTACCAATCTCCATCGTAGACTTTCTTAGGATCTGTTTGTGGCTGAATCACCTTAGGAATCCCTCCTCAATTTAATTCCTCCCTAGGCGTGGTAGTAGTAAGATTACCCTCAGGCTGAAAAGGTTGTCCACCTGACTGATCAGCTCTCACACCTTTAGTAGATAGGTTACCCTCAGGCTAAGATGGTTGTCCCTCTGACTTATCAGCTCTTACATCTTTAGTCGATCCCTCCTTAACTCTTGTATGTTTACACAATTTTACAACCTCTCCTTAGAGAGGCCGATGCATAGAGCCCATATCAGTTGTACCCTTTTCTTTATCTCTGGTTTCAACATTCAATGCACCCTTTATGTCTCCCTCATTCACAGCAT
Organism: Erythroxylum coriaceum; assembly: GCA_026874005.2. NCBI lineage: Eukaryota > Viridiplantae > Streptophyta > Magnoliopsida > Malpighiales > Erythroxylaceae > Erythroxylum > Erythroxylum coriaceum. The sequence continues at coordinate 570,878 of JANQAP020000258.1, forward strand.
CCTTCATTTGTTTTTTTTTCCTTGCAATGGTTTTGCACTCAAAAGGGTTATGGCTAAATTTCTTACAAAAGTAACAGTAGTTAGGAAAGGTTTCATAGGTTACCACTTGTGTGTAACGAGTATCTCCTGGTATTTTAACATCAAAACTTGTTACTGGTTTCTTTGAAACATCAACTTCAACTAAAATTTTGGCGAAACCAATACGGGATCTTGTATTGGTGACTTTGTCCGTGCATATGGGTTTTCTAACTCGGGAGCCTAATTTTGACAGCCCCCTATCGTTCCATAATTCCAAAGGGACATTGGGGAATTGCATCCAAATAGGTACTTTCATGAAATCCTTATAATCGAAAGAGAATCTATGGGACAATCGTTTAAGTAACAACGTTTTCCCAAATATCATATACGGTCTCCTTGCTAGTATATTGGTTCGGTCTTCTTCCGTGTCAAACTAAAAAATTATCCATCCTTGATCATGTGGAAGAATTTTACAATTGATAGCCCATTTAGCAATCAGTCCTTCAAGTGCTTTCATTCCTGGAAATCTTCCTGTGAAGCAACCAACAAGACAAAAGCCCCATTCTTCAATGCACACCACATCTTCTTCCTCCATGGTGACCTCATCATCCACCTCCAAGAATTCCAGCTGCATTCCTTGCTTCAATTCCCTATTTTTTTTAATAAGCTTACAAATGAAGGTTTAGTTTGAGTTTCATGACTACTTGGGCAAACTGGATCAGGCACTTTATCAGATACCTTGTGGGCACTCTCTTCTTTTTTGAACATTCCTCTGAATCCGTAGAGTCAGTGCCATCAGCCTCCAAATCAGTTTAGTGGCCAGTCTCATCATCAAAAGATGACGATTCTGCATCCTCCCTGCATTTATCAACTCGAGCTTTACTTGTCATCCCAATACCCTTACTCGTATTCCTAACCAGTGAACCACCCTTATTATTCGCAACACCCAAATTCCTGCCTTGCATTGCCACTCGCCTTGTATTCACCTTAGTTTCTCCATCCCTAGCATTCAATTCCTTTCTAAGATCTTCAGAAGTCTGTGCACTACCTTCATTATCGAGTGGTCGTGTTCCCTAACCCCCTGTAAATCATCAGCCACGACGTTTTGGGAGATCTCTCGATTTGGGGATCCTGTAACGTGCAAACCAAGCACACAATCTGCCGTAATATCACACCCTTTATGTGGTGTTTTACGTCTTTTACCCATGCCTAAGCACCCCAAAATAATGAAGCAATCTTCGTCTTAAGTACAGTACCGAGATCCAAAGTGACCCTGTATTGTCTACAGTTCCCGCAAACACAATCCAAGCTCACTAAAAGAACAAAGAGATAACCCAGAAATTCAGGAAGGTTTGTATGCTAATCGTGGTGTGTGCGACACTTAGGAGAGAAATCACATAAGGTGAGAGAACTCACATTGGCACTCCTGATAGCTCTTCTTATTTTTGTTATGCCTGTGAGTGGAGTTTCTTATATTATGACCTATCTTTTAAGTTTTTGTATTAATGTGCTCTAATCTACATCTCTTTGAAGCCTTTAAGGTCACTTTTTTCTATATTGAGTTCCGTAAAGGTTGACATGGTTTGAGTTAGTTCATAAAAGTTTTTGTTGTTAGCCTTCAATCAAGACTGGGATTGAAGGCTAACAACTAGGTAGAAGAGAAGACTATATATACATTTTGTGCTACTAGATATGTCATGAAGGTCCATAAGTTTTCTATAATAGTGTACGTGATTGACAAGTTGTATCTACCATCAAAAGTATCTAGGGTTAGCATCTTAAATTTGATTGGTAGTGACTCTATTAAGATGCCAGGTATCAAAGGGCTATTAGCTATCAAGGTTACTCGTAGATCTCATTCTCAATTGGTAATAATTAGAGGTATAGGGTTTTAGTATGTGAGTGTGGCTCCTTTTGATTGTCGCTATAGAGTGTGAGCTTGGTTTCTTTCATTCGTCTATTGCCTTTTCAAAAATCGTCCCACTTAATCTTTTAACATCAGAATTTTAATTGCTTAGTCCGTAGGTTACTTAGGGATGCGAGAGCCTCTAGAGTGTTACTTGTTTGAATAATATTAGTAGATGGATTGCTTTTGTTGATATCTATTATTCTGTCTTAAGGTGATGATAACTAAATTGTTTTAGAATTTTACTAGTATCTATTATTCTTTCTTAAGGTGGTGATAACTAAATTGTTTTAGAATTTTTGGAGTGCGAGTATCAGAAGATTTTACAAAAATTCTTATAGATGATGTAAACTAAAATTTTTGTCATACATAAACTTGTAAAATAAAAAAAAAAGGTATATGACATATTGAGTTGTATTCAGACATACTCTAACACTCAAGTAAAATATCAAATAAATAATGTAATTTTAATTAAAGTTCGAAAGAGAGATAATCTTAATCTTCGGTTGAAAAATTGTTGAAATCAATCGATAAATATATTATTTTTCATAAACATAAAAAATGTAGACTAAATTTTGTTTCCTTGACGTCACCATAAGTGTCTAAAATAAAAAAGAACATATTGTACTTTAATTTGTTTGAAATTTTAAGTTAAATCTCAAAAAAGAATGTACTTTAGAAATTTCATAAAAATAAAAATAATATGTTTAGTAAATAAAATAGTTATTATATTTATATAAAATAGTGATTTTCTACAAGATTCTAAAGCAATAATAGAATTTTATTTAATTTATATTCGGATTTCTTCAACTTTTAAAAGTCTAAAGAATTTCATTTTAGAAAGGGTGCGAATAAGATGGTCTTGGCCAGCCCCCTAAACTGTAAAGAGCCTTTGAAAAGATTCTGCCATTTATTGCCCCTTCGTGATCTTATCTGTTTAGCCACAACAACGTTTGTAGTTTAGGAATTTGATTTGAATTATGTCTTTAAGCCTCCGTAGCATGTGTTATATTTCCACGTACACTAAAAGTCGGCGGTAAGTTTGTTAAACCAAAAAAAATTTATATTTTTAATTTAAAAAAATTGACGGATTGATCGTACGCCTACCATCGCCATCCCAAGAGAAAGTTGCTTATGTTTGCAATTACGGCAGAAGAGGTAACTCTGGCTAGTAAATTTGATTGGAAGATAGTTGTTGACTTTTGTATAGAGAGAGAAGAAGGAAAGAGCGCAATATAAAGAAAGAAAGAGAAGAAGTTGTGCAAGAAACCGAAAAAGAATTGAAAAAACAGAGGTCGGTCAAATTTCCACTTTGGACCCATTGGCACTGGACACTCGCACGCTTGGTGGTATAAACTGTAGGAGGTAACTTTTTGGTGCATTGAATTTGCGCAAAATTCCATTTTCTTACTCATATCTGATCTTTTTATTCTTCATTCCCACTCATAGTTTTATCATCTTCTATATATATATATATATATATATATAAAGTACTGTATATGTCTGGCTTTTATTTTTTTGTCACCTATTACGCGTACGAAGACGACGGAACGAACCCAGAAACCATAAATCTTAAAAGAAGAGAACGATAAAGAGTTTGCTCTTTGCAGAGGTATAGGGGAGAAGGAGGAGGCCCATTTTTCGTCTCTTTTCATGGAAGAGATTGGAGCTGATATTTGGTAATCCAAGTTTCCCTCTTTTTCTTTTTCAATATACGCCCAAACCTTCAATTTTTCTTTTTGTAGACTTTAATCTGTTCCATCTTCATTTGCTCTCCCTTCATTGTTATCGCGGGCCTGTTTTATTTTGTTGAAATTTCATGAAAATGGTGTTGGATTAATCTGAATTTCATATGCGAGACTTAAGAGATCCAGCTGTTATTGGGCAGGACAACTAGACGAATATTGGGTTGTTTTTATTTCTTATGAAATTTCTCGTCTTTTGCTTGTGTTGCAATCGTAGTTTAGCGAGAATTAACAACGATAACGTTTTTTATTCTCACTATGAGGGTTCTCTGGAGAAAGAAATTCCTACGGGAGTCTGAATTCTTGATCCTACCTACGTTGAAGGTGGACTAGGGTTGCCATTAGGCTCTTATTGATTTTGGTCCGGATGCCCAAATAACCGTTTCATTGATGATATTCACTACTTTTTGCCCCTCTTTAGCGGTATTTTTTATGGATTCTCCTTGTGTTGTTTGCTACCAGTTCTGACATCGAAGTTGATGACCTAAAGTGTGATAATATTGCCGAGAAAGATGTTAGTGATGAAGAAATTGAAGCCGAAGAATTGGAAAGACGAATGTGGAAGGATCGCATTAAGCTCAGGAGGGTTAAGGAAAGACAAAAACTTGCTGCACAACAAGCTGCTGACAATCAGAAGCCCAAACAGACTTCTGACCAAGCCCGCAGGAAGAAAATGTCAAGAGCCCAAGATGGCATCCTCAAGTACATGTTGAAGCTAATGGAAGTCTGCAAGGCTCGTGGATTTGTGTATGGGATTATTCCTGAGAAGGGTAAGCCAGTAAGTGGTGCATCTGATAACATTAGAGCTTGGTGGAAAGAGAAGGTGAAGTTTGATAAGAATGGGCCAGCAGCCATAGCAAAGTATGAAGCTGAGTGCTTAGCCATGGTTGATGCGGATAACAGTCGAAGTGGGAACCCGCAGAGTGTTCTTCAGGACCTGCAAGATGCTACTTTGGGATCCCTTTTGTCTTCCTTGATGCAACACTGTGATCCGCCTCAAAGAAAGTATCCTTTGGAGAAGGGAGCTCCACCACCTTGGTGGCCAACTGGGAATGAGGAATGGTGGATGAAACTAGGCCTACCTCAAGGTCAGAGTCCTCCTTATAAGAAACCACATGATTTGAAAAAGATGTGGAAAGTTGGCGTGTTGACAGCTGTAATAAAGCATATGTCACCTGATGTTGCTAAAATCAGGAGGCATGTCCGCCAATCGAAGTGTTTGCAGGACAAGATGACAGCAAAGGAGAGTGCAATTTGGTTGGGAGTATTGAATCGAGAAGAATCCCTCATTCAGCAGCCTAGCAGTGATAATGGCACATCTGGCATAACTGAGACGCCTCCTGGTGGCCATCGTGGAAAGAAACAGCCTACAATTAGCAGTGACAGCAATTATGATGTTGATGGTGTGGATGATGGTGTCGTTTCTGTTTCATCGAAAGATAACAGGAAAATCCAGCCAATGGAAGTAGAGCACTTGAGCTCTGCTCGAAATGATACCCCTCTGCAAGGTAAAGAGCAGCAGCAGGAAAAGCAACTTAAGAGAAAAAGGGACCAACCAAAGTCAGTCCACACTGATCAACAACCTGGACGACATTTTATTGATCATTCAGATGTTGAGAACAGAGAAACTCCACCTGATATACACCATACAGATATACAGCTAGATGAATACCAAATGAGTGGCAGTGAACAGGAGAATATTATGACAGCAGCATTGAGGCCCTTGGAGAAAGGTTTTGAGGGTGAATCCAACTTAGCATCTAATTTGGACCACTTTCCTGCCTTGCCTTCTGCAGATGTTGGTTCAAGGGAGAATTTGTACATGGATGGAAGGCCCATGGTTTATCCAGTGGCTCAAACTTCAGAAATGCACGGTGGAATAGCATCTAATTTGTATAATTCACAGGCAGATTATGGGCCTAATCATGATGAGCGTCACTCTCATACGAGCATGAGTTTATCTCAACTTAGACGTGAGGCTGATCAAATCCACCATGTACCTGACTTACACATGAACGGGAATGAGATGCCCACAGGAGATTTGCATCTTTTTGCTAAAGATGCATTTTCTACTGAGCAAGATAGATCTGTTCAGACTCATTTTGGCTCTCCACTCAATTTCTTGTCATCAGATTTTGGAGGATTTAACTTCCCGTTTGATCTGGACATTGAAGGGACAAGTTCACTTAATGATTTCACACTTGATGAGGATATCATCCAATACTTCGGGTCATAGAGTAGCAATGTTGAAGTTTGGGTGTTATATATTGTTGCAGGTGACAGTCTTTGTAAATCCTTAATCTATAATTCTGTGTTGTGGATCATGTGTGAACTTTGGGCTTCTAGGTATTCCTGTTATCTTATTGTGACTCAGGGACCTAAAACTGCACATATCGTTGCTGTCCAGCTACATTTCTCCTTCCCGACATTTGGATTAGGGGCCAGAAAAGTTCTTATAAACAGCACCTGTTTCTAGACTGTAAGTTTTTGACTTTATTTTCTCTATTAACTTAATCAGGCAGCAAGGAAATTCAAGGAGATCGATTATTTCATATCTGCATAGTTCAGTTTTGTGTTCTCAAGATGAGAGCGGCAATTCTGGTATTTTTGCAGATGGACCTTGTTTTTGACATGAAAGATTAATAATATATTTCCGTTGCCTTTGCCTTCAATGAATGTAACTTTTGTGTTATGTTCTTTCATTGCTTATGTACAATGTTTCTTCGTTATTTTCCACGTATAAGTTACATGATTTGTGCATTAGAAGGACTTGAACATTGGTTATATGTGTTGCCTAGTTGTGATGTAGCCCTACGTAGTACTAGTTAATAGAAAGTGTCAAGGATTTTTATTTCACGGAGTTAAAGCTAAGAAATTTGTAAACAGGGAAAGAATGGAATACCGTGATTGACTTTCTAATTGTGGCGACCGCAGGTTACAATATGATCACATAGTACACAAACGTTGAAACATGAGAGTGCACTGAATGGGAATCTGATATAACAATGCTGAAACTCGAGAGTGCACTCTGATGAATAGAGGCCTTTTGATTGTACACTGGCATTAGCTGCATGAACCCTGATCTTGTTAAGTTGGGAGTGGAATTCTTAATAAATGATAGACTACTGCCTTCTGCACCAACTAAGATTTTCAGTGTTCCACATGAAGGCTGACAAATATAATTTTCTCTGGGAAACAGTAGCCAGAATTTTTGCCTCTTTGCCTTCTGGAGGGAATTTCCCCAAATATTTCCTGCAGTTTTTGTAGCGCTATTTAGCATGGATGTGCTCCATCTTTTTCATTTGTGCTACCTCTTCTAATATTCACTGTTTATAATTTACCCGCATATAGGACATCTTAATGCAGAAAACACTCAGTAGTTGTCATCTATGCAGTTCATTTCAACTACTGAAGGTGTAAAAACGTCATAACTCTCTCGCTACTGCATGAATCCATAGTCCCAGCTATACTTCTCTAATTGTTCAATATTTCTTACCGTGGATTTCCCTGGAGATACTTTTCTGATGGGTTGTAAGTCTGGGATGGACTCAAGTCTTTTTAAATCAGAAGCAAACTCCCAAAAAGATGCGTTCATATATTTTGCCTCCCGGATAGTGTACTCTTTATTCAAACTAAGGACTATGCATAGAACCCATATCATGGTAGGTGTTAGGGGAACATTTTACAGCCGCGCCAAGTCCTTGTGAGATAGTTAGACGATCCATTGCATAACTTGGTCTTTTGATGCTGGCGAGTCTTTTAATTTATGAAATGGAACAAATATGACTATTAAAATATTTTAATTTAGTTGTAGAATTCCCTTAATCACTTTAACTTTTATTGATGTGCTTGATAATACTCATAAAATGAAATTGTGTTGATATATTGGATTAAATCAGCACTGCGATTTCTCCGTCTCAAATGGACTGACCGATAGTGGTAGATTGGATTGATCACAGGGTAATCACTGCAGAAGTGAATACTTGATTAATTAAATTGTTTTTGGCGGTGCCATATACGTTGTTTGGAGAGAAAAATATTTCATAAGTATTCTATCAGTCATTGTCTCACTCGAAATTAATTTACATAACTAGAAAACGGCTTAAGTACACAATTCATGTTCCAGTGCTCTAACTTCAAGTTGGGGGATATATAGAGTAGCTATTTTTTTTATTTATATTAAAAGACAGGTTATATTAAATGTGAATTTTAGTGTAAAAGGGTGCTTAAGGTCGTGATGTCCAAAGAATATCATGATGCACGTACTCGTCTGGGAGTGATTCCATATTTTGAGTACCGAAAACAAAAGAGTCAAATTAGCTACGTAATATGCACTCCTATTCAGATATTTCCATAACAGAGGTCACAAAGCAAGAACGGTCACGATTCAGTAGTGTTTTACATGACAAAACAAGTGACATAAATATTCAAGGAGGTTGCTGGTTATCAGTGACCATCTCAACTGCTTCTTCAACATTAACATACGCCAACACATTCCAAAAATTAAACTACCATGCAAGTCTAAGGCTTTCTAAAATCTATTTCAAGGTGCTCATTAAGAGGGACTTCTTATGTAAGTGGATGCCAAAACAATGAATGAACTTGGTCTTAAAATTCCTATATAGGACTCCTTTCCCATTCTACCATCAAGGAGGATACGTGCAACAATGTTTAATTTAACAAGACCTTAATTATGGTCGAGCATCCAAATTTTCAAGCTTAACTACCAGCTCATCATGAGGTTTCCCTAGGGAAAAAGATCTCTTAGGCCCTTCCATTAATAGATTTATAAACTGAATAGCAGTCCAGCCATAAAAAAAATCAAAAGTTATTCTTATTAGTTTATGCCCTATAGTTAATCAGTTGATTGTAATTTAGTGATATAATTATTTAAAGACATTTTTATCTTATACATATTTGAATGTACATGATAAAGTATATGAGACAAGTATGCCTTACAAATAAAATTGTGATGAGATTATCATACTGCATTTATGTATTATACCTATGTTATTCCTAGCTATTGTTCTATTAATATTGAATGTTGCTAGCGAATCTTTCCATGCATGGTCGGATAGTCTCTCAACCCAACATAAAAGTAATAAGCAAGAAAGACTAATAGGCTGGTTTGCTCCGCCTCCTAATTGGGTTAAACTTAATTCTGATGGAGCTTTCCGTTCTACTGTTGGCTTGGCAACAGCAGGCGGACTTCTTCGTGATAGCAATGGAGATTGGATTGAAGGATTTTCCTATAACATTGGCCATTGTTCGATAACTAGAGCTGAATTATGGGGTATCCTTATTGGACTGAGGCAGGCATGGAATCATGGTTATCGACAAGTTATAGTGGAATCCGACTCCAAGGCAGCTATCGATATTATCTCAGGTACATTAGTCGAAGATGATGTAGTGGAAGATTATGGCCTTAATGCTCAGGTCATTGGCTCTATTCGTTTCTTACTTCGGCGGCCTTGGAAAGTGCAATTTCAGCATATTTATAGAGAGGCGAATCGAAGTGCTGACTACCTTGCTGCTTATGCTTTTAGTCTAGACCCTGGAATACATTTATTTCCGTCCATTCCTTCTCATTGTTATCCAAGAGTGATTAAGGATGTCTGTGGTGTGACCCTCCCTCGTATGTGTCAGATGTAACTAGTATGTTAAAAAAAACTAGCACACGTTATGTTTCTTTTTTATAAAGAAAGTAATCATTCTCATAGACTAGAGTGTAGAGATATTTAAACAAGCATGTGTTCACTGAATTAATCCCATATGAGAAATTCATTTAAAACATTACTTATATGCTTATGAAAAATTTCATTGTGATAATTTAAAAAAAAATGAATAATATATTACTATAGTAAAAACTAATTACAACATAACAATAAGGTCAAGGCTTGAAGCCTACAAAAGTATTACAAAAGGGAAAGGTATTCACAGATTTAACACAAAGAACATACAATAAGTAGTAGCAGTGAAAAATAAATGGACCCGATCCTCAGCTGCTCTATTGCATAGTAGGCAAGTAGCATCCACCTCTCGTCTCCGTTGACTTTTAGTTTGGAGCCAATTTTTGATGGCTAGCTAAGCAATGAAGGAAGCCTTAGGACAGAGAGTACTTTTCCAAAGTAGATTAGACCAAGCAGCCATTGAGATTTGTAAAGTTACCACCCAGGTGAAGTTCCCAGGAAATAATATCCTCAAGTTTGGTATTTTGGAGCAAAGGGAGATGATGTCTAAGAGAATGGAAGCCTCAGAAATATCCTTGTCATTCACCATTGACAATCAGGGTAGAAACCTTTAGACTTAGTGGAAATCTGTTCATTAACCGTCGGAGGTCAGGAAGTTGGACAAGAGGATTGATATCAAACCATTTGTCGTACCATAACTAGGTCTTATTTCCATTACCAAACTTGGGTTTAATGCAAGTATATATGATATCCCTCGATTTCATCATTTGCTTTAGAATCCATGATCCTTCATTTGAAAAATCAACCTGCCAGAAGTTTATATCCTTGAAGTAGTATCCGTGTATCCATTTTGTCCATAAGGCGTTATGATCCGTATATAATCTCTATAATCTTTTGCATATTCTCGTATTTGAGATAGAGATTATCCCAAGACCTCCTAGCTTTTTAGAGATTGTAACCTTACTCCATTTAACTCTAGCTTGTTTAGAGTTCCCCATGGTTCTTGACCAAAGGGAAGATTCATAACCCTTTCCATTTCCTTGATAGCCTTTCTAGGTAAAGCAATGTGTGAAGTCCAATGAATATTCAAACCGTTCAGAATTGAAATTATGAGAGTGAGTCTAGCGGCATATTAAAGAAAATGATTCTGCCATGCCAACAATTTGGATTTCACCTTTTCAATGATTGGTAAGCTAGTCATGCAGCTTAGGCTTAGAAGACATAATAGGGACTCCCGGGTATCGAAACTGGGAGGAGCTTATATTAAGGCTCTTATTTCTCCTAATTTCATCAAGATTTTTCACATCTTTTGAAAGAATCAAACTGCTCTTATCAGAATTCATTTTTAATCCAGACCAGTCCCTAAAGAGGGTTAACAAATGCATAATTTGACGTATAGAGGAAGAGTCAGCACCATACAATAGAAGTATATCATCGGAAAATAACAAATGAGTAAGATTAAGTTCCTTACGGTGGTAATGGAATTTAAAACCTCTATTACAAAGGATTAACTTACTCAATAACCTGGAGGGTACTTTCATAGCAAGAGTGAAGATATAAGAAGATAAAGGATCTCCTTTTCTGATTCCTTTTAACAGGTTTTAGGGGAGTAGAAGGGATTTCATTCACCAATATACTCAAGAGAAGAAGAAGTAATACAGGACATGATCCATTGTACAAATTTGTATGGAAGATGAAGTGCTTTGAGACATAACTGGATAAAGTCCCAACGAAGCGAATCAAAAGCTTTTTAAAAATTTGATCTTAATCAAGCAACTATTAAGCGTTGAAAAATTGAAGGGGGTTAATTAATTCGCAAACGTGCCACAAATTTCTTTGCCACCAATAAAATAAAAAAACAAGCTGAATCAAACTAAAAGAAACACCGAAATTTGGTAACGCAGTTCGACACTCCTTGCCTACGTCTGCGGGGCCCTCACCCAGCTTAATCACTTTCACGAAAGTACAATAGAATTA
>JANQAP020000258.1:600296-611709 GCA_026874005.2 Erythroxylum coriaceum
CTCATAAATCGAAAGCATTCGATTGTTTCATAAAATATATGAACTTGGTTGAGAATCAATTAGATAAGAAAATAAAAACATTATGAACTGATCGTGGACAAAAATACTTGTTTGACAAGTTCAAGGCTTTATGTGGTGAGAAAGGAATAGACAGACAACTAACAATTTCTAGAACCCCACGACAAAATGGCGTCACTGAAAGACAAAATAGGACGCTATTAGAAATGATTAGGTCCATGATGGCCTAAGCAAATTTACTAATCACCTTTTGTGGTGATGTGTTGCTAACAGCCACCTATGTACTTAATCGTGTGCCCACCAAATCAATTATTAGTATACCATATGAGTTATGGACTGGTAGGAGACCTGACATGTCAAGTCTCAAACCTTGGAGGTATGCAGCCTATGTTTATGATCTCTCTCACAAATATGGGAAATTAGTCTTAAGAGGGAGAAAAAGTATTTTTATTAGATACTCTGAACACTCAAAATGATACGTGTTCATTGGTGAACAAAGTAATGAAGGTGTAACTGAATTTGAATCACGAGATGTAACATTCTTGGAGAATGATTTTCCCAAGCAAGGTGAAATAAGTAAAGACCTATTGTTATATGAGACTCTTGATCAGAATGATTCTATTATGAAGAATCAAGATGAGGAACTTCAACTAGGTGGGAACAATTCCACAGAAAGGTTCTCTATCATGACTGATCTAAGTGGGAGAAATCAGATCCATCATGAATTAGTTAATGATGAACCTCATTTAAGACGAAGTAATTGAGGAATAATTCCCCAACGTCGTTTTGAGATTGAAAGAGAAATTAATATGATTGTTCCGCAAGAGGTAGAAAAGCTAAGGAATGTAAATGAGGCTCTTACTGGCCTTACTAAAGAAGAATGGATGAAAACAATGAAAGAAGAAATGACTTCTTTAAACTCCAATCAAGTATGGGACTTGGTTGACCTCCTTAAAGGGCGTAAAGCAATTGGGAACAAGTGAGTTCTCAAAATCAAGCGAAAACCTGATGGCAGTATCGAAAGATACAAGGCACGCCTTGTAGCAAAAGGATATACATAGCAGGAAGGAATTGATTATGAGGACACTTTTTTACCTGTTATGAAGTTTGCTTCAATTCGTCTTATTCTGGCTATAATAGCTAGTATGGATCTTGAATTACATTAAATGGATGTAAAAACTATTTTTGTCAATGGAGAATCAGAAGAAGAAATCTATATGGAAGAACATGAATGTTTCATTCAGGCAGGTCAAGAAAATAAGGTTTGTTAGTTATTAAAATCGATTTATGGCCTGAAGCAGTCTTTAAGACAATGGTACATTCATTTTCATAACGTACTCATTTCGTATGATTTTCAAATGATCGATGAAGACCATTGTGTGTATGTTAAGAGATCTAAAGATAAATTCACGATTTTATCTTTATACGTGGATGATATATTGATTGCTTGTAATGACTGTGTGTTCCTTAAGCAAATCAAAGATTGGTTATCATCTAAATTTGAAATGAAAGACATGGGTGAAGCGGCATACATTCTTGGAGTCAAGATTTCAAAAGATCGTTTGAAGAGATTGTTATCGCTTTCACAAGCAATGTATATTTAAAGAATTCTTGAACGATTTTGTGTGCAAGATTCCAAACCAATTGATAATCCTATTGCTAAAGGTGAAGGCCTTAGTAAGAGAAATTGCCCATCAATGCCACAAGAACGGGAAAAAATGAAGAATGTTTCCTATACCAGTGCAATTGGAAGTCTAACGTACGCAATGATGTGTAAAAGACCAGATATTTATTACGCTGTTGGAATGGTGAGTAGATATCAATCAAATCCAGGCCAAGCACATTGGAAAACAGTAAAGAGAATATTGAGTTATCTAAAGGGAATTGTGGACTATGCATTATGTTATCAAGGAAATGATCTACGTATACAAGGGTATACAGATGCAGACTGGGAAGGAGATTTAGATGAAAGAAAATCTACCTTAGGATATGTATTCTTACTAAACTATAGAGCAATATCATTGAAAAGTAAGAAACAATCTTGCGTAGCATTATCCACAATGGAAACTAAATTTATAGCATTCTCATCTACAGTACAAAAAGCTATGTGACTTCATCGATTCTTAGTGCATTTAGGAGTCACTAAAAGTGAAATTGATCCAGTGACCATTAATTATGATAGTTAAGCTGTAATCGCTTATACTAAAGACCCCAAATCTCATTGTAAGACAAAGCACATAGATACTAAGTATAATTATGTGAAAGATATAGTTGCACGAAGAGAAGTGAACATGAATATAGATCTACACGAGATATGATCGCAGACCCAATGACAAAGCCAATTTCCAGAGATGTATTAATTGGGCATGTAAAGTCACTAGGACTACGTAGATGTTGACATGTACTGATAAACATTTTTCTATGTATGTTCACTCATAATAATGTCATATTTTGGATATAATGTATGATGAAGATTATACATTGTGTATTATTTGATTCATGAATATATATGTTTTGCACAAATATATTTTGGGATGAATCACAAGTATATGAGACAGATTAGAAATTAGCCCTGTCATACGGGAAATCATCTCTAGCGAGCTAGAAATGAGACATGTTTAAAGTTTATTATCTAGGTGATAATTAAGAGCGAGAAACTTAAACCATAAATGTCACAAGGAAATTGGTTCAAAGTGATTTAATGATCACTATATCTGTTTTACGTTGCTAGATGTGAGTTCTGAACAGGTTTTGAGTAGATAAGTGAACTTAAGTTAAACATTAAGTATGCTTAAACTATCATCTGTATAGTATTTCTTGAATGAAAGATGTTCAAGTTAAACAAAATAAGTAAATATCGTAGCACATGACTCGTACCATGTGTGTAAAACTGACCACAAAAGGGATTAATGTAAGTCTCCAGATCTCATCTTATATTGTGTGAGACGCTTGAAGTTAAAAAGAACCTCGTCATATACCCTTATAACTCTTGTCTCATTCTTGAGAATTGAATTTAAGGTTTGTTACTTTAGGTTATTGCCAAAAGATCATGCAAGATGCGATCCTATGGAATAATTCTAGGAAAGTAAATTAAATTTAATTCAAAAGAGAATTAAGAACAGGGGAAGGTCATTTATTTAGATCATTAACTCGCATGAAAAGTATTCATAAATGACCATTGTCTCTTTAGTAGAGAACTTGAATACAGTCATGACACAAGAAACTAAATGAGATCAAAGAAAATTGTAAATGCGAGATATGACCTAGGGTATAGTATACAATGTCTACTCAAGGGCACATAAGTCCTATAATCAATTTGTTAATCGAGATGTCATATATTCCTAACAGATATATGGAAATGTGCTCTCGTCGTATGCTGGTCACACCGGTTATTGAATAAGTATGAGCACTGCAGAGTTTTTTTAATTAAATTAAAACCCATAATATGTGAGTGGGAGATATTGCATCATTTTACACCCATGAGGGGTAGTATTGTAATTATGCTTTCAATAACTACCAAAGTTAGTTATGTGTTTTGAATGTAAAACACCAAAAACAAAAAGCATATTATATTATCTGCGTGTTTTTTCTACTTCGATATCATTCTTGTTTTATACGAAGAACAAGAAGAAAGAAAAGATCTACAGTGTTCTTTAATCGATGGAACTACAACAAGAATCCAAGTATGTGATTTTTGTTTATTTATGCATATACTAAGATCCTGTTTTAACATGATCTGTGTGATTATGTTTTATCTTGTTTTTTTCTTACAGTTCATTTTAAGAGAAATAATATAAGTTAATCATTATTTAAAAGGGTATAAATTGAAATAGAAATAAGAATATTTTAGTAAAGCATTTTACAATAAGATTTTTAAACAAAAGTTTAGAATATATTTTAAAACATCAATCTAAATAGTAGATTACTTAAAGTATTACAATATAATTGATTAGCTTGGTGTTAATACGTGTTTCGAATTATAAGCAAAACTTTTAAATATTTTTAAGATTGTTGAACAAAATTTTTAAAATAAAATTCCATATCTAATACAAAATTTATGTAAAATAAATTTGAAATTTTAGTTATAATATGATGGGATTTTACATACCCTAAACTCATAAAATTCCTTGTCAAATCCACTAATTTGCTAACACGAACTAAAAAAAAAAATCAGCAATTAGGATTGGGAGGGACTGGGAAATAGACTCAGTCATCTAGTCCGTCTATGCATACTGCAAGTGACAGACATGAATAAGATATCAATCATTTGAAACGCCAAATGTTCTGGCAATATCGAATGACAGTACTCCACGCCGCCACTACCCGTACGATGACTGACAATATATCCCGACAATGTTCCACCTGTACATGGTCATGCTCTCATCGATATCATCTGTTTCTCTCACCTCTTCTCTTCTCATCCCTCAGGTTTTAATAACATCCAATCAGTACTAGCTGTCTTCTTGCATAAAAACAAAACAGCTGCCTATTAGTTTCTGTTGAGGCTTGTCCCAGGGAATTCTAGCTTTCAACGAAAATGGGGTTTGGCAAAGCTTCGACTTTTAAGCTTTCAATTTTTGTGGTCATTTTTATGCTGGTTTTCATTCCTTTGGTTCTTTCTTCTCGTGAGTGTAAGTATTTAAGATCAAGTATATCTCTGGTGCTCTCTGCTTATATATATTGTTCCTCTCCGTCGTACTTGATTGGCAAGTTTTTGTAACTTGTCTTTGGACTTGCATTCTCAGGTTTACAAGGTGGCTCAAACTTAGCAGAAAACATGGATTGTGGCACGAAGGTACCAAAAAAGCCTCAGTTTTTGGAGTTCCCACCTGCAAAGATCAAAACTTTACAAGACACAAAAAGAACCCTTTGTCATATTGTTTTCCCTCATTCAAGATTGCACTTTATTACTTTCTTCTTATTAATTTCACGTTTGTATGACGGTCTTGGAAGCTCTTCTAATTCCCCAAATGTTTATATGCCTATTTTTGTTATGATCTTATGGTCCCCTCTCTTTCTACACGTGTCTGAGTTTTGAAATTTTCGTTAGGAACTTGACAGGAATCTGTTCAAAACAACGGGGACGGCAGGCGCTACAGTAATCATAGAAGACTCGAATAGGGAAGTGCCGACTGGACCAGACCCCCTTCACCATAACCACAAACCAACATGGCCATGAAGCCTGCTCTAATTTAAAAGTACCTTGTTCCTGTCATTAATGGTGGGTTTCTGACCTGCAGGAATCTCTTTCTTCCGTAATTTTCCTTGTCCTTTAGACAGGGGTCATTGTTTATTTATTTCTTTCGTTTTCATTCAACAGTATTCAAATGTCATATCTTAAAGAATAGGGAGTAGTATGGCTGGTTTTCTTGTCTTTTTACTTTTGCTCTGTGATACTGTTTATGCTGATACAGAAGAAAAGTTCAGGCCTTTAAATGAATGTCTTCCAGTTTTTTTGTTAATTTAAATTAATATGCCAAGTAAAGATATATATACTTGATCAACAAAAGAAATCTGAGAAGCACGTTTTGCTTCTACATTGTTTAAGCATTATCGAGGATTGCTGATGGATTTCTGAAACCAAACGAAAAGCATAGAATAGGACTTGCCCATGTGGGCGAAATATGAATATTTGATGTTCCGGGAGATATTAGCTTCTTCTATGTATTGCAACTGGACACCAAATTGACGATGTCAGAGCTTATGTCAAAACATAATGGAAAACCCTTTGGTTTTTCAAGAACATGTTCTGCAACTCTTTAAGCAGTTATATCTAGTATATTACTTAATATTACAATATTAAAATTATAGGGTTATTCCATGAGTATTGAGATCACAAGTAACGTAACCATAGAAATGATTGCGTTCTTTTTTCTTTTATTAGTTAGCTATATTAGTTATTATGGATACACAATTTGCAGCTTAAATTGTAACCAATAAATGGTTGAAATTCATCTTTATAGACGTCAAATATTTGCCTCTATTATCGACATATTGGAACATTCGTAAGGTCCTAACTAATCTTAGGAGCAAGAACAAAGATAACAAGACGGAGGCAGTGGCAAACACTTACAGTACCTCTTCATTGTGAATGTAAAACGTATGGCTTCTATGGAGAACTTTAAAAGTCAATACATGACAACCATTTTGGGTAGAACCTGAAATCTAGAGCAAGTTCTAAATGCTTTTGGCTCAGATTTTCTTGATTTCGGGGGAAAAAAATATTCATGCTTGTTCAGTTGAACCTGTTCATTAAAACAAAGAGGAACATGTCAAAATTTTGCTACGATATGGTTATTTCATAACTAAACTTTATCGTATGTTTTGCATACTTGGTCCTAGAAAACAAAATAATCTCATATTCATCAGTTCTTGGATGCTCTAAACGATCTAAAGCGATTTGGCACCATTAGCGAGTAAATTCTAGTCTTTTGTACTTGAGTAGTTCTTCAATCCAAACATGAGATAGAAGACTATTTCTCTATGTAAATCTAAAGAAAAATAAGTTTTAATAGTATCTTATTATAATTTATTTAAAAAAATGGAATGAATTAATATAAACTCCGAAGGGATTAACAAGGTTTGGTATGATCTAATAGCAACAAAATTTTAGAGATCAGTACTGCTTATTAATTCATCAACTCAATTAATACAAATCACAATTATTACCCTCTTCCACTGTATAGTGCCATGTCTAAGTATACTAGCTACTATCAGCTTCTAGCTTCTCTTTTTGTAACCAAGTAGAACGCAACTTCCATTCACTTATAGTAGAATCCTTTTATCATATAATAACCTCCCTTTTAGAGCTTTATTTTGATGTTTGATGGTTGTTCTCCTAGTTTGGACTTCTATTATAGGCACACTTTCTATACACTTAGCTTCTAATATGATTAATATTCTACCCGTTTGCTATCTCTAAACTAAATTTGATCTACATATCCCTTATCATTGTAATCTGCTTTATCCAACTTACTGTATATTGAGACAAACTTGTAAATTCTGTTTGGTATTCTTGAACATTCTAACATTTCTCTCCTCCCAAATTATATGTATTAAGCAGTCAAATGCAATTTTTAAAAACTATATAGTTAAATATGCTCAAGCATTATGATTTCTCTACCTATTGAATGGTGAGGACCATGGAAGTAGAAATGACACAATGGATAACCCCTCATCCTTTGGACAATTGGAGGATTTCAAAGTTTCAAGTTGAAGAAAATCTAACAGAAAGAGGAAGACATCTTTTTCTGTTCTAGGAATATGACCATGATCATTGCCTAAAATGTTAGGTGAATTAATTCCCCTTAAGAACTTTATTTTAAAGAATAAGTCTTATGGGAATTTTTGGAATCAAGGATTAAGAGGATAACTGTAACCTTCTTGAAATCCTCCCAAAATAGTGGAAATTGATCATTAACTACTCTTATCACCATAACGATAGAATATTGGTGCTACTGGACATGGATAAAGTTGAAATTCTAAGCTCCCTTATCACTGATCAAATGATATCATAACAATCAAGCTTAAGAAAGAAAATCATATTGTCCACATTTCAATTATATATGCATACACCTGTGCTTCCTAAAGAACCACTATATAGTTCAGTCTCCTAGAATTATCTTCAACCATAAAAGCCTCCTAGATTATTCTTTGAGATTTTAGCTCTAGGTTACATCCTAATGAAGTCGATGGAAATAGTCATATTAAGAGTTATTGTAAGGACCTGAGAAACTATGCTAATGATATTCAGGTAACAAACCCTTTGGAGGCAACTTTTACACTTGGAGTAATAAAAAAAAGGAAAGTTGGCATCTAAGAAAGAAG
Source organism: Erythroxylum coriaceum (assembly GCA_026874005.2). Classification (NCBI taxonomy): domain Eukaryota; kingdom Viridiplantae; phylum Streptophyta; class Magnoliopsida; order Malpighiales; family Erythroxylaceae; genus Erythroxylum; species Erythroxylum coriaceum. The sequence continues at coordinate 608,142 of JANQAP020000258.1, forward strand.
CTAGATATAACTCTTGCCAATTTGGAATGGTTTCAAGCTTTTACTCTTTGTGAAACCCTATTCCCTAACCTAATCTTTTTGGATCATTCCTTAACCATTGTGCAGCTTTCTAATGTAAGTAAACCAGTCAAGTTCCTTTTTAAAGTTAATAATTTTCTTACTAAGTTGGATGGCTTCAATGAAGCTATCTTGAAGGGTCTTAACTTTAATTTTCAAGGCACTGAGTTATTCATTTATGTAAAAATGGCTTCGAAAGCATCAAAGAGGAACTTAAAATCCTTAATAAAAAAATTGTTGGAAACACTTACTGTCTCTTAAACACAGTAAAAGCATCTTTTAACAAAGCTGAATCTTACCTTTATCTCAATCCTTCTTACACTCTTCTTCAAAATCTTAAGAAATAAGCTCTTCAAAATTACACACAAGCTCTTAAATTCGATTACTCTATCATGCAAGAAAGGTTTAGAATTTGGTGGCTGAAAGAGGATAATAAAAACTCCACATTCTTCCACAAATATATCATAACAAGAAAAGCTTCCAATAGAGCATTCATTTTACAAAAAGACACTACCCTTTTAAGTATATCAGAAGAGTTTTTAAAAGAAAGCACTGATTCTTTAAGTACACCTTCCCCTGCTCAATTTTCAATCCCTTTAATCAAAGAAATCATCTAGGATTAGTTGTCCCTATATGAAATTGAATTCCTATCAAACCTTTCACTATAACTAAAATTGAAAATTCTTTGAAGTCACTTAGCCCCTTTAAAACATTAGGGCCAGACATTTTTAATGCCAATTTTTTCAGAAATCTTGGACACTAGAAAGCTATTTAGTTTTGGATGCAATTCTTGAATTTTTCAAGGAAAGGAAGATGCTAAAGGAGATAAATAGAACATTCATCAACTTTATTACTAAAGGAAATGAACAAAACTCTATAAAGTACTTTCTCCTATTAGCTTACTACAACTCAATTTACAAAATTATCTTAATCTATTACCTGATAGACCAAAACATGTGCTCTAAGCTCACATTGATCACTCACAGGGTGCTTACTTACCTTGCAAAAAAATAGACAACATATTTCTCGCTTAAGAATTATTCAAACACTTCCCTAAGAAAAGAAGCGGTAGAAATTGTGCTCTAAAGATCGATTTCCAAAAAGCTTTTGACTCAGTGGACTGAACTTTTGTACTAAACTCCATAAGAACCTATAAGTTTCGAGATATGTTCATTGAATGGACTGAGCAATGCCCAACAACTCCAACTTTTAACATGGTGGTGATAGAGAGCCTTCAAGCACATTTAAAGGGGTTAGAGCATATGATAGTTCTAAAAGCTTATGCTAGTTCCATCTCATCCCTCACTACAACCTTGAACTTATTTAGCAAGATCTTAAGATTATCTACCATTAAAGGAAAAAGTGGGATGCTTCTATTTGTTAGTTTTGCTTATCAAGCTACTGTTTTTCCTCACTTGCAGGTTTTAAACACCTTCAACTCTTATTGACTTATCTTGGCATTACGATCTCCTTTACTAAACCCTCTTTTATAGATTTTAAGCCACTACTAGAAAAAATTCAAAATAAAATTAGTAGTTGGAGCTTTAAAACCTTGTCATTGGAAGGCAAAGCCTAGTTGATAAATTGTGTTTTGAACTCACTCAATGTGTATTTGGTTTCATATGTTGTTTTTCCTTATGCCATCATCAAATCCATTGATAAATTACTTATAAGATTTCTATGGTCTGGTCAAAAGGAAAATAAAATAAAGGAAAAAAACAAGTGGTTTGAAATAGGCTAGCCAAAGCATACAGTTATCCTACACAAAGTCACAAATTTGGTTATATTAATTAAAAGAATCTAGAGATTATTCGAGGATAAGCAGGCCTTTTAGGTTAGATGGGTACGTGTGAACTACATTAAAAGCTTCAACTTCTGGTGTCTTAACATCCCTCTAAATGCTTCCTCAATTATGAAATTTTTAATCAATATTAGAGATAAGAACAAACAAACTTTGTTTTGTAAGATTGGCAATGGAAACAACTCATTCTTTTTGTCTAATAATTGGTCACATTAGGGCCCATTGGAAAGCTTTGTTGAATTGTCACTTCTAAAATCTTACTTCCAACCCAATGTCACTATATCTCAAGTCCTCTCTCATCAATCACTCATCTCAAACACCCTAACAACTTCCAACTTCCAACTTTTCAACATTTATAATTAACTTCATACTGATCCATGATAAGGAAGATGAAATCACCTAGAATGCCACCTCATAAGGAGCTTTATCAATGCTTCATGCAGGAAGCTCTTTAGTAGTACTCTCCTTCGAGCCTCCCACACACTATAGTTAGCAATGAAAAGAAGACTTTCAACTCTAGACAAGTTATCCAAATTCCTAAACATTCCAAAGTGGTTCATTTTATGCAAATTAGCTCAAGAATTATTGGATCATCTCTTATTTAAATGTGACTTTACTAATATGACCCGAAAAGAAATTCTTAAGAAACAAAGCTTAGGCAATCCACCTAGAGACTAGAATGACATCATTAATTGAAGCGTCCAAATCAAATATAGAAAGGTAGGGGACAAATGGATCTTTCGTATTGCATTATCCTATTTAGTTGTTGAGAAATTTTTATATCAAATATTAAAACTATCAATACTCATAAGTATTCGGTTCGTATCTTATAGTATAAGAGATTATAATTCCGACGAAGATTATACAATAGTTAACAATTTGAACCTAAGTTTGTCTAAGTTATTCAGAAATTGATTTGAATTAAAATTGAAATAAATAAATAAAACAAAGCAAGTAATCAAATAACAAGTGAGCTGCCAATTAAAACTAGGGTTTGATAAAGATTGAATGCTTAGGAATTATTCTTTCCTTATTTTATTTCCTTTATTATTGTTAATTCAATTTATGTGTTTGATTATAGATTTCCTAAAGTATTGATTACTTTCTCTCAAGATCTAATCAATTAACCATAATTGAATTTGAAATTTCTAGATTTGCAATCTCTCAATTCACAAAACTATCCCTAAAGTCTTCAATTAGATATGAAGTTATCTAATAGATAATCAATTTCTTAACCAAGATCTCTCTTCGATTGATCATTAATTTGATAATTGTGGGTCTATTCAACTCTTAACTCTTGTTGTACAATCTAACATTAATTACTTTTGACTCACTCTCTTGATTTGTTGTCAAGTTTGTACATGAACAATTGTCACAAAAATATGGAAATATACTGAATTCAACAATGAATATAGTCAAAAAATAATTCCAGAAATATTCCTAATATGAATTTATAATTCCATGAATATGTTTAACATCAAGAAAATCATATTACACATCAAGGATAATGAAAGAAATAAAGGAAAAGAATAAAAACTCACTACAAGAATACAATGCAATCTGTGACATTTTTAAAACATCGCAGAATGTCCAAAAACATTGCAGAATCCAATTTGCGAAGTTTTAAAAAAAGTCACAAAAAACGTCGCAGATTGTGGTGTAGGCAAAAGGTTTCTGCGACGTTTTATGTAAAATGTCACGGAATATGTC
>JANQAP020000258.1:619527-635376 GCA_026874005.2 Erythroxylum coriaceum
GGTTCACTTTCTCAAGAGAGTTACAATCTTGCAATGTGTGCCATTAAAGAAGCATTGAAGCAATGTGCAAGTTTGAATAATTCTGTGGAAAGCGGGGCTGGCGTTAATGCCTCAGTAGCCATAGAGGAAGATAATCAAGCCAACACTATGACTAAAGTTGGGTTACTAATGACTAGTATAGACAAGCCTACCAGAAAAGCTGAAGCTGGTAAGGAGAAGGAAACAATCAGAAACACAAAAATGAGAAAAGGAAAGGTTGGTTGTTTCAGACTGATCTTAATGTTTGATGCTTTTGAAACTATTTTCACCCATGAATAGTAGTCAATCTATTTGGCTTTGTGCATGTGCAGGTGTCCCAGTCAGGAGCCGTGATTACTGGTTCAGAGGACGGCTTCCCATTACTGGTATGTGAAATTCCTCAACTGTTTGATTTAAGCTGGGGAAGTGATCTATACCTGAAGTTTACTTTCAATGTTACTTTCAATGCAACTTATCATAGACATCTTTTAAAGAGTTTTCTAGGATAGGAGCTAACTTGTCTTGTGGTTAAAATCATGAAACTTGTAGCAGTTTAGTAGTCAGCTCAAGTCTTTAAATGTATTACTGACCGCCCATGGTTGAGTTACTATTAGTGGCATGCAGTTTTTGTTATGTTAATACATTGACATAATTGTGACAGGATGCTACTGAACTGGGACAAGCACAATCACATTATATGGTGTCAGCACAGTTACAGAATGTGGTGCCAACAGTTTTTTGTGGTATTACTCCACCTCAGTTTCGTAACATGTCTTCTACAAATTTGCATGAAACTCGCCTCCTGCGTTAGTATGATCTTGCTCTCCGATGTAAAGTTTTGTATATTGCCGTTATTAGAATGGTAGGCTGGGAAATTCGATGTTCTGGGGATATATGAACACAGCCCTTTAGTGAAAATGGTCAGTTGTGTAGTTGCAAAAAATTTGACTTGCGAACATGTCCAGTAAATGATATACACAAAAGTGGAATTTAAGTTTTACCAAGTCCTTCTGATCTTTCAGGTTCTTGTTCAAACAAAGCAATCTCAAAAGGTTTATTACAAGATTTTGAACTCTTTCAATGAATATACGAGCAGCACTCCACCTTTTCACTTTCTTTTTCTTGTTTGCTTTATTTTTTGGGTAATTGCGGAGTGATAGATGTTAGCAAGATGGTTCATTTAGAAAGAACTACCTCAAGTTGGTGGCACGTTTGTACTTTTCTTCTTGCAATCTTTACCTGCTCGTTATACAATGTCAAGCTTACATTGTGTGAGCTTATAGCAGAGCAGTCTTAACGGTAAGATGAACTTGTGCTTACGTTCAAGATTTTAACTAAGCGGTGTTAAAAAGTTTCAATGTTTCATCCCATTTGTTAAAGCAGACAAGTAAACATTTATAAGATGTGTGACTTAGGTTACAGCTTTACCCTATCAATCCGAGCGTTTGAAAAGAAATCCACTGGCTCACCTATCTTCTTTTGTTAATTAAGATGACCATAGACTCTCTCGTGCTTCGGGTATGGGAAGGGATCAGTCTCGTGGGCAGATTTTAGGGTGCTAAAGTCTTTATGACCAATGAAATAAGTCGTCACTATTTCATTACAGGTCTCAAGAATCTCTTCCGCAGATTTCTCAGCCTCGTTAAAGCAGGTGTCTCTGTTTCTGAGCGTCTAAGCAATCAGCTTACTATACCTTAAACGTGTCCAGAATGGACAATCACTTTAAGTAGCAACCAACAAAAATTAAGATCCAAAAAAAGCCTCCCCGTTAAATGCCATGTCTCAAGCGATTCACATGCATATACGTTTATCAATAATATGTAATAATAATATTCCCAGATGTTCGGCTCAACCATTACGAGGAGCTTCCTTATTCTTTGTCAACTCCAGATTTCCAGTTATTGACTACCCCAGACCTCACCCCACGACTTCTACATTATTAATTGACTACATCTCCATCCATTGAGAGGCTTTCACTATGCTCTTACTATTTCTGCCAAACCATTGGAAAGAGAATTCATTCACATCTCAGTTTCATAAAGCAATTTTATAGTTCTATTTGCACCCAATTATAACCTTCGATGTGTTCATATGCATTCATAAGGAATTTTCGTAAGCACATAAACATCCCATATATATTGCTTGTTGGTTGAAATACTGGGACTTGACAATGCTGTCGCATGTAAAAATAAAGAGAGAAATCAAATCGAGGTTGAGGGAAAGCAGAAAAGAAACTTGTTTGTGTGGCTGTGACTGTCTTGTAGGACAGAGAGAAGAAAGAAGAGAACAAAAAAACTCGTAATCACAAAAGATATAATTGTTAACTTTTAATAAATTTTTATGGACCCCCTTGCACATGTACCACATGCCTTGTGCTAATGATATCGTTTTTTTAAATAGATTCAGACAAGAAAGCTTGAAGATTTTGTATTTGTCACACAGTTTTCAAAAATTGGCGCAGGATCTTAGGAGAGGCATTCCTTATTTTATATAATCTGCAATATTTTTCTTGATTACTTCTTGTTGCCAACATGAATATCCTTTCTTAGTCTTGATAAATGCTTATTTTTCTGGCATCACCATTTGTTATTGTTACTCATATTAAAGGCGGGGTCACATGTGCACAATTTAAGGAGAAACAATAATCTATATTCACACTTTTTAATTGCATAAGTATCTTGTGGATAAGGTTCTTAAAAGATCACTTGGCCTGTCGGATTTAATTTCTGCCGACTGTCAACCTCTATTCCCTCTACTTCTTGATTGACCAATTACTCAAATTACTCCATCAATGATGCCAATAAAATTACATATCTAATAAAATGTTAGGAGAAGTTGCTTTTCATGTTTGGCTATTCGAGAGAGAGATGATTATAGGCTGAAACATAGGTCTCGCAACTAGACACAGTTACTTGCACATGTGAATGTGTTTGATCTTCCCAACAGTGCAGGAAGTAATAGAAAAATAATGAATGGTTGGTTATAAAAATATGGCAATGTTAGAACTAGGAATTGAAAGATAAATAACGAAGCAATGGTGGATGGCGGTGGTGACTGATACATGGCATTTTCTTAAAGATATGCACAGACAACTGCATCTCGGAAAAAGTTTGGTTGGAAGTCCTCCTAACATAGACAAATGATTTTCTGAATTCTGGGTCCAAAATATGAACGCCCCACAGCATGATTGATCAATGGATCCTATCCTCTTTATCAGAACCAGCTCCATCTCCAGTACGAAGATAATGGCAGATGAGATGAATGATTGAGAATCACTCCTCTTTGGACACTTTTGCGTAAACTGTTGATAATGGGTAAGATTATTTTTATGCATTTATGAAAATAGACCCTGACTCCGAATTGGGAGGCAAAGACTCGTGTTACTGTGGGCCTTACCTTTCAACATTACTTATTACAAGGACCTCAAAATCTTACCCTCCTCTTGACTTTTGGTTTAGAATTAAGAACAATAACAAATGAGAACTCGAAACAAAAGTCACCCATCCTTGGTAGTTAATTTACCTTGCTAACTTTAAGTGAACAAGTGAAGAAACGAAAGGACAGTGAAACCTTCCTTTTTCCCTATTACATGAATAAAAGGGAATGCTGCTGTTACTGATAAGGACCTCGAGAATGATAGGTATGTATTCCCAATATAGTGCGGATTGGCTTTTATTGTAATACCTTTGCCTTGACTGGCATTACACGTGATCTAACGTGATTAAACCATTAATGTTGTTCATGAAATCACAGGAATATATCATTAAGATTGTATAATGTTGATCACAAAATCAAAATAATAAATTATGATAAAAGACATGATCCATTTATGTAATTTTACTTAATTATTGAAAAATACTTTACAATATTTAATGTTAGTCAATTCAACATATATTCTACGATAATATACGCTAGAATAGCATATAAACTAAATTCGAAAGACAACAAAATACTTACAAACATTGATGTTTTTACCTAAAGAGTCTGCGTTTTTGGAATTCTTCTAAATCCTTAGTTTTCAATTCAATGGTGTATTTTGTTAAAAGCGAAAAGAAACTTAAGGAATCCAAAAGTCTGAATAGAAAAACATATATTAATGTGCTCCCATCAAGCACATTCTTAGTTACCATTAAAACAGGACATCTATAACCATTAACTACATAACATTGAACCATTTAATATCAGAATATGAAAAACTCTCACATTCTCCCATTTGGTCCATACTTGGTATCAAATCTTAATCCGATCCAAATATAATATACGAATCATAGCGTTAGGTCCTCTAGTAGTTGAGTATTATCTTCTATATATTACAGTAAACTATAGTTTCTATCAATTCTAATGTGGTAATATTACTTAATGAATACACACTATGCTTATTTCAGGTCTAAAATAATCAATTTTCTCAAAATTCAATAATGTGAACCATAATATGAGAAAATATTATAAGAGTTTCAAGAAAAAAGCATTGTTCGTACAATGAAAACTATATATTGGAACCCAATTCTATTTTAACAACATGATCCTTGAACTTCATTAGTGACATGCCTTTTGTTAAAGGATCAACTATCACAAATTCAGTGTTATCGTGTTCAATGACCACTTTCTTTTCCTTAACATATTCCCTTATAGATAAAAATTTAATGTCAATGTGTTTACTCTAACTACCACTCTTTTTGTTTTTAGCTAGAAAATTAGCAGTTAAATTGTCACAATATATTCTCAATCGCTCATAAATGGAATCCACGAGTCTAAGCTCATATATGAAACTCTTTATCTATACACCATGTGATGTAGCCTCAAAACAAGAAATAAACTCAACCTCTATGGTGGAAGTAGCAGGCAAAGATTGCTTGGCACTCCTTCAAGATATGGCACCATGGGTAAACATGAAGATATAACTTGATGTTAATTTTCATGAATCAACACATCCAGCAAAATCTGAATCTGAGTACCTTATTACATCTAGATTGTCAATTCGTCTGTACATAAGCATCTAATATTTGGTCCCTTGAAGGTACCTCATTACTTTCTTTGCAACTTTCCAGTGATCTGATCATGGGTCACTCTGATATCTGCCTAACTTTCCAATATCAAACATAATGTCAGGTCTTGTACAAAGCTGAGCATACATTAGGCTTCTGACTGTAAAAGCATATGGAATGTTTTTCATTTGTTCCCTTTCAAAATCATTTTTCGGGCATTAGTCAAAGTTAAACCTATCGCCTTTCATAATGGGAGCTACACTTGGTGAACAATCTTTCATCTGGAATCTCCCTAAAACTTTATTAATATAGGTTTCTTGAGACAAACCCAAAATACTACAGAATTTGTCTCGATGGATCTTAATGTCAATGATATAAGACGCATCACCCAGAAATTGTTTTACGTCATGTAACCCCCTATCATTGGTTATAAGTAATATGTCATTCACATATAATACAAGAAAACAAATTTTACTCCCGCTAACCTTTTAATATATACATTGATCTATGATATTTTCTTCAAAACCAAATGATGAGATGACATTATGGAATTTCAAATACCACTGGTGGGATTCTTGTTTCAATCCATAAATGGATCTTTTAAGCTTGCAAACCAAATGCTCACCATTATTAAAGGAGAATCCTTCTGATTATTTCATGTAAACCTCTTCCTTTATGTCCCAATTTAAGAAAGTCATTTTCACATTCATTTGTTGCAGTTCCATGTCAAATGAGTAATCAATGCCAAAATTATATGAAGTGATTTTTGTCTAGACACAGGAGAAAATGTATCTGTGCAATTGATTCATTCCTTTTGAGTGAATCCATTAGCAACAAGTCTTGCCTTGTATCTCTCAGTGTTGCCTAATGAGTCTTTATTTGTTTTAAATAACCATTTGCAGACTATGGGTTCTGCTCCTCTAGGCAACTTTATAAGATCTAAAACATCATTTTTCTTCATAGAATTCATTTCTTCCTTCATGGCATTATATTATAAATTTGATTCTTAGCAACTCATGGCTTATGAAAAGATTTTAAGGTTATTCTCATCTCTTATATTATAGTCTGATTATTATATATATATAACATAATCATTAGTAATAGTTGATTTCCTTATTCTAGTAGATCTCTTTAATGTTGCACCAACATCTTCCTATAGAGTTTGTTATTCAACTGGTTGCTAAATGCTTTCAGGTAATTCCTGAATAACTAGATCTACTGAATTATCAACAACTTGTAGAATTTCTTGATTTTCATTTATGTTGACCGTAGGTTGTTGAATTTCAATAGTTGGTTGTACAACATCTATTTGAACCTGAGGAGCATCGTGAATGACAATCACCTTACTGTTTGAGGTAGAAGGCTGAGTATCCATATGATCATTATCATAAACTATCTCTTGAAATTGATCCCTCCCATTAATCAAGTCATCTTAAGCAATTTCATATTTTTTGATTCAACAATTCTAGTGTGATGTGATGGACAATAAAACCTATATCCTTTAAACCTTTCGGTACATCTAATGAAATACCCACTTATGGTCCTTAGGTCCAATTTCTATGCTTTTTTATTATAAATTCTTATTTCAGACAGATATCTTAAATGCACATATGTCGCAAACTCAGTTTCTAACCTTTAAATAACTCAAATGGTGTCTTTGGAACAGCCTTGGTTAGTATTCGGTTTAATATATACACTATCGTCTTAAGAGCTTTGATAGTTACAATTTGTATTGTGTTTTAGGATTAGATTTGATAAGTATTTTAATGTCAATTCAAGTGTTTAGTATGCATTTAGAGTTTAATTAAGTTAGTTTTTGTGTTTAAATGTTTTTATGGGTTAGTTTGAATCTTTGAGCTTAAATTCTATATTTTTGAGGTACCTTGATGTGTTTGCTAGTGTTGAAGGATAAACAGGGAAGAACGGGAAGAGTTAAAGAGTTTTTAGGCTAAAAAGTACAGGCCATGCTCGTGACAGAAGAGGAAGAACCAGAAGCAGCCAGGCTACGATCGTGCACCAAGAGCCACGATCATGACAGAGAGCGTCAAATCAAGCCACGATCTTGCACTTCAGGCCATGATCATGACAGAAAGGAAAAAGTGCTAGCCACGATCGTGACAGGCAGGGCCATAATCGTGCACTGCGTCAGGCTGACAGAAAAACTCAAGTTTCGGACGAATTTTTGGACCGTTTCAACTCCAACTTTGACCTAGAGCCTCGAAGATATAAATAGAATATGATGTGACAGAAGAGGAAGAGAGCCAAGAGCTGCAAAAGAGAGAGACTCTGCCGAAAATTCTAGTGAAAACCTAGTTAGAGATCAATCGATCGAGGAAGGAGGCGAAGGAAGAGAGGCACGAAGACATGCTTAGCGCGACGTACTTCCTGGAATAGGTGATTTCCCGCAATCGTGCCTCCAAGATCCATTCTGAAAGTATATTCTAATTGTTATTTCGATTTCATTGATGTATGGAATTTTGGAGATTGATTAGAAATATTTTCGTAAAGTGTTGATGGTTGTCTAAACTCACCTTCAGGTTGATTTATTCTTGAGATTAATAAGATTGTTTTGATTGTGTTTTATTTTGATTTATTGTGATTTAATTCGATTCTTTATAACTGGGCAATACCGGTAAAAATCATCGATTTAGGTTAACGAGAGTTAGGTAAATCGTTAGGTAGAGAATTGAATCAAACTAGTCGAGTCTTGTAACGAGAAATCGAGCACAGATTCCCAGTAGTTTAATAGATATCATTAGAACTAATTTAGGTTTTGGACAAATTGAGGATCGAAATATCGCAATTTCCATAATTTGAATTAGGGAATATCAATTAGGGTTAAGAATTATAACTCGAGAAAGAGTAATTCACCCTAGGACCGTCTAGGCCCATTAAATCGAAAAATTCATAATTGGATAGATTTTCTTTAATTTCGAATAAATTCCCCCTTTCTCTCAATTGGTCACTTCTAGGTTGAAATTTGGGTCATTTATGTGAATTGCTTCTGTTTGTTCTTTGGTGATTTAAATTCTCATATTTGATTCTTGATTAGTTTTAATTACTACAATAGTTGTTTAATTAGGTTTTGTGACTTAGCTGTCATTAGACTTAGGACTAGTTCCCTTCCTCGTGAGATTGACACCTTAGATACTATGTGAACAACCCGTGCACTTACGGTAATTACCAAGGTTAAAAATATTGAAACTTAGAGCGTGTAACCTTGAGCGAACAAGTTTTTAACGCCGTTGTAGGGGAAGGCAATTTAGTTCTTTAGTCTAAGGCTTTTCCACTAACTTTTGTTTTTAAATTAAAAAAAATTAGGGCGTAAGGTAAAGACACATCCAGACATCTTAGAATGGGATATCTGAAGAGTTGAATGCTGAACAATGATGGAAGATAGATATTATAGAGAGTAAGGAAATTTTGAGAATTACAATGAGCCCCAATTTGGTTGGGTAAACCATCATCCTTTTACGAACCCGTACACTTCAGGGTGGCAGAACTACCCCCAATTCTATTGGTCCAACAATGTAGGGAATTATTTAAGACATCAAGAACTAGTTGAATTTCAATATGATGAAGCCAGTTCATGGGATTCTAAGCTGGACAAAATTATGGATAAGCTCACTGACATGGAAGAGGGCCAGAAGAGACTGGAAGAGCAAATTGATCAAGTAACGAAAAATCATGCCGCTTCTATTCACAATCTGGAGATTCAAGTAAGCTAGCTTTTCAAGGAATTTTGTAGGCAAAGTGTGGGAAACAGCCTGCGTAGCATGAGAATGAATTTAATAGAGCCATGTCGAGCTATCACACTTAAGAATGGAGAGCTAGAGGAACCAGCGAGAAATCAAGCTAATCCCGACCTTATAAAAGATCAAGAACTCAAGAAAAAAGAAGAAGGAAAGGATGGAAACCCTTCATACTATCTGTCAGATCTTAGTACACCATATTTGAACATTGAAAAATCTAGGATAGATGTCCATACAAGGAACCCTACCCTTTGGATTGATGATGATGAAGAGACATTCAACATGAATGAAGTAATTAAGAATCTGAAGATTAGTAGCTAATTCAGGATAATTGATGTGTTCAAATATTCTGAAGAACAGGAGGACAAAGAACAGATGACAACAGACATAAAGTTTGAAGACGTGAAGGAAGTCTCTATTCGGAAAGCAGAAGAAGTAGAGGAAATGAAGGTGATTAAGGAAGAAGGAGAGCAATTCACTTTCGTAAAGGACAAACTGTTGGATTCGATGGAAGATTCAGGGAGTTTTGTTATTCCCTATTTGATTGACAGTTTGTTAATGAGAAGGACATTGATGAGCTTAATTAGTTTTCTCAACTTTATTAATGTTTTCCTTCTGATCATTTTGCAATTTGTAGCTTACTCACGAGCTACAAAATTGATGTTGAATGAGAAGAGTGGAAGCAAGCTGCTCATAATTGATCCTGACTGAGTTTCCAAAGAAGAGCGTCTAGCTACCGACTTTAAAGGAAGTGCTGCATGGGAGGTAACCTATAGGAAAAATTAGTTCATGTTGAATTTAGTTAGATTAGTTGAAATTCGTAGTTAGGTTTATTTTGGATTGCATGAATAAAAGCAAAAAGAGGAATAGGATTTCGGAGTCATGGGAAAGAGTACACAAGCGTATTAAGAGAAGTGAAGAAAAATTATTGAATGAAAGAAGGAAAGGATTGGAAGAAGAAGGTATTGGAATCAAGTTATAGGCACTAGCCACGATCGTGACTAGCCAGGTCACGATCGTGGCCTGCGACTTAGGAAGTCCTTCGATGATACGCCACATGCCATGATTGTGGCATAGCAGGTCACGATTATGGCTTGTGACAATGAACAAAAAGGGGAAGACGCAAATTTTAAGTGATAACTTTACCATTTTACCCTTTTTACCACCTATTTATTCAATTCTGACTTAACTTTCACCTTCACTTTCATTTTTACTTTATTTCTCTAGAATTTCAACTTCCAAACGCTCTAACATCTCTCTAGAAATTTTCCTTCATCAACTTCCCAAATTCAAACCAATCATACCTCGTGTTAAGCAAACTGCCCGACGAGAGCCTTATTGAGCACAATAAGTCGGGGGATGAGGGAGGCGGAACCAAGCAGCAGATTTTGGAGCTCCATTTCCCATCTATTCCAAGTAGGAAGGTACTCGTTTCCGTTCCCTTCGCTCTAGGCATATAGTTATGCCTAAATATTTTGATTTCAATACACTGGATAGGATAGAGGTGTGGAAGCGAATAGAAAATTTAGCATAGAGGGTCTAGTGGGGTCAATTCATTAGGCTTCAATTCCCTGTTTATGAGGAGTTGACCTTAGAATTTTTCACATCCCTGACCTTTGACCCCAAGAACACTAAGGAATTATGGTTTAGGTTGAGAGGGCGAGCGTATGAGCTAACAATAGAGATTATGTGCAACATCTGTGGATCACCTGAATCCACCATTGTCGACCAACATGATGATTTTTGTCCCTCCCAATACTGGCACGAGCTTACCAACATTGAGCGTTGTTACCCCATAATAACATTATCCGATCACATGAACACTTGTTACTGGACAAATTTATGTGCCAGCTGGTCTTTGATAAATCAGAGACCAACAAGTGTTCAATCAAGGAACTGTTCATATTGTGGTGCATGGACCATAGTATCCCAGTCTGCACATCCACGCGTGTACTAAATGCTCTTGCTGTAGTTCTGCGAAAACGGAGCAACCATCTTAGAATGGGGTACCTGGTCTCCACCATCGCAGAGCATTTTGGAGTGGATCGGAGGGGCTTAACAGTGCATCTGCCTGAGTTCCTTGACCACCATAGTCTATATCAGGCAGAGATTATTCACTCCACCAACATGAGTATGCGGGAAATAAATGAAAAGACACATGTGCGGACTAGGACAGGCCAGGCAAGCTCGAGCTCCATGCCTACTAGGCAAGCAAGGGACTCAACAAACGAGAAATCAGAAGAAGAGGAAGAAGAGGACCAACGCTAGGCCAAGGTTTTAAATACACTATCCGAAATCAAAAGAACATTAAAGGAAGTGGTGCGAACACAAAGACGCCAGAGCCGAGAAATACGCCTACTCCGTCGGTGTTTCAAAGCTTAGGGTATTCAATTACCACCTCCCACACCATCACTACCTCCATCTCCTTAGGATCCAAATTTAACCCAAAATTTTTCTCCAGCTTTATTTTGTCTTGTGTGTTTATTTTTCGGTTATTTTTATTTTATCTTTATTTTTTATTTATTTTTCTTTTTTATCGTTAATTTTATCCATTCTTTGTTATTTTAATTTCTGTGCGCACATTTTGTTCATGTATATGTTGCATGTGTTTCTTCTCACATTGAGGACAATGTGTTGTTCAAATATGGGGAGGGATTCTGTGTCTTTTCTTTTGTATGTGAATTTTAGCATTCTGTATGATAGTACGAAGTCTGAGGGATCAAAAATTTATTAATGTGTATGCACAATTGAAAAGGGTAAATAAGTTAACACTTAGGTCTCGATTAAGTTGCATATTTAGTTCGAAGCCCCTAGACACATATTTTGCATTTTAATGATTTGACATAACTGAATGATTGTGTTTGAGATTAAATTTATTTCACGAAGTCAAAGTCATTGCCTCATTACTGCATTGCGTGTTTTTTATTTGTTATGTGTTTTATTTGCTTAAGGACAAGCAAACATTTAAATGTGGGGATGTTGATAGTTACAATCTGTATTATGTTTTAAGATTAGATTTGATAAGTATTTTAATGTCAATTCAAGTGTTTAGTATGCATTTAGAGTTTAATTAGGTTAGTTTTTGTGTTTAAGTGTTTTAATGGGTTAGTTTGAATCTTTGAGCTTAAATTGTATATTTTTAAGGTACCTTGATGTGTTTGCTAGTGTTGCAAGGTAAACAGGAAAGAACGCTAAGAGTTAAAGAGTTTTCTTTCCAAAAAGCATAAGTCATGATCGTGCACACAGGCCACGATCGTGACAGAAGAGGAAGAACCAGAAGCAGCTAGGCTACGATCGTGCACTAAGAGCCACGATCGTAATAGAGAGCATCAAGTCAGGCCACGATCGTGCACTTCAGGCCATAATCGTGACAGAAAGCAAGAAGGAAGAGAGGCACGGAGACACGCTTGACGCAACGTTCTTTCTGGAACATATGGTTTCCGGTAGTCGCGCCTTCAAGATCCATTCCGAAAGTATATTCTAATTTTTATTTCGATTTCATTGATGTATGGAATTTTGGAGATTGATTAGAAATATTTTTCGTAGAGTGTTGATGGTTGTCTAAACTCACCTTCGGGTTGATTTATTCTTGAGATTAATAAGATTGTTTTGATTGTGTTTTATTTCGATTTATTGTGATTTAATTCAATTCTTTATAACTGGGCAATAAATTGAGAGGTAAGCCGGTAAAAATTATCGATTTAGGTTAACGAGAGTTAGGTAAATCATTAAGTAGATAATTGAATCAAACTGGTCGAGTCTTGTAACGAGAGATCGAGCACAGATTCCCAGTAGGTTAATAGACAACGTTAGAACTAATTTAGGTTTTGGACAAATTACGGATCGAGAGATCACAATTTTCATAATTTGAATTAGGGAATATCAATTAAGGTTAAGAATTATAACTCAAGAGAGAGTAATTCACCCTAGGACCGTCTAGGCCTATTAAATTGAAAAATTCATAATTGGATAGATTTTCTTTAATTTCGAATAAATTCCCCCTTTCTCTTAATTGGTCACTTCTAGGTTGAAATTTGGATTATTTATGTGAATTGCTTCTGTTTGTTCTTTGGTGATTTAAATTCTCATATTTAATTTTTGATTAGTTTTAATTACTACAATAGTTGTTTAATTAGGTTTTGTGACTTAGCTGCCATTAGACTTAGGACTAGTTCCCTTCCTCATGGGATCGACACCTTAATTAGGTACTACACGAACGACCTGTGTGCTTACGGTAATTACCAAAGTTAAAAATATTGAAACTTAGAGCGTGTAACCTTGAACAAATAAGCTTCAGCCCACAAGGACTTAGGAAGTTTGGAGCTACTCAGCAAGCTCTATACCATGTCCAATAATGTTTGGTTTCTTCTTTCTGTCACACCATTCTAGTCTGGAGATCTAAGCATAGTGTATTGAGCTACTATCTCATTCTCTTAAAGATACCTCACAGATGGATCAAGTGCTTGTCCACCTTTAGTATATCTACCATATTATTCTTCACCTCTATCAGATCTCATGATCTTAATTTGCTTACCGTATTGCTTTTCTACTTTAGCTTTGAATATTTTAAAAGCATCTAGTGCTTCATTATTATTATGAACCAAGTAGAAATGAATATATCATGAGTAATCATCTATAAATAAGATGAAGTATTTCTGACCATACAAGTCCATATCTAGACTACAAATATTCATATGTATGATCTCTAATATGTCTAAACTTCTCTTGGCACCTTTCTTTAATTTTTGCAGTCCATACAAGTTTCAAAATCAGTAAAATTCCAAGTACTAAGTGCTCCGTCATTCACCAATCTTTTAATCCTTTCTATGGAGATATGTCCTAATCTCCAGTGCCATAATATAGAGGAATTTTCATTCATAACATAACACTTTGTTCCAGCATGAATGTGTTATATTGTAATAGGTATTATCTTGTAAATTAAAACGGAAAAGACCATCAAATAATGTACCATTCCTAACAAGTTCAATTTATAGTTTAACTTTAAATATTCATCTAAAAATGGAAGGAATATCTAAAAGGTACAAATCCTGAACCTGAAATCAATTTCCTAGAGAATTGGGAATATAAAATGTTTTTTTCTAATTTCAAAACAAAACTGCAATCCCTAACAACCTCCACACGTGAATGTATCTTGGCTCCAGATAAGATATATTGCTCACTTCCCACTAGCTTCCTTGAGTTTTGCAAATCCTATAACTCATTCGTAATATAAATTGTACAACCAAAATCAATCTGCCATGTGTTATGACAAACTTCAACTATATTAGATTCAAAGCAAACTAATGAGATTAGATTACCTTTCTTTTCTAGCCATTCTATATGTTTGATACAATCCTTCTTCATATGTCCCCTTTTTTTTTGTAAAACCATTTAGATTCCTTTTTAATGTCAGCCTGGGCAGGTATTTGACCTTTTCTCTTTGAGTTAGCTTGATTTTTCTTCTTTTCTTGAACAACCAGATATGCACTCTGTGAACTCTATTCCTGTTCCATTGACAATCTCCCTTCCTCTTGAACACATATGATCATTAATTCATTTATTGACCACTTATCCTTATGTGTATTATAAGAGATTTTAATGTATGGTGGTGGAAGGGTATTCAAAATGTAATGTATGAAGAACGAATAAGACATCTCAACCTCGAGTTTCTTTAATTAAGTCGTAATGTCACATACACCTCGAAAGCTAATGAGCCTTGTAAATGAAAACTTCATAATCAGCGTGCCTACAAGTGCTTTGTCTCAAGTTTTGAATTGCTCATTAAGAGCCTTTAGTAGAACATGGACATTGTCATGTCATACTATAGAACCACGAATGCCAGCAGAAAATTTGGTTTTTATGAACATCACACTTAGGCAATTAGATCGCTCCTAAGGTTCATAAAGAGCAATTTCAGCTGTAGTGCTAGCTTCAGTTGCCTTAGGTGGTTCATCCTTCTGGATAGCATAATCAATGTCCATCTACCCCAGATGAAGAAAAATTCTCTCATTCCAAATCTTATAGTTTTCACCCCTAATTTGGGAATTTCAAAACTTGTATCAAAGAAACTAGCAGTTTGAATAGCTGCATAATTTAAACATACTTGCTACTTATCAATAAATTAAGCGACTAAACTACATATATGTTGTACTAATGTAAACATATCCTAAAAGACATAAATCAAATGATATAAAATTACCCGTGGGCTAAATTTTTAATTCAAATAGATTTATGCTAAACTTTATGATAAAACTATCAAATTATATTCCAGTTTCTAATAATTGTGGGAAAATTAAAAAATAATTTGATATTTCATCCTAAATAATTATTTAAATATAATAAAAATTTGTGGGATAAAATTTATTATATTAAAATAATTAACTACAATTAAATGTCTTAACTCTTTATGTGATTAATTATATAAATATATAATTTTATATAATTAGAGTTATTGTGGTTAAGCCCTAATGAGTAATCATTAAAACATTTTATCTGAAATTATATTCACAATGCAAAATATAGTGATAATTTACTTCATGTTGAACATTTATACAAATATAATTTCAACGCATAATAAATATTCTATAAGCTTCAGTTTAGTTGGCAGAAGCTCACCATACGCTGATACCAAATGTTAGCCAATTCAACATATATTCAATAGTAATGTACATTAGAATAACATATAGGCTACGTTTGGATCTGCGGTATAGTGGGAATAAATACTTATTCACCGCAGTTTTCAATCGCAGTCACATGTTTGGATCTACAGTAAACAACCGGAGGTTGGAGAAAAGTGTAGTGCCACCGTAGAAATCAATAAGCAGAAAGAGGGTTGCGATAGGAAACTGCTTCTATTGTAGAAATTTTACTTTCCATGCATTAATAACCTTCACTACAAGTATTATTTTTCATTATACTCTTAATTAATATAACTAACAATATTTTTTATGAAATATTTTTTTACTAAATTTATTTTATTTATATTTTCTTATTTTAATTTAATATTTTATTATTTAAAATTTTAAATTTATATGACTAGTAATATATTTTTTAATTATTTATATAAATAATTAATAATTTATTAAATCAATGGG
>JANQAP020000258.1:641001-651259 GCA_026874005.2 Erythroxylum coriaceum
AGATGCGGGTTAGGTCTTTCTACAATTTTCTTAATACGTAAGCTCTCTTAACGGGTCAGAGATTCCTTATGCTTACGATTGATATGAGCAACTAGAGGAGACCTTAACCTTTATATATAGTTTTCATATCGGGCTTCCCCATCACAAGGCCGATATGGACCAGGTCCACACTAAAAGGGATCCATTTTTCACCCAAACTTTGACCCATTAATTTAGATCATTTATTGGGTCACTTTATTATCTTTGTCTGGATCAAATTACGTAATTTAACCGATAATTTATTTAAAAACAAATTACAATTAATAACTGTCCACTGTATGGGAAATTGACAAAATTGCCCTTAGGGGCAAACGTTTAGTTGAAAATGTAAACTCTATATTCATCTTATGTGTAAGACTTTTGACAATATTTATAGTAAAGGTTTACCTACCCTTTGTTTCTATATTTTTCAAAAAACACCGTCACACCTTCTAATTGCTTTATTGTAGTGTCAATACACGTAGATTTAGATTACAACTTTTTACTCACCATATCAATAGCGAATAAAATATCATACCAAGTAAAAATTTAAAACTCTCAAGTACACTAACCAAACTTTCGGCTTCACTCTTTGACTTAGCATCATCAAAAGATCTAGATAAAAATAAAGAGTAAAAGTAATATCTTATATAAAGAGAAAATTTTAGCATCCTATATAAAAATGAAAAAAACAAAGAAAAATTTATTATGATATCTGTGAAATGAAAGAAAGCTAAATTATCAAGATAAATTTTGATTCGAATTATCATATGATTTATGTTAAAAAATACTAACAAGTATTAGTTGAAAAAAATTAAAATTAGGAAACTTATTACAAATATAAAAAAGATATTTGAAGAATAAAACATGATGATTCAAATCAAATAATAAAGAGATGATTAACCTTGTATAGATTGGATTGTATTAGTATAACATGTCTTATAATATCCATGTAATAGTCTTAATAAATATAATTAAATTGTCAAAATAATGATAATTTAAAAATTGATGTTTAAAATGAACTTTTCACTTATGTTGTTGTAATATTAGGTTAAGAAGTCATATTGTGCTAAAATAAATTTTCACATAAGCTCGATAAGATTTAATTGAAATAAATAAAATTTTATAAAGTTTATGACTTTTTAAATTATAATTGTTAGGATCTTCTTCTCTTTTAGTATGTACTAAGTTTAGGCTTATGCGCACAGGTGATTAAAGCAAATGTATGTTATTTAATTAATATTCAATTTAAATTTATATAATTCATTTCTCTTAGACAAAATGTTTAATATTTACTGTAACAAACATTTGTCAAATTATTTTAAATTAATTTAATGAAAAATTTTGTACATAATGTATAAATTATTAGTTATTACATTAATATCTAACACCAAATAGTAAATCTTTTAAATGTTAAAAAAGAGGTGGACCATTATATATGGCAGATAAAGATATGATACGCTAATGAATATACCCTTTATTTTAAGGAAATACCAAATATTATAAAAATGCCACAATAATTATCTTCTTTTATTTTTAGTATATACTTTTAGATAAATCTCCATCCATTTTAATCTAATTACTAGGGGAGCCTACTACAACTTAGTTTTGTTAAAAAGAATCATGTATGAGATCTTATCTTACTCATTTAAAAGTTTAAAAATTTTTAAAAGTTCCATTCTTCAAAAATCATCAACCCTATACAACCTTCTTTTAGGTCTAATTATATTAATAAAATATATTGTTGTTAATAAAGATGTTAGCATATATTTCTAATAAATTAATCTCAAAATTTTCTTTTTTTTAGATATAATATGTATGTGTGTATATTTATCATTTTTTTACCTTGCATAAATGTGCATATTCAAAATAAATGCAAATAAAATATATAAAATAAAAATATAAAAAGAACTTGTTCTTTTCTACTCCTTAACAAGATTGAAACAGAGTCATTAGACTGCCCTATTGATAATTGAAATCGAACTCCTCTTTAGCTTTATTCAATAAAGTTTCAAATTCAGTATAAGAAACTTAATCACAAATTTTTTCTTTTCAGCAATAAACCTTTTGGAATATATAAACATTTTGAAGTAGATTTGTTGACTTTTTAGTTCTACTCCTTTTAATGAATATATTTACTAACTTTCAAATTTTCAACTCTTTTAATAAAAAAATTTTTAAAAATTTTTATTTTTAACTCTTTCAATGAGTGGGCCCCTTATAACCCTAGGCCTTGGGCAAGTGCCCTTCTTGCCCTTCCCAGGACTGTCACTAGTTATGACGTCAAATAACCACTCTAAATTTGAAGTGAACGGCGTACTTGATCTTTGATTAGGAAATATCAAATAGTTATCAAAATAGTTTGCGATAAACTTGACTATATTCAAGTGTTTCAACTTTCGGATCAATAAAATATACGAATTCATATATTTATTATAACATTATAGAAGTACTAAAAATGTAACTAATTATTATAAAAATGTAACTAATTACTATAAAACAATTTCCATAGTCAACTCGATGAACCTAGGATGATGTTCTCATGTTGAAGTACACCGCATAAGTCTCGTTTCTATAGTTAAGAATTGGCTCCATAAGGAAATTTCTGCGGACTCCTTTTGCTACAAAGCTTATGGGATGATACTCGCTTATTCCCTTATCCATTGCAAAACTTGCAGATTTCGTCTCCAGAGCGGAAGATTTGTCCAAATTACACTTGAGTTTTACACTTGCATTCGTTTTGATATGTGGATGAACATACACATAGCAATCTTCATTGCTTTTTGACTCCAAGGACACCTTTCCTTCCCTTCCATCCAATCCTGGCAGAAGCCTGAAAATAGAATATCCATGTCTTGCAATAACGAGGTTCTTATCTCTTCCTTGATGCACTACGACCATTCCAGGATAATCAAAAGGTTCTAGCATCACTTCTTTGCCAACAAAGTCTTTGTATGTGGAACTCGAGTCACGTTCGTTTCTCAGGACTAGTCTAAATGTTGCCTGATTTGCAGTGTCCTCTCCATGTCGAACATGGCTTACCATTTCAACCGTCTGGTTCGTGTTAGTCAGGTAAAAGGTTGAGCTGTGCCTGTTCGACTTTTGGGTTAAAGAAACTAGTTGTCGGTGATAAGTTGAGGGAATTGGAGTTAACCAATCTAGATTGTCATTGGAAGACCCAGTGTCGACTTCCACATCCCCGGTTGTGTGACCCGCGAGCAGATATGGGCCGAAAAGAATAGCCTGGAGAGAAGCATACTCGGGTCTGTAATCTGAAATGCATTGAAAAGAAAAAGTCTTTTCAGTCTAATGTGTGATTCAAAACATTTCCCTTTTGGAGAACATAAACACATAACAGAGAATTGGATAATAATTTCTGGGCAATAGATATAGTTGGACAGTCAACCATCTCACCTTTAATTGCCTCCCTTCTTAATTCAATAGGAAACTGAAGAATTAACTTGTCACCACGGCTCCAATATCTATTGATTGGTAGGAAGTTACCTGCATGGTGAACGCATAAATGAATAATGTACTCTCATACATAGCAGGGAAGGAAATGTTGAAATCTTTACTGAAGATATAGTTTTCTAATTTCCAATTTGGAATTAGTGAGTTGAAAGGAAGAAAAGACAATTAAAAGATGAAAGGAAGAAAAGACAATTAAAAGATGAATTGAAAGGAAGAAAAGACAAGTAAAAGATAAGTATACTGTTGGTTTGTCGAATCGAAACTAATTAAGACAGAAGAAAATGGGGCCTCTTCAAGTTGATGAAAATGACAAATGTTGACTGCAGATGATACCTGGAGCGGGGATTGCCAACGGTTGATTGTTGATTGCTACCTTAGCTCCACCTAGATGTGTCCATGATGGTATTCGCAAATTCAAGGTAGCTACTCTGCCCTTCTGAACCATGAACGAGAAAACAAAATCATTATTTTGCAATTGAATATACCATTAGTCAAATCATTAGTTACAATTACCTTTGAAGAAAAGGTCAGTGTAGCCCGAAGGTAAGGGTCCCAAGAGACAACGGCATCGACTGTCTGCTCAAGAACGATGTTCTGAGACCTCCAGTTGAATGAGCTGGAGATATATTGCATGATATAGAGGCTTGGGACTAATCCTTCCTCTTCAAAATATATGGAATCTCCCAATTTCGAGAATGACTCAATTCCTGCATTTAAGTTATACAAGAACAGATTTGAAAATATCACTAATTCAAGCTACTTGGGAACTTAGCAACTTACCAGTGCCATAACAACACCAAAAGCTATCAAAGGGAGTTCCCCATCCATGACCGCTTACGGCCTTAGTGCTTCCAGGAGCCAGCGGAAGAAAGTAAAGCATAACTCCAGGCTCTGTTCCTTTCTGTACACTTAATATACCATTTGTCACAGCACGCTCGTAATAATCTGCAAATGCCATGCCTTTGGTCCATCGAAACAGGTTGCGGGCTATCTGATAATCATCTCCAAAACAGGTCCAGAAAGGGTGATGTAGGAGGGTTAATTTTTAAGCTCAATTGAACTCCAATTCCACAAAGATTAATTTTAATGTAATATTAGTATCACAATGATAAAGATGAAGAAAAGAAACCTAAATAAAATAAATATGTTACTTAATAGCAGGAAATCTGTCACTGCAATTCATTGCTAGAAATTTCAGCTAAATCATGATACAAGAAATCAAGCACAATAAATACGTGAGATAGAAACAACAAATGTACCTTTAGCATGTTATAAGTTGTGCAAGTTTCTTCATTCTCGTCAATCAGATAGCTTGCCAGTCGGTTTGGCTCTTTCCTGCTCATGGATTAATGTGACAAAGTCTCATAGTAGCTGTTATAGATACAAATAATACGGAGAAGCTAGTTTATGAACAATAGAGTATGAAACAGTACCAGAATTCCCTGATACTAGTCCCTCCAGTGGCAAAGGTATGTGAAGAGTTAACAACCTCCATGAAGAACATTGATAATTCCTGTAGTACAAAAGTTCAATCATTACTTATTTCCACGTCTGCATATAATTACGGAGATCTGTGAAAATTTCCTGGATTTTGTAGTTTACCTTGTAAATGGGATCGCCAAGGACATCGTACTTTGTTTGTGATCCGATAACAAGAGGGATGTGGGTATTACTATGGAAATCTGCCAAATCTTCATGCTGCTCAATAACCAACAGGAACTTCTTTAATTAAAGCTATAAGATCCAACCATAATCTTCCACCTAATTCATACTATAAAATTCAATTTCATCTGAAACCACCATACTTGCCCTCGTAAACCTTGAGCTCCATAGATCTTTGTTTTATATGTCTAATGTTATGAACATACAACAAAAGATATGATGTAGGAATTTAATCTACAAAATTTTTCTAATTTTCAGTTGACCCTTTTTAAAGCAAGACGTCTCTAAGATTATATATTGTTAACTAGCTAAAATAAGGAAGCAAAATTCAGGATTTATACACACCACTATCCGTGGCTCATGAACCATGGGAAGACATAAGAATGAATTTTATTTTGGGAATTCCTAAAACTATAAGAGGTTATGATTCTATTTTTGTGGTGGTGGATAAGTTTTCTAAGATAGTCATTTCATTCCATGTTCCACGACTTATGATACTGATCATATAACTTAACTTTTCTTCAAAAAGGTTGTAAATCTCCTTGAGTTACCTTTAACCATCGGACATGATGTTAACCATCTTAAACCTACATCCTAACCTTTCAAACCTAATTTCTAGCCATATTAAACCCTAAAATTTTAAACCTAAATTTCCTGTAATCAAACATGAAAATTCCAGCCATACAAAATCTGAAAATTCTACATTCCTAGCCAAAATTCAACCTTACAATATAATATTCCAACAGCCTAATATCAATCTTATTTCCTAATTTTGTGCTTTTAGCTACTATTTAATAATTCTTCTATTTGTACTGCGTCAATTACCTTCAGTGCAAGCCCTCCAAGAAAGCATGGTTTCTCGAAAAGGTGACCAAGAACTAAATGCCTCTGATCTTTCTGTCGAGCCAACAAGTTAAATTGCTAGTGTCAGTTGGATGATAATTGAATCAGACTACCTACAACATTCCGAGTATTAAGTATTGTAAGTACCGTTATGCTGTACAAACGGTAGAGAACATCATTCATCCCGCCGGTTTCAGTATTTAGGGTTAGATAGTGTCCAGCTAATGTGTATTTTGTTACAACATTCTGAACTCGCTTGTAGAAGTAATCAACCATCCTTTCGGCAATTTTTAGTGCTTTATTATTCTGAGCAAATGTATGCTGATCCAAAAGTCCCGCCAGAATCTGTCCTTAAGAATAAAGTCAATTAACAGCAGCATCATATGAGCATGTCGGAATTTAACGCTGACAGTTGAAATGAAAACGAAATGTTGTGTCTTGTCCCAGTCAAACTAGATAGAGCGTTGAAAGAAATAAGAAGAGAGAAGCCGTATATGGTACCTTATGAATGGTGTAATATGGAGCCCAAACATATCTTTTCAAGGTCTCATAATCATCAAAATACCGAGAGGGAAAAGCAGAAAGATATCCTGTGCCCAATTTGTCCTGACATTCTGAAAGAGCAAATACTAATGCAGTCATCTTCTTTTTCAGAGTCTCATTGTGAGTGCTAGCCCACATCATCGCTGTTGCACTCAAGTAGTGCCCTTAAGTGGAAAAAAGACAACTCGTTAACGTTGAAGATTTATAGATTGAAAATAATTGCTAGAACATGTGTTGAAATTATTGCATGAATTTGGAAATGAGTCAACCAACCTACAAAGTGACCACGGAGCTCTTCGCTCGGATCTTCCCATCCACCGTATGGCTTTTTGGGGGTTGCCAAACCAGCTGTTTTTCTAAAGTTCCAAGCCAATCTATCCACGTCCAGCATCAACAAGTACTCTAAATTTGTTTGTTGTGCACGCCAATGCAATGAGTTGGGTTTCAACCTCACATCGTGTAATGATACTTCCTTAAGGAACTCTCCCGCAAACGGTGCTGGAGCTTTTATTTTCCTGTACAGCAGATCCCATTCAAGTTGATCATCACCCTCTTTCATGTCAGACCAAACTGATTCATCAGTTGGTGTCAAATGGTAATGTCTCAACAGGTCATCTTTCCAATGTGGATTCTTTGACCCTAAGTCGCTTCGAAATGCTTTATATGTGATGCCAGTAGGCTGGTTTGTACATTCTTTACTAAGAGCATGATCACACAGAACAAGCACAAGGAGTGCTTGAAAGAGAAAAAGACCCTTCATTTTTCGACGGCAACCCAGATGGAAATCAACTTACTAAATATCTATAAAGAACTAACTGTATATATATAACTCTAGCTAAGACAAACTACATGAAACTCTACCAAAATTCTGTTTATCTGAAACATCAGAAGTTCAGAAAAAGCAGTACGTAGAATCCTACACAACAAGAAATTTACCATTCTTAACAGACAAGGAAAAGGGCCGGGAAATTCTGTTTATCTGAAACATCAGAAGTTCAGAAAAAGACGTACGTAGAATCCTACATAACAAGAAATTTATCATTCTTAACAGACAAGGAAAATGTCCATCCCGGTGACTTCAATTCCTAAAATCTCTCTTTAAG
Source organism: Erythroxylum coriaceum (assembly GCA_026874005.2). Classification (NCBI taxonomy): domain Eukaryota; kingdom Viridiplantae; phylum Streptophyta; class Magnoliopsida; order Malpighiales; family Erythroxylaceae; genus Erythroxylum; species Erythroxylum coriaceum. The sequence continues at coordinate 648,642 of JANQAP020000258.1, forward strand.
GATAATTCAGTGATATTTCTACTTATCCATCTTAACTTTACACGCCTCTTTTTCTATTCATTTCTGTTAAGCAAGTCAACCGTCAAAAAAAAAAGACGACACTAACTTTTTCCAATCATTAAAAACGTGATCTTTAAACCCGAAGCCATACGGCCTTGACTAATAACAAACGGCTTGTTAAGTTTCTCCTTTGAAGATAAAACCTTACCAGAACCAAACCCATCTGGCAAAAACCTTACCACCGTATGGCTTTTTGCGGGTTGTCAAGTTTCTACTGCCTTTGGTTTGTTTATCTTCACCTCTTCTACTTCGTTTCCCTCCTGTCTTCCTTCTCATTCACCCACTGGTTTCTCTGATCACCTCCTTTGTTAAGATTTATCCTTCAGTTCTCTCTTTTAAGCAGCAGTTCATACTATGTCTTAATGCTGAATTGTTCCGCCTTTGAATCCATCCTCTTCTTCTTTTCCCAAGCTTCCTTCTTCCTTGAGTTCTTATTCTTAGAGCTTATTTCATGGATTGAGTTTAATATGAAATAAAACTTTTAAATCTTTTTTGTTGAAATCTAATTAAACTCGTATAATCTAAATCATATAAAGGTCTAATCAAGACTCAAATTTAATGTAGTCACTACAACAAACGGATGACTTAGTGATATTTTCTTTTGCGATGAAAAGAAAATCATCGCAAAAACTGAACATATTGGGACGATTTAAACAAGTCATTATTAAAACTAAGCATTTACCGACCAAACACAAAAACATGACAAAAGGGAAAATATTTTCGAATCATAACAGAAATCGTCACCAAATGCTGCACGATTTCAGATGTTCGTCACTAAATAAGCTTATGGCGACGCTTTCAAAAAACGTCACCATAGGTTATCAAACATTTGGTGACTAATCTGGGATATCGTCACCAAAAGGTCTATATTTGGCGACGATATTGTGAAGAGTGAAGAAAATGTCAATATTTGGTGACGAACTATATGAATCGTTGCAAAAGGTTACAAATTCAGCAACGCTTTGTAGAAATCGTCACTAAATGGTATACATTCAGTGACAATTTGTGGAAATCATCACTAAATGGTACACATTTAGAGACGATTTCTAGAAATCGTCACCAGATGGTTGACATTTTTCAAAATTGTTAAACTAACATTTTTATAATCTATCATAGTTAAGATATGTTTTATTGAAGATTTGTTTTGAATGTTTACAACGTATTATTGAAAAAAAATACACAACATAATTTTAAGTTTTAAACAGTAGAATTAATTAATCATTAATATTTACTAACATTGCAAAAATCAGTTATAAAAATTTAAATAATTTTATCAATATAATAATATGATATATGAAGTAGTACGAACTTTGAATTAGAAGTTTAACAATTCATATAGTTATAGAGTCAGAACAATAACAGTCCACATTCAATAGTACGTAGCTTTACCCCTAACTAGTAGAGAGGTTGTTTGACAAATTCTTACAGATACAAGAATAAATCAACTTTAAAGTTGAGTTCAGTTGGTTGATTCTATAAATGACAATGATATAATTATTTATTTGGATTCCAAGTGACATGAGAGTCAGTAAAGGTAAATGAGTCCCCGATGTCTGGATTCCTCAGAAGGGTCCTTGCACGTTCGAAGGCACCAATTGAAACAGTAACAGTTCTTTCCTTAGGTGTAGGTTTTTCACATCCTCTTGCAACAGCTTTTCCGCTATAGCTAAACTTGTAGATGATATAGTGAATAAGTCACTAGATTTAGTACCTAAAACGCAATCAATATAGAACTTACATATTGTCAGATTAGTAAACTGTAAATGAACCGAAATTGGAGTGGCATGCATACATAAATGAGCAGACGAAGTATGTGGAATTGACGAATTTTCCAAAACAACTGATTTTCCTAATCCTTTACAAACTGTTGTGACATCGCTCCCACCTCCATAGGCATACATGTCATCTTCGAGACTCAAGGAAGCTTAAAACAACATGTAGTAAAAACCATCAAATGTGAATATATATAATAGCTTCATAAAAGAAAAAGAGATGTATGTAATAAGAAAAGTGACGTTGTTCGGATGATACTAAACACTTTGAAGCAGAAGATCGGCCATGGAAGGCAAACGATGATTAATGTATGAAGCGGAGATTTTTTCTACATTGTTGGTTTTTTCAGTAGAGACAATTTTGCCACATTCCTCCCAACGGAATGAATTAAGGCCATCTAGAACTAGTCTCCATGTCAACATTCCTTGATTAATAATGTTAAGAGGTATATTATGCAAACATTGATTTACAATAAAATGATGATATGTTTAACTTCAATTTCGATGATAAGTAAAACTAGTCTAGTTTAGCACTTATACATCTTCAATGTGCCTAATGATATGAAAGTTACCCTTACTAAAATTTTAAAAATCTATTGTATACTTTGTATCATATGCAAAATTTAGAATTTAAAGTAGAATAGACATGACTATTTTTTTGATGTACAGAAATATAATATTATCTATATTTATCTATATTACTATTAACGGAAATGAATAAAAGTAAAATACTCTTGAAACAATTTCATCAATGTAGAAACAAAGCTTTGATGAGATTAAGCGTTA
>JANQAP020000258.1:747585-759547 GCA_026874005.2 Erythroxylum coriaceum
GAGCATCAAAGCTTAGGTGTGGAGTAACTTCCACGTCTTATAAACTACAAATGTTAAGAACGACAAGTGTGCTCATATAATTCTTTTTCTAAACCTTTTATCAGAAATAAGACCAAGACTAGGCATTTGATCTACGCTTCATTTTGCTAAGTGGTATATCAAAAATCCAAATACAAATATAAATCATGTTTTCCACGTTAATAAAATAATATCTCCTTAGTCAGTTTTAAGAATTATTGCCTTCAACCCTCCTTATTCCGACGTATTTGGGATAAGACTGGATAAGACTATTGTAAAACGGTGGCATGATAATTATGGGAGAAGCAGAAGATCATTCATTATCTATTTAATAATCCGTTCACTTATTCTTTAAGTTTTTGATGCTATCTTCAAATTCTTTTCTATCCTTACTATTATTTTTGTTTATTTAATATAATATTACATAACATAACTGATATTGAGAATGATGAGATATAGAAATAAGGAATAGTTTTTAATATATAAGCTGAAAATGTGTTGCTAAATTAATAGTTTTGTTATCCTTTTAAAGTTCTATTGTAAAACTAAAATACCTCATAAAAAGAATAATCCTTTATTACTATTTTTATATACTATTAAATAAAGGGGGAAAAAAAGCCCAAATTAGTCCTTCAACTTAGGTGTGAGGTGCATAAAAGTCCCACAATTTTTTGGCTAAAATAATCTTAAACTTTCTAGATCTTTCTCTTTTAACCCTAACTTTACCGGGAGGTTGAGTTTGTGCAACACGCGCCTCCTTGGCGGTATTAGATTTGTTAGAATAAATAAAAAGAAGGGTAATTTTGTTATTTTGCTAAAAAAAAGAACATTATATTAATAACTAAATATATCCCCAAGTAAAACATCCATAGCTTAATTCTCTAACACTTTTGTCTTTTAGTATTTTTCTCTACTATCCATCTGCAGCATTCGCAAATGTGTAAATCTCTCCAATAAATATCAAGCTTTTGTTTCTCTCCAGCGTCTATCTTCAGCCTCTTAATTCGATTAAGGTACCTCTATCTCTTACACAAGGCAATATGGGTTTTGTTGCTTCCTGTGGATTCATTCAAGTTTTGTTGCTTCGTGTGGATTCATCCATTGTTTCCTGTTAATTCAACCCTTACTTGCTCTTAAGCCCAACTCACCATTGCTTGGTTGCCACTAAATTAACCATTGTTGCAGTCAGATTTCAAACATACGTGATTTGTGAAATCAGTGCATACATACGTAATATAAGTTGTTAAATTTATTGTTTTTATCAATGTAGAAGTCGAAGTCGAAGTCGTTTAGTCACTTCTTAGACCAATGACAATCTTGTAAGAAGATTTTTTGGATGTTCTAACTATGGGATATTTTCCTTATTAATAATTAATCTATTGGTATTTAGTAATATATTTGGTCTTAGTAATTAATTATATTTGTCACAACACTATTTTAGGAAGGAGAATGTAACTTTTTTAGATGGGTGGATGAAGATTTTGTTGAAAAGCCAAATTTTATTATAAATAAATTGAGACTTGAGAATAAAAGGTTGAGAACAAGAAGTTGAAAGATGGTATGTGTATAGATAATGTGCATGAGATACAAGGTGAATCGACAGAGGTGAAAGTGGCATTGAAATATACAATATCTGAGATAAGATGATTGCAGAAGGTGATATATAATTACATAGTATGTGTTGTAATATTTGTTGCTATTTTTATAATTGTAATTATTAAAAAGTTAAAGAATATAAACATAAAATTTGATAGTGTCATGGTAATTTGTTAGGACTGTCTTGTTAGATTAAGAATTTATTGTACTTAAAAGGACAATATATTATTAACTTTTATAGTTATATTTGTAGTTCATCTTGTATTAATTGTTGGTAAATAAACTGGACATGATATCCATAATAACTCTAAAATGGCAATTTCAACACTTAACCAACTCCCAAATGGCATAAGTATCGTAACAACTTCAACATTCGTTTAACTAACTTTCATTTCACCAACTTCCAATATGTCACAGTAACAAGCAATTTCACAATTCCAATTATTTCATGTTCGTTACAGCTTCTTTTGAAACAAGTAAAAAATGGAACAAGTTCACAAAGAGTAATTCACTATTAAGTTTAAAAATCAAGTTTTACTTCTTCTCAAGGTTGAATTTCCAAGCCTTCTTCTTTTTGTATCCCTCTCATTGCCTAAGGTAGATAAAGTGAAACTATTCCCACCATTGCATTGCAATCCTCTTAGATAAAAGTCAATTTCAGTTTGGGTATTAGAATTTATAGTAACGGATCCTTGGAAGCTATCTGGCCTTATGATTTGAACATTATCTACATGCTATTTAAACATGAAATTAAACATGGTTATTTAAAACAAAATTTGAAATGCTAATATTAACATATTCCAAATTTCATTAACTTATATGTTACTCAATTGAGCTAGTTGACTCATTGAAGTGTAATATGTATTCACCAATTCTTCTCTCTTCACCCCGACCCTCGATCCTGCATCTCTACTTCTTTCTTTCACTCTACCTCTTCCTCTTCCTCTTCCTTTAATCATTTTTTGTATACTTTCTTGCTCTCCAGGGTTCTCTTCAGCATGTGTCACATTTGTTGATGAAGTATGCGCTAAATTTGTGGATTGAAGTCCTTGTTTTCTCCTTATATTGGTAATGATCCTGGTACTTATATATATTTTTCAAACAATGATTAGTTAGTAACAAAATGGTAATATAAAATAATTAACAAGTTTCAAAATTAATATGAAATTTCTTACATTTTTGGACTTTTGCATGATCTTTGGTTATGCTTTTATTATCCACATTTAGTGCAAGTCATTCTTCTTCCATGCCTAGTCGCTTTTCCTATTTTAGCTTACTCAAATTTCTTTCTTTCTAACTTTTTTAGGAAGAGCAAGCATTCTCCTTTTTACAGATGACTTGACAATTTTCCATAGGGGCCAAAATATTTATCCATCAAGTGGTCGAGGGAATACTTTTGTGCTTGTAGGTACCTCTCCTTGCTATACCATTTGTCAATGTAGTCATCAAGATTTTAATGGTTATGGAAAATAGTAGCCACAATATAAAGGCATGGAATCGTTGTCAACTTCCAATATCTACAAGAGGAAGTACGACTACTAATCTTATATAAAACCTACCTAATCCATACTCAACTTCATATTCATTAGCTTCATTCCAATCAATAAAGCAATCAAAGCTCTTTTTCTTGTTCTTCTCTAACACGACCTCAACTCTTGGTGATATGTTACTTTCTCATTTCTCCTTAAAATTCTTTTTTGTATGCATCCTCTTCATCACCATCTTCTTGATATGCTCCAAGATGCTAAATATAGTCTTCACCCTAGTTATCATTAGGCACATTATCATCAACAAAGGCATTAGGCACATTATCATTAGTAGAAGTATTAGGCACATCATCATCAAAAGAATTAGGCATATCATCTTCATCACACACATCATGCTCAATATTCACACCATCATGTACAGTTTTAGCACCATTATGCTCAGTAATAGCATCATCATGCTTAGGATTTACAAATTCATACTTCAAATTCAAAACATCATACATGTTTACTGTTATGCATATTAATCAAAACTTCATACTCAACATGTTTATTTTCAATAAGCACACCACTATCATCATTATCATTTAATAATACAATTTTTTTATTCAATTTTTGCTCTATCATCTATATTACGTACTCCTAAGGCGAACAATTCATCCTGTATATAATGATTATCTTCTTCTTCTTCAACATTTATTAAATCTATATTATCATTACCATCATCTACATTATTTGATTTTGATTCTTTCTCTTTATTATACTCAACTTCAAAATAAACCTCTACTCTTCCACAGTTTTCAATAATATAAATCAAATCCTATGTTTTCGAGTCATATACAGTCTCAATCAACCTCCTTCTTCATGTTTATTTGGATGCCTATAATACACTTTATCTAATCTATTATACCAATTATGCTTAGTAGTCCCCCCGATACTAAACCAATATAATTTGTTTGAGACAATAACTTCAACTAATATTTTACTACCACTAATGTATTGAAATGAATTTCCTCTATCAATTTCTTCATCATAGTGAAACATAATTTCTTTTTCAATGGGATTCCATATCCTAATAAATAAGAACTAAAAGAGCAATAAGTTATTCAACCCCAATTATACAAAAAAAAATCCCCAATTTAATAAGAACAACCTTCATTGAAATTGAAATCCCCACTTTATGCAAGAAGTCCCTAAAGATTATTGCTAACCAATTAGCAACATCATGCCAACGAGAATCTTTTCTGTCACGAGATATCCCTCCTAATCCTCTAAGGCCACAACACGCATACAAGAATGACTATTATCACGGAGGTCGTCCTCCTAGTCCTCTATTATGAATATCTTGTCTTCCTCTAGTCTTCAATCACCAACGTCTTTGTAAAGTCCTATTTATGCATTAAATCGCCAATTTAATAATAGTGGATTCTATATAAATTAAAATCTCCAATTTAAGCATAAACTAAAGCCCAAGAAATTAGGAAAATCACTAATTTACATTACAGTGGACCAATGAGCTACACCATGCCAACGGGAATCTCTTGCTAGTCCTTTGTCACGAGGATATCCCTCCTAATCCTCTAAGGCCAATCTCTTCCTCCAACCTCAGTTCTAACCTCCTCCTCGACTCTATGTCATTTTTTTTTCTTTTTTGTTACTATCAAAATGATGAGTTCATGCTTAAAGGTCAGAAATTGTCACAAAATACAAGTGTTTGGTACTTAAAGAAATTTCTTTCAATTTTATCAAAACATTGTGCTTGAATATTAAACTAAACTTTGTGTTTAACGCTCCTCAGTTGAATAAATAAGTTGCACAAACTCAATCCACCGGTAAAGTCAGGATTAAAGGAGAAAGTTTAGGATACTTTAACACAAAAAAAAGTTGAGTAGAGGACCAATTTGGGCTTTTCTCCATTAGATAAATTATATGGTTTATAGAAAAAATTGCAGTTATTTAATGTTTATTTCATTTTATGATATTTCCAATCCCCAATAATGTTGTTACGTTATTTAGTTACTGATACAATTTAGCACAAAAAAAATCTCATTGGAAGGAAAGCGGTGGCTTTGCTCTTATGTATTTGGAGATCAAATTAGCTCTAAGTGTTTGACAGCAATCAATGGTGAAAAGTTGAGTAGAACTTTGGTTGTAAGTTAATGAGGAAGGACAAAGTATAGATTACGGAAGATCAAAAGGCTTTAGGTTCTTCTATTTGTACTTTTTTACACGTTAGGCAAAGGCTAACAATATTAAAATTATCCCTAGAGCAAGCGACAATGGGGACCCGGGAAGTTTCCTTCTAAGGAACGGTTATGGACAGAAAAATATTAAACAAACTCCTTCTCCTTATCAAGTTTTGGAGTAGCTTTCAAAAGACAAGCAAAGACTTCAGGCGTCGCCTTAAATTATGTGATCGGACAAGCAGATGGAGAATGGTTGGTGACGTAAGGGGCAACGACTCAAATGGCTCATACTTCTTGCGTATGGAAACAAAGGGATTGATGGAACATATGCTGCTTGGAGGGCCGTGTAGGTTAAAGTTGTGGAGATGGTCACTGATGAGATAAATGTGTCAATTTCTCGTGATTCATATTCTGAAAATACCTACTCGTTTTGGCTTCATTGCATATTATAACACAAAAGACAGACTTTAATCAGGTTGGTCAAAAGTAACTCCAATCAGAAGTAAAGTGAGGTGAAATGTAAGTCAAGAATAACTTTCCTTCCGGTGGTTTGCTTTTTAATATATTTTAGGCTAACTTTGCCTTTAGTCTACGGAAAACCTAACTTGGCATATAGAGAAATGGTTAATTTTAGTCGAAAGTGATCCAGATGAAAGTAATCTAGAAGATCATGTGTAGATTTTAAATTGCCCACTACTATACTTATGCTGTTTAAGTCGCCATTCAATAGATTAAAAATCCTAGAAAGAAAATAGTAGCATAAAACATGAGGGTAAGAATAAAGTAAAACTTTAAAACAGTGTTTGGAAACATGTTGGAATTTAGAATGAAAAAATAATAATTATAAATTTTAGTGGTATTGAAAAGAAAACATACAGTCACCTTGACTTGATGGCTCTAAATAGTCATGTGCATGTGAAAGCATGCTCCGACTATATGATCATGCTTCTATTCTATTTCTCCCATGCAAAGACATGCATCTACAGTGACTTGCTAACTTTGAGAGCATCAACAGTGACCATATTAAGGAAAATCCAGACAAAGTGGAAGGGCCATTTTTGGTCATAAATTAAAGGTTCAGCTACTTATTCAAGGTCGACGTGTGTCCGTTGCATGGGGTAGCAAAAGACAACAGGAAGGGCATGACTCACTATGATTTGGTTAATTTGTAACAGATATAGATATAGATGTGAATAATATAAACCTATGATCAATAATTGAATTTGGTGTTGCGGACCTGTGTGTATATCTGTAGATGGAGTCTTCCAACTGTGTACTGGCTGACAGCTCCCCAAAGATCTTATGAAGCCAAAATGATATTTCCTACCTCCAACGATGATTCAGTGGTTGGAGACACGGTCATGAGTGATTGTCAACATCGACGGTAAGTAATGGAAAACCAAAATCATCCGAGATATGCAAATTAATAAATTAGAGATAAAGTCAAATTTGTGATGAAAAATTGGTACAATGATGTGAAGGGTCCAATTATTTGTGTAAAATTATATGAAATAACTCCAAGGGAGTGCTCCACCGTTCCATACAATCTCTTTAAAGCCTCCAAGTAGTTAGAAGTCCTTAAGCACTAAGAAGCTGGAGTGGCTCTCTTAACTTTTAAGGATTGACTTGGGTTGACCCCATCATTTAGGAAAATAAAAATTTGTACATAATAAGTTGATGTTTTAAGTTTGAAGTAGAAAAGAATTTTTTTTTGTGGTGAATATTAATTTTTTATATATTTTAAGGGATTAAATAAAAATAATATTTTTTATTTAATAATAATGATCATATAATTAATCCCTTCAAATATATAAAAAAATATTTCTTCCTAAAGCTCAATAATGCCTAGATATGTATTTGGTTCCATTGTTGATAAACTGCAATAACAGTAGTATAATATCATAATAAAGAGGCAAAGACAAGTGGAGTAAACAAGATGACAGCCAAGGTAACATGGAAAACGACACCTGAACTATAAATGACAAATCTACTCTTTGTTTTGATTATGGGCATTTAGCCACTTAGACAACGTGGTCCCTTGAAGCATTTAGTGGCCTTGATCAGTAACAACAATCTGGGAACACCATCTTTCTTAACTGTCACTGTCAATGTCAAATATTGACAATAAGTAATAAGCTTCATCATCCTCATTCTAATGTCCATTCCCTTTTCAAATACCTCAAAACTCTGCTGCCTTTTATTAGCAGTTATCCTCATATTAAGGTTAAAACAACAGCAGTTGGCTAGGCCAAGCAGCGATCCGTATGAATAACCGTTTCGAGAAGAGAGAATGCAGCTCCCTAGTTAAAAAGAAGTGAATAATGGATGATCTTTTAGGTGTACGAGTTTGAAGAACGTTCAAGAAATGGGCCAGATCAATTCCTGGGCCGAACAAGGTCGGCATAGATGACGACGATTAGGGCCACTGCAGATTGTTATCACAAACTTGCATCATTCCCACTCAATCCTTCTATTTCCTAAAGAGTTGAAACAACACAAAAAAGAAAAAGAATATAACATCAAAACTATTCTGACTTAAGGGTATGATTTGAATTTTATTATATGGGTTATCACTATTATTGAATATTTCTTGATATCTATTTTTGTAAATAAAAGAAGACCACTCTACATTCTTATTTTCATAACTAAATTAGCGTATTCATAAAAATATCAAGCATACAATTAAATATTATAAATTATTTGTTCAAATTTGGCGAGAAGGTTAGAAATTTTCCCATAATAATGATGCAAATTTTATGTAAAACAATTGTAAAATAGGCATAACAATAATAAAAGAAGGTAAGAAAGAAGAACAAAACTAATTTGTAATTCAGCTAAATAATTCTTAATCCATCTCCATTTCTCAAGTTTCACTTAAAAATTTATTTATCATTTTCTTTTAATGAGTGAAGAACAATTCTCCATTCAATATCTTCTTTGTTATGGTGAATTTATTTATTTATTTTTTGCAATTGTTTTACTTTGTTAACAATGAAGAATAACTTTTTACAGATCTTGTTTAAAGTCACAAATAACCCTTACAAAGTTTACCCCAATCCATTTCTCCAATTACAATAATTACGACTCAAAAACTCATTCTCTTTCTCAAACTAATCAATATATGTTATGCAATATAGACATGCACCCTCTAGCCTCTCAAAGCTCTTAAAAATTATCAAATATGCTTAACCAATTTCTCAGAACTTATATGTAGTCTATTTATACTTAAAACAATCTTAAAAGTTATTAGAAATATAAACTAGTTGTTATAATGACAAGTCTACTATTATTCACTTTTCCTTATACAATGGTCAATCGCACTTAAACATTGGTCGACCAATTTGTCTATAAACAATTTGTTGGTCGAGCACAATTATACATTGGTCAATTAATGTGTATGAAAATAGGTTTTAAAAAGTTTTCAAGTTCTTTTAAAGATCAAATCACAATCATTTAACTAAAACTTGATCTAAAATCATTTCAAAAGTTCTCTAAAATTTTATTTAATGATCAAGAGATCTTTTAAAAGATTATAACAAATTTACTCTTGAACATGAAAATATACACATTATGACCTATATGTAAATAGTAATGTAATGGTTGAATACCTAACTCATCGAAATGGCCAAGATATGGTTATAAGAAAGATTACGATAATTTCTTAAATCTTGATATGCATGATTCCTCCCCTTTTTTTTTGGAAAATAAGTGATACATTCATTCAAAATGGTGGAAATTGCAAAGAATATTGAAAGTCATCTCCAATAGTTTGAGTAAGTACAACAACAACTAACTACTTAATTTAAGAACACTTGAGTTACACTATCTATATTCTGATTTGTTGCCTGATTCAATTAGAAATGAGTTGTTGATTAGGAGCTGTCATAATTGACATTCTAAGCTTGAAATAAAAGTCTATCCAAGTGTATTTGTTGTATTGTTCCACTTTCACAAATATCTTTATGTTTCTCACCCTCCATGTAAAGTGGACTAGCATAGCGAAACCAACCTTAAAGACTTATGATCCTTTTTACTTCTCCATTTCAGTTCATTTAACCAAGACAAACAATCCAACTAGCTGAGATTTCTATCTTGTATCTCAAATAAACCGAGAAATTTTCTCCAAAATTGTTTGTATGATGACACTTAAAGAAGATACGATCTAAATTTTCATCAACACTAGTACATAAAGGACAAGACTTGGCAGAGATTTGAAATTTAATCTTACCTTTGCTTCCCATTTTTTAGACAGTTGTTAACTAAAGGCTTGAGAATTTCCAGAACTCCATATTAGCTTGTAAAGAGGAACTTTGGTGAATGGACCAAGCAGTACATGTTTGCGTGACTTAATTGTGAACTTGTGTAAGCTATGCAACATCCATCTGACTTGATCCTTTTATATCTAATTAGGTAAGCAGTCTGGCATACAATCAGCTATTGGTCTAATTGCTCTAGCTGTATGAAATGACCAATACTAGATGTTATTTTGGATGAGTTTATGCATCTTAGTATTCTCAGGGATTACACCTCTTAGAGTTGGAGAATGCTAAGTGTAGCATAATGGCCTAAGTGAATGCCAGTTATCAAACTAGAATTTTGTGTTCTTCCCATCCTTGATGTAATGCTTAATATGATTATGCATAAAAGGCCTAGCAAGTAGGATTTGTTGAAAGATATAGGAATGAGTACATTTCTGAGGGATTGCCCAAATGCTTCCTTGTTTGAAGTGAAACATGTGTACCCATTTCACCTAAAGACTCTCCTTATCATAAAGATTATCCATAACCTTTTAGCTAACAAGACCTTGTTCATTCTGTTGGCAGAGTTGATTCCTAACCCACCATATTCTTTGAGAAGATATGTAACACTCTATTTAACTTTGGAAGTCTTTCTACCATTTGGATTCTGACCGTCCCAAATGAAGTCCTTATACTCCTATCAATTTTCTGCTGAACTCCTTTTGGAATAGCTAAGTGTGACAACCAATAAACATATAGGTTATTAAGAATGGAAATGGCTAGCTGTAATCTACCTCTATAAGATAGAAATATGTTGCTCTAGTTAGAGATTCTTTTATGCATTTTATCAAGGAGAGGTTTGCATTATGTCTCCTTTAGCTTCTTAGTGGAGATTGAAATTCCTAAGTAAGTGAAAGGAAACTGGTGTATAGAAAAACTTGCTTCACTGATTACCCTTGATGAGTGATCTCTACTTTACTTAGAAAGGTAAGCAACACTTTTATGAGGATTGTATTTTAGGGCTGATGTAAGTTTTAATTATTAAGCCTCGATAATCCGCAAGTGCACGATTCGTTAGCATAGTACCAAAGGTGTCGATTCCACGAGGAGGGAACTAATCTAATTCCAAAATCTAAGGCCAAAACAAATAACAAAAATTCAAGATGCAACGAAACTAATACAAGAATTTAATTCAATCAATCAAATTAAGAATCGAACACAAAAATACTAATTATTAAGCAATTTGCAACACACCCAAAAAATCCTAAAAGAGAATTTTACCTATCCTTAATACTAATATAACTGATTGTGAATTATTAGATTGTTGGTTCTAGACTATCCTAGGGTTGATTACTCTCTCTAGAGTTATAACCATTAACCCTAAATCCTAAACCCTAATCAGATTATCGAGGTTGCAACCTCTCAATTCACAACCTATCCAAAAACCTAATTAGTTTTGAAGTTCTCTAATAAACTATCGGAAACCTATACAAGATTTCTCTCCTCACAAATTATCGATATGATTTCATTCTAGTTTCTATTAAATCACATAACTCTTGTTAGTCCAATTTAGTCATTTTTCATTCAATTCACCCTCTCATTATTAGCAAATTATGCAATAGCAGAATTAAACCACAACAATATCCAATAAACACAAAAACAATCAGATTCTCATTTATTCAAGAATAAAACTCTAAAGGTGAGTTTAAAACATCCTCGACATTCTAGATCCTATCATCAACTATCCAATCCAATTATATACAATAATAAAAATGAAAATAACAAGAAAATAATCTAAAAAGGATTACAGGAGGCAGTAACATTGGAAAATCTCCTGATCTGGGAAGTATTTTGTGTAACGCAGGACTTTTTGAGCCCTTTTGTATTAGTCTGTACTTGGAGATACTACTGTATATTTATATATACATGGTTGTATATGAGTTCAAAAATGTATTTGAATCCTTTCGGTATATATATGTCAGTGATATATAATGTTACATGCCCTTACATGAACTTAGAGTTCATCAATATGTGAAATCTTGAAGATTTTTGACATATAAGCTTCTAAGTGTGTAAAATTGATTCTGTTGGATGGATATGGCCATGGTGGCCGAGTTAAATGTGTTCTAATGCTTTAGAGGTGATTAGACATGATTTATAGACTTATTGGACACTTAGAAAGCTTAATTTGAAAAGTTCATGTACATAAGGGCATATTTACAACTGTTAAAAGTTAAGGGACTTAAATGTAATTTTTCAATTCTTGGAGGACCAATATGTAATTTTATAAGGATAAGGGGCTTAATTATAATTTGAAAAATTTTTGGTCTTTCTCAAATTTTGGACTTAATTGCAAATTTTGGAAAAGTTTGAAGGGTATAATGATAATTTCACATAAAATAAGAGCAAAAAGGTAAATTCAACATGTTTGGTCAAAGAA
>JANQAP020000258.1:885976-909873 GCA_026874005.2 Erythroxylum coriaceum
AACTCAAATCTATCATTAGATTTGAGAAATTCTTAAAGGATTTTAAGATATCACCAAAGGAAAGTTTAGGTAAATTTTGTCTCATCTCTCTTTACATTATGATTTTGGGTTTGGTGTTAAGATATGTTATGTTGTTCTCCATGCTTGAATGTGCATGAAATATGGTTTAGATGAATGAAATAAGTCATGGAGAAGCTTCCTTAAGCCAAAACCAAAATGCCCTATCTTCGGTGAAAGTTTGTGAAATTTTGAATATCTTTTGAAATTGATGGTTTAAATGAACTCTACGATGTTAATTGTGTATGTATAATGTGAATTGATGATGAAAAATAAGGAAGATGTACATTGGAAGGAGGCTTTCAAGTTTAAATGTTTAAATGTTTGATAAAATGCCTAAGTGAACTTGGCTTAGGATTTAAGGATTTTGATGGTGTGCATTGGAAAGAGGCTTTCATGTTTACTTAGAGTAAACTTAAATTTTTGCTTAGATTGATGAGTAGTGGCCTAATGTGCTTGGATAAAAATGTGCTCAATTATGCTTTAAAATGTGTAAGTATTGGATAAAGGCATTAAATGCCTTGGAAAATGCAAAAGAAAGCTTATGTAAATAATAAGGGAAGTAATCATGTGAGAAGCTTAATGGCCGAATCCTATAGCTTGAAAAAATAGTGATATTATGTTTTATACACTTATGTGATGTTGTATAAATATGAGTTATATGTTTGAGTAGTAAATACATTACATTTGTATGTATAAAGGCTCGGGAACTGTAGATCAAGGAGCTTGTACCGAGGATTGTTAAAGTCAAAAGAGTGTACACCTTCTTTTGAGGTGAGTTAGGGAAAACATATCTCTCAAATGGGTTATGACATTCCAAGACATGTATGATGACTTGTATGTGAATTTTGAACTTAGGTAATGTATAGTAGAGTTTAATCTCAAATAGATGCTAGTATACTTATATTTTTAATAAACGACATTGTTTTGAATAACTTTACACTGGGAGTGAAACTTATGTTTTTTTTTCGTATTTTGAGGAATGATATTGTTTTCAACAAACCTACAATTGAAGTGCAAAGGACAATATTTTATTTTCTGAAACTACATTTTTGAGTAACTTGCACTTGGAGTCCAAAAAAATGACTTTTATTATATGAAATAACGTTTTGGAGCTTACATATGCATAATTGAGTCATGTAGTTGCATGTATGTGTTCTCTTTTATCTTAGAGCCATAGTAAGGTTCCATTTTATTGGATCGATAAATAAAGGCATGATACCTTACTTGATTTTAGTATTAAATATTTGTATATGATTTTTGTTTGAAATTGGTGAGGTAACGATTGGCCAATCATATGCTAGGCACAACAGATTAAGTGACCCCCATACCCTTAATGCTGGTATATAAAAGTCGAGTCCTTGTAACGACACCATTCTACTAGACTTACAGGTGATTGCACACCTAAAGGTCTAGTCACAGATGAGGTCAGCACCTAGGGTCATGACGCTCTTATCGACCGTAGTTTGGACTCACCACAAATGAAAGTCGAGCCAACACTGAGATTCGATGGGTGTGCACACTAGTTCAGCCGACTAGTGGTGACATACATAACTATTTTGGCCTATTATGAGATTTGACTTCCTAACAAGTTTTGATTTTACATGTGATGCTTTTTTGCTGTTGTGTACTAGAACTGGAACCTATGTTCACTGAAAGAGTGATTAATAGGCTAGGCCTATTGTGGCACCCCGCTTCCATCCGACACCTGCTTGTACATCCTTCAGATATTCGGGCATATGTTGATAGAATCGGTGCACCAACTATATCACTTTCACATATATCTCATTGCATCATAAATTAAAACCATAAGTATCATAATAATTTAAAACCTCAAATTCCTCATTTCATTTCATAAAACAATATGTACATTGTAGCTTTACAAGTCATCCATATATATACAATATCAATAACCTATTAGAGTCTACCGCTCTATCTACAAAACATGCTACATACATGAGGAATTATACAAAAATTTTAGTCTAAGTCCTTCAATCCGGTTGACCGACTTTTGAGCCATGTCTTCTATCCCAAAAGTTGTACAAAATCTCTTCTAACCAGTCTTAGAAGCTAAGTCGTTGCTCTCTCGAACTTGAAAATGTCAACGTTGCAATTTGTTTGAGTTTTGCTAACTCAGTTAAGTAACTATCCTCGATGGTTCACTCATATCACATAACATATCAATTCAAATAATCATATAATTCACATTATTTCATTTATGAACATAAAGCATCGCAATACACGTTGTATATAATGTTCACATTTCTCATTCAACATAACTCAATAATACATTGCAATCATTCAAAACATATATACATCATACGCATATGCAATGTTCATGAGACTCACATTCATTTATTTCGTTGTTGTGACTGAGTGCCTTTTTCACTGTCTCGTATCCGTTGCAGATACTGGGCTTTATCATACTGTCCCTTATCTATTGGGGATATAGGGCTCTTTATATATCGAGCCTTAGGCTCTTACCACAAATGTCTATTCTTTAAGCTCTTTTTCACTAGCAACTCAAGTCACAACTGCCTTTATCTTTCATGCATTCATGTAATGGTGTGCACCATTCAATCATTCATGCTCATTCAATCACATTCATGTTCTCTTTCTCATTCACATTTGTCATCGGACCTTTGGTTTGGCATTCAACATATAAGTTGAGTATCACTTATTTCGTCACATTCGCATACAATGATCACTTCCAAATATGGTAATCATGCATCAAACGCCTCAAACATTCAAGGTCCAGAATCAGGGTATGCACATCACATAATAATTCAAAACATAATTAAATAAATAAGTCTCCCGTTTGCTTATTGCTTTGAAGTCCTGACAACGTCTGGAAGCAGTCGCTCAGTATGCTCTTCGATATTATGCAAACATATATATTTACCATTACTACTTTGCACATTCATATGAATACTTGATCATGAGCATATGTATATATATGTCATATATAATGCATGTTCAATGATAAATTCCCAAGTATATTTCCTTAATACACATCTTAAAATCAACTAACAACACCTTTTAATCATTTTGTAATCTCTAATACTCTTTGTCCACTTTAATCACTTCATTCAACATTAACTGGGTTCATTCAAGAACTCATCTAAACCTAAATACGTTATGTGGGAACACCATAGTATTAATTGGTTCATACTTCACTCAAAAGACAACTCTTTTTCTTTATAGGACCAGCCACGATCGTGGTGTCCCTGCCAAGATTGTGACAGAAACCTTTAAAGTTGGCCATGATCGTGATAGAAACTCTTTTTGGCCAGGCCACAATCGAGGGGAAGAGCCACGATCGTGACATAAACGTACTCTATCAGACCACGATCATGGGGTAAGGGCCACGATCGTGACCTACCTTTTCTTCCTTCTTTTCTGCACGAATTCAACAAATCCATTTCATACCAAATTTTCCCGAATTCAGCTCTTATAATATGACCTCATTTTGTACTAATTCAACTACCATATTGATTACATTAACTCCATAAAATTCAACTCATTTGATTCATCATTTTCAACTTAATTTCATCATTCATGAAATCCTATCTCTTCCCATAGTATATCTCATTCATAAAGCATCAAACAATTCATTCATTATGTTATGTCCTCATTTAACACTCTAAACATTTCAAATTTAGATGCATTGACATCAAACATCCTTTTCCTTAAAGTATAACATAAAAAATCAATCAAAACTTATCACACATTTAACCAACCTTTCCAACATCAAAATTATGTTCCTTTAAGCCTCAATTATGTCCAAAAGCATCATAGATATATACCTCATCCTTAATTGGTTCAACTATTACATAATCAAAATATTTCCATGAAAAATCACTGCCTACCATCGTGGAATCCCCTGCCACGATCTTGACATAAACAATTCTCCCACTTATACTGCAGTTTTCCAGTTTTTCACAGGACATATTTTTAGGTTAGTATTATATGACCATTTTGACCTATAAAATTAGGTTTTTACGTAAAATATTCTTCTAATAAAATGTTCCTCTATGTCTTGTCTTTCTAATGACATCAAATTCATATATTTTAGTTCATTATCATGCAGGTTATAATCAAAATACTACAGACTATTCTCATACCTCGACAGAACACAATCCTCAACTTCAAGTCAAATTTCAAGACTCTTAAGGATAGATTTAAAACTCTATTCCTTCATAAAAATGTATTGATTTGTTCCTAGTTTACTCTAAAGCAATATCCATCCGATTTTGATATCTACAGATCAAGATATAGCCAAAATATAGATGCATGTTTAGTGAAGTACTCCATCTAACATATGCCAACACACATTAAAGTTCATTTTCAACTCTACCTTATCTCCAAAATATCAACCTACTTCTTCTCATTTCAAGACAATACACTAGCCTTTTCTTTGGCTTTAAACTCATGAATTATCATTCATCTTAACACCAAGTAAGACATAACTTTATCTATCTCTTCATCCATACACACATCATCATACTTCAAACTTCCTTGTTCATACTCATTCATCTCCTAATTCTATCATCACAAATGTTTTATTTAACAAACAATTCATAAATAACATTAACTCACTACAAAACCCACGTTAAAACACATATGTAAAAACTCATGATCAATCATCACATTTCTCATCATACATATTCCATTTAACAAAACCCATATAGATTAAAGCATAACTTGCTTGATTAATCTTTAAACTCTTCATGATCTCTCTTAACCCTAACTTTCCATACAACCACGTACATCAACCTTCAAAGGTTGTAAGGTTGGGTCTTTATTGAAAAATGAAAGAGAGAGCAAGATGATGGTAACAAATGGAGGTGAAAGTGAGCTTTAACTTTGATGATGGTGGGTAAAGCAAAAATTGTGAAAGTGAAGAAGAATAAAGAAGATAAAAAAAAGAGTTTCGTAGAGAAGAAGAAGAAAAGCAAGAATGAAGGCAAAACAATTAAATGGGTCTTTCAACCATAGGGAGTCGTGAGTTAAACACTCACTTGCCATATGTCAAATTTCTAGTGGTTGGAATTAGGTTCTTTCATTAACTAGTCCAATCAACTCCAATTTCTAGCCCAATTGTCTCCATATTTCAATGACATATGTCATTAAATCCAAATGTCATTTATAAAAATTTCCACTATCATTTGGCTCTTAATTCTACTTCTATTTATCAAATGTCCTACCACTTGTCATTTTTCTTAGTTCAAAATTTACCCAAAAATTTAGGAATTTTCTAAATTTCACCAAAATTTCCAAATCAATACCTATACACACCAATTCAATTTTCAATATATATGAACCACAATTCATATCAAAAATCACATTTATAACTCAATTATACCCGAAAATGTCAATGAATGCATGTACAATCGTTTTAGTGTGCAAACATTAATATTCACATATGTGTGTATGTCATATTATGCATGAACATGAAATGCACTTTCTAACTTCTCATTAATCTTTCATGTATCGTATTCTAGGGTCTTAACCCTTAACATGGGATAATGGGATGTTACACCTATGTGGTTCCTAACTAGTATGGGATGAGTCATAGACTAGGAATATATATTTCTATGCCATGTATATTCACTTCATATGTGATTATATGCATGTTAGATGTGTAAAACCATCATTAGGAAATTTAGATCGTCTTGATGTGTACCAGGTTCTATTTGCGATATATGCTTTTTCCTACTCACTGAGTACATAGTGTACTCACCCCCTCTGCCTACCAAGCATGTAGGTTAATTTAGTGAGCTTGAAGCTCTGAGTGGATCGTGTAGTCTTTTGACATTTTTGGGGTATTATCGCACATGGGTAGCCTCAGTTTTGTACTTTGTTGTATAATGGCTTATGATTATGTTGATATGCTTTATAATTTTTTAAATTAACTCTTGTCTGTCTTGTGGTTTGTAAATTACTTTATGTATGAAAATTTTGTACTGTTGTTGAGATTGCTCTTGAGTGGAATTCAAAGTCCAGAAGTTATGGTAAAGTTTTAATGTGAATATAGAAGTGCAATTGAAACTGATTTACAAGTGTTTTTCATTTTAGTATTTTCAAAATATAGTCGTTGTGCTACTGAAATGTTCTTGAAGATATCCAGTTAGCCTTGCATAGTCAAGTTAAGGGTACTATGAGTATCCTTAGCCCAGGTATGCGGTGGTTGTCATATGCCCGATGTGGTTCGGGGTCGTAACACTTTGAGTCAGTTTCTTCTCCTTTTCTCTCTTCCTTCTTCTCTTCCTCTATCTCTCGAAGATCTTTCTTTAGGGTTTCACAAGATGCCTGATGCAAAAAGCTCCTTTCTTTGCCTCATTTTGTTCTTTTTATATCCTCTTGTGTTTTGAGTAACCCTAGGATTTTTTCGGGGTCCGAAAGGTTCAAAAAATCCCTCAAATTTGGATGTTCATGAGTGTCTGCACGTCTGCCTAACACAGGCCACGATCGCAGCTCACATCTGAGCCTTCTGTCATGATTGTGGCATGCGGTCATAATCATGGGCCATTCCCTAGGCTTCTGTCACGATCATGGCATGTAAGCCACGATCGTGGGCCAAATATGGAGCTTTTGTCATGATTGTGGCCTGACATACCATGATTGTGGGTCGTTGTTTTAGCTCAAATGTCTTCGAAACTCCTCTGTTCTTCGATGTAACCCTGAAACACAAGCAAACACATCAAGGTACCTCAAAGCATAATATTTAAGCTCAAAGACTTGTACTAACCCATAAAACACTTAAAACATAAATAATTAACAAACTAACACAATTCTACCCTAAACATATACTAAATGATTGAATTAACGGCTAAACATATATCAAATTATGCCCTAAAACATGATGCAATTTACACTTATCAACATCCGCACACTTAAATGTTTTCTTGTCCTCAAGCAAACAAATAAAAATCACAAAAAATCACAAAGCACATAATGCAATAATGAGACAATGGCTTCAACTTTATGAAACAAGTTTAATTCTAAACACAATCATTCAAGTTATTTCAAATCATTAACATGTAAAATCCACGTCTAGGAGCTCTGGACTAAATATACATATTAATCAAGACCCAAATGTCAAGTTATTCACCCTTTTCAATTGTACACACACATTAATTATTATTTGGTCATTCAAACTCTGTAACTACTCCTAATTACATTTTCATGAAAAGTTAAAGCTATTTATAATTTCGGTAGGTTTATTAGAAACCATTTTTTATTTACTTTTTTGTGGACATGAACTTAATCTTTTACATGAAGGCAAACATTGGTGATGAATGTCAATCCGGTTGCTCGACTAAGTCATGTTTTAATTAAGTTGCTTGGTTGGAACGTCATTATAGCCTTCTGACATGGAGGCAAACATTTGTGATGGGTATCGATCCGATTACTCGACTACATCACGTTCTTAACTAGTTATTAGCTCTATTCATAATCCGAAGGCTAGTGAAATAGTTATTTATTTAAAATTTACAAACACGTAAAAAAATTATTTAATGCCTACCTTATTGCTTTAGCTACTTGATTTAATGAAAAAATACTAGCAAAGCTACTAAGTTAAAAGACATAAAATTATGAATGAATGTGACAACTAATAGGGTAATAAACTAACACAAAATCCTAATGAACTTGCATATTTAGCCAAAAAACATAGATCACTAATTTCGTGAGCTAATGACTCTTTACAACCTAATAGATTATGTTCACAATTAAATCAATTTCATTCCATCCAAGCAATCGACACATTCACACAATTCACAATATGCAACCTAACAAACTATCATACAATATGCAAAATTCACACTCAAAGAAAAACACACAACCCTCCCCACACTTGAAAAACATATTATCCTCAATGTGAGAAGGAGACAAACAAACACACAAAGAAGGAAGAAACATAAAATAAAATAAAATAACAACAAAAATAAAGACTAAATTTAAAAGAAATAGAAACAAAGCCTCACGGTGATGGAGGCAGGGATGGTGTCAGTGGTGGCAGTTGAACACCTTGAGCCTCGAAGTAATGATGAATTGATATTGGATCTTATTTGGATATAATTGGTATTTAATTAAAATCATTTGTAATTATCATTAAAGTTTAACGAAAATCATAATTTGATTTCAATTAAATTACTAAAATGTCCAACACCTATTATAAATAAGTTTAAGTTCTAATAGAGCTAGCACTTTTTATTTAACCATCTCTGTACGAGTTACAACGTTCTCTCAACCTATTTTATGAACAGTGTTAAAGGTCGGATGCTTGTACGGCCATTATGGTTGAGATGGATCAGTTTTGGAAGTAGTTTGAGAGATACGACAAGATAAAGATCAAGCTTTGGAATAAAGTACGAATTATGATTCATGCTTTATTATGATTTATTTGTTCACCATTTTATAAAATTAAAGTGATATTGGTTTCCACAAAATCAAAATATGAAAAAGTTTCATAATTATTTTGCTACAGCTAGAATTAGATCTTGTTCTGATTTCCCTACAAGAACAAATATCTCATTTCCATCTGCAATACACAACTGCAGACCAACATCATTTAATATGTCACAAGTGCATGACTTAAAGAGTCCGTATGTCGATTTGGGCAACTCTTTTACCTTAGGTATCAATGTTTTGTATTTCGTACTATATCGGCCGATACATACCACCCAGAAAATGGTACAAAAACATGTGTACTGGTACTGGATGTTGATACCAGTCTATACCAAGTTGTTTCAATTGGTATCGGCCAGTATCGGTGGTATTCAAAGTACTGGCTAAATACTGACCGATATAAAAAAATTTTAAAAATGCAGCAACTAATTTGCAAAAAGTAAAATATCTTTTAAAACCTACCCTATCCCCCCACTGTCGACAATCTCGTTCTCCCACTTTTATTTAATACATTCAATTTTTAATTTTTCAAAAAAGCTTTTATTGGATTTTTTATTTTTAAAATAAAATAACTATTTTTATTACTAATAATACTTGTACAGTAAATAAATCTTAAAATAAATTATTTTGAACTAAATTCATTTTAGTATTTATATAATATATTCTTTTTAAAATCAATAATTTAAAAATTATTATTTATAAACTCATATTTATTTTAAATATATTTTACTTATTTATATATTTTTGACTATTTTAAATTTAATTATATTATTAATAATTATTAAATTAATTTTATAGAATAAACCAAATTTTAAATTAATTAATTCATTTATCATTTTTAGTAATAATTAATTTTAATTAATTAAATATATATAATATTAAATTAAATTATTTAAATTCTTATTAATAATTAATATATATTTAATTGATAGTAATTTAAATAATATATGTTTTTGTTTCAAGTTTCACTTCTAGTTGGCTATTTCTTTGTTAAGAATTCTTATTGTAAATTGTAATATTTGGAAAGTTACAAATCTTTATTGTTTTTTATTTGATATTTTGATGTCATTATTGATAAAATTGTAATATTTTAAATACTTTGTATTGTTCTTAATTTTATATTTGTATGATAATTAAATGATCTTTTTTCATATTAATTGTGATTATTATTTATATGTGCAATATGTGAAAATTATTGTTAATAAAATAAATAAATTATTGTTATTATGATTTTAGAGACATGATTGGTGTAACATTATAAAGTATACAATACAATATGTTAATAGACTATTTTGTAATTTTTTAAAAATTCATGGACTATTTCATAAAATTAAACAATTACTTGACATGGTACCCAATATTAACCGGTAGTTATACAATACCATACCACAACTCAATCTGATATCAAGTTTGGTACGATATTTTCATAATATTGATGGGCATAGTGCTAGATCCCTTACCATCAACATTAAGGTTACCACTATTGGAGTCATATAATGGCATGATGCGATCATAGTGTATAATTCAGAGAAATGATTAACATGCATGGGGGCAACAAACATAGTAAAGGATCATGCTTTCTCGTCTACATTGATAGGCCCAAAATGAGACTAGTATTAGACCCCGATATAAGCTCAATAACAAACTTCACGCAATTAAACCTACGATAGACTTAATTTGCTAGCAACTAACGCATACCTTACTACTCGATAACATTGTTTGAGGTTATAAAAAGCAAGTGAAACCCTTGAAGATTACTCAAGATGATTCAATCTAGAAGTTAAGCAAATACCTAGTCCCAATACCTCTGTTTTGGCTATTGCTTTCGAAAAATGATTAAAGAGATGCCGACTCTTATAGAACTTTTTGCAGATGGACAAGGTGTATGCCTTTAAAGACGTACAGAGAGTACAAAGGGTACATTGACCTGAATGAGGTTGAACTGTCTATAAAATGCGTAAACATATCATTAAAACATATACAACACCGAAAATACGAAGAACAATACACCCTACATATGGAAATAGATCGTTAAAGAAGGAGGGCAAGTCTGGAGAGAGAATAAAAATAAAGTTGCCAATGTTAAACACATGTGAACCATCATCATCATCACATCTTGAACTTTATACGTGAATAGGATTTAATGAACCTTTCTTGGCCAATGCCACTAGGGAGGTGATCAATAGAAAATTACTGCAGACTCTATTAGGACTATGGCCATGACACTAAATATTGCGACGACTTTAGATGTACTACTGTGAACTCACAATTTCTTAACAGATTTTAGTGTACAAAGGTTAAGATCAAAAGTAGATTGTATTCAGTTAAAAGGAGGAGGAAGAGTCAATGTAATCCTCATAAGGACGGATGGTTTTAAAAGCGACTTCAAAGTAAAACAAATTCTGGTGGATAATGACAACTTTGTTGGCATTTATCTGTACAAGGTCTTAAAAGATATAAGACTTAAATTAAAACGGCTTCACTTGTCATCTTTCCCCTTCATTGGATTTGAAGTGGATGAGGTTTTCTTGAAAGAAAAATAGATCTTCATGTTATAATTCGGGTGTACTATAGACTTATCTATAAGATAATATAGTTTCATATCATATGCAAAGTCGTTGCATATAACACTATTGTTGGTATACCTTTATTGTATACAACAAGAATCATCTTGTCACCGAACTTGCTATTTGTAAAGTTTCCAAAGGAGAAAGGATATATGAAGTCTTGAAGGACCACCAAACCTCAAGACAAAGTTATGTGGCTTCACTAAAGAATAAAAATTCAACCCAGTAGATGAACACTGAAAAAATGAACCCCAGACTTATAAAGAATGAAACCATGATAGAAGCATTCAAAGAAATTCAAGTTGTTTAAGTTAGGGATACAAATAGTAGTAGAGTATCATGAATAGGAGTGGATATGGATCAAGTTCAGCAACACCAAAATGGTAAATTTATTAAAGGAATAGCAAGTGGCATTCATGTGGTGGCCTTTACATATGAAAGGAATTGAACCACGTTTGGTAGTCCACAGATTGAATATGAGATCCGATATTAAGCCCAAACCGACACATTGAAAGTCAAAGAAAGATTGGATAGGTCTGTATTACATAAAAGATGTTGTCAGACCTACAAGACACAGGCTTAAAATGCTAAGATAAATCTAAAATCCTTGGAAATTGCAATGGCCAACAACTTGGGCCTTACTTTTGTTAAAAAACATTTTTGTTCATCATTAATTAATAGATCATATTTTGATTTTAGATTTATCCAATTAACATAAATTTCTTATAAAAGCTACAGAAGAAACTCCTAAAATATTATATCAAAGTTCACATAAAATTATCCTCGTAAAATATTATATCAAATTTCTCACAAAATTAAATGCTAAACATCTTGCAAAATGATAGACTCAAAATCTCTTACAGAACTTCAGACTTAAAAAGTATCTCAAACTCAAAAAGTCTCACAAAACTAGAAAAGTCGTAAAGTCCCTAAAAAAATGTTAAATTTGAAAAGCCTTATTAGACGTCACTTAAAAAGAAGTCTCCCAAAACATTGGATTATAAAGTCAAACAAAGCAGTTAACTAGAATAAGAGTAAAACAAAGTCTACTCAAATAATTTTGCAGAAAATGGTCACGAGTTGCACGTTGAATTTTAACACTACATTTTTGTTGGAATCCATTAAAAGAAATAGACATGTTTAAAATATAGACTTCTTGAAACCATCCCAATGAGACGTTTAGCCAAAATTCATGCGATCTTCTTATGAAAAATTAAAGGAACACTATGAAGAAGAATGAGCATTATACATGAACAAAAGATTTTCATTATAAAAAGTTAAATGTGCATTTACATACATATTTGAATAAAAAAAGGTACAAAATGGACTATAAGTATAAGAATATGAGATCAACATTAAGGAAATCTAAGTAAAGAGTGAACCATAAGGTTTGTCATCTTCCAAATTATACATATGAGAGGGTGTGTGAACAAATTTTCTTTACTAGCTTTTCTTGTAGCATTCAAACATGCTTCTAAAGGTGTTTCTTCAGCAAACAAGAGAAAGACAACTCTTACTTTATACAAGCTATATAACAACATTTTGAAAGGATAAATATGAGGTACGCTAAGATGAGTCATATATTGGAGAAGCAATTATAACATATTATTAAATTATAAGGGAGATGACAACCTCGAGCTTATAATAAAGGGAAGCATACTTAGCATAATCTAATAGCTCCATTGGAGGATGATGAGGAGAATGGTGGATTAAGTTTTAAAAAGGACATATTTAGACCTCGAATAGGAGTTAGGCATGATTATAAGTAGAGGTTGGAGCCTAGAATTTGAGAAAGCGTGGATAGAAATCTTGGTAGCATCAAGATAAATGTAACTTCCTCTATATGTTATTTGGAGAGGGAGATAAAGATATAGTTAATCTTAGATTTCATACTTACTTTGAGAAGAAGAAGGTAAAGTTAAAGATAATAAAATTTATCAATTATACTATCATTTTGAGGGATCCATAGGAGAAAAAGTTATGAGTGATATATAAGAACTTGGAATAACTTAAAGCCTTTATGAGGAAGAGATTTGTATCACGCTATTATTATATAGATTTATACCAAATGTTGTAAAGTCTTACCTAAGGATTAAAGGGTGTAGAAGATAGAAATAGTTGCAATCCTAGCCAATATAGTTGGAAGAGATAGTGAATATGAAAATGAAGGTGAAGAAGCAACTCAAATGCAAAGGGTTATCAAAGTACCATACTGGTAATAGTAACTCTTAGAGGCTTGACTAAAAAAGGATGGTACGAGTCATTATAAGCAAAAACAGAGCCACCTTCTAAAGAGGATGTCTATAATAAAGCCAAAGGTGAGATTGATTTTCAATCCTCTAAAAATAGATCGACTAATTGTTTTTATTACTTGAGAACATGATATATCACTTATAAATCGAAGGAAAAGAAGGTTATACTGTTATTAGAGGATTTTAATGATGAGAGTGTGGAATATAATGTTGAGGTGAAGTTGCTTGTTACTAAAAGACCATTAGGTCTTCAAATCAAGGAAAATGAGCTAGAGCAATAGAGAGAGAACATCTTTCATTTATCATACTCACACTATGGTATACAATATGATCATTGATGGAGGAATATGTAATGGTGTAACTAGTTCTACTCTTATAGAAAAATTAGTGCTTTCTATTGTGAAACATCTTAAACCATATAAATTAAGTGGCTTAATAATATGGGGAGATAAATAAACAAGTGTTAGTTTTGTTCTATATTGAGAGGTATAAGGATGTAGTATTATATGATATGGTACATATACAAGTTGGTCACACACTACCAGAAAGACTATGAAAATATGATTAGAGGGTGACATATGATGGCTTTAAGAATATGCATACCTTCGTGAAAGACAACAAACCCAATAGTCTCATAACTTTAATGCCTAAACAGTTTCGTAAGACTAATTAAAGTTGAAAATAGAGAATAAAGAAAAAAAAAAGAGTAAGGATAAGAGTTCAAAAGAGAGAGTGAGAGAAAAAGAGAAGAAAAGTGACAACTTAAAAAAGAATAGTTAGTAGTGATAAAAAACAAAGAAAGAAAGAAATAAGTTATTTTTTATGTATTGTTTCTCTTTCCTTGTTACAAAATATAAAGATGTGCAGGCTAATGGGTTCCCTAATTGATTACGATCAGTTAAAGGGATGAACATCAAATTAACTTTGTAATAGGGCTGTCATTTATACTAGATCCACATCTAGGAATAATTTATAAGAAACAAAGGAGTTGCAAAGACATGTGGAAGAGTTGATTACTAAGGGGCATATAAGCGAGAGCATAAGTCCTCATGTTGTTCTAGTAATTATAACTCCTAAAGAGGATGAGACTTGGTGGATTTGTTTTAATTACAGAGCTATCAATAATATAACAATAAAGTAATGACGTCTTATCATTAACTTAGATGATAAGCTTAACAAATTAAATGGTTCTTGTATATTTTTAAAAAAAAAATTGAAAAGTGGGTGTCATCAAATTAGGATTAGAGAAGGCGATGAATGGAAAACTATCTTAAAACTAAATATGAGTTATATGAGCTATTAGTGATGCCATTTGATCTTATTAACATACTTGGTACTTTCATAAGGTTAATAAATCATGTATTGTATACATACATAGGCAAGCAGTTATTTACTTTGAAAACGTTATAGCATATAGTAAACATTTAGAAGAGCATATTTATCACTTAAGATGTGTGATTGACGTAGTAAAGAAAGAATAGTTATTTGCTAATTTTAAAAGTGTAATTTTTGTATGAAAATATTAGGTTTTTGGTTATATTGTTAGTATAAAAAAAGTATCAAGGTAGATGAGGAAAAGGTAAAAGCAATTAAAGAATGAATTAGACTTAAATCCATGACTAAGGTAATGACTTTTCATAGTTTTGCTAGTTTCTATTAGATAATTTTAAATATTTTAATACAATTATTACACCACTTATAATAATTGTTAAGAAATGTATGGAGTTTTATTAAGTAGTGAACAAGAGAAAGCATATATGTCATTAAAGGCATGTTATGTTCTGACACTTTTGTTAGCATTACTTGGATTTTCTAGAAATTTTAAGATTTAGTGTGATGCTTTAAGATTAGGTATTAGAGTTGGCTTGAAACAAGAAAAAAGACCAATAGCCAATTTTAATGAGAAAATAAAAACTTTGAACTACCCAACCTATGACAAAGAGCATTATACAATGGTGAGAGAATTAGATGGTAGTAGCTTTACTTATGACATGAGGAATTTGTGAAACATACTAACAATAAGTTATTAAATAACCTTAAGGGGCAAGGAAAGTGAATAAACTCTATCCCAGGTGGGTGAAATTCATTTCAACGTTTCATTATGTCATTAAGTATAAATAAGGTAAAGAGAATATGGTGGCTAGTACATTATATCATAGGTAAATTCCTCTAATTTCCTTCAATATGATGTTATTAACATCTAAATATATGAAGGATTTATATGAAAATGAAAATGAATTTGGTGATGTTGATATGGCATGTGAAAAAAAGAGCATTTGAGAAAGTTTATAGGCGTGATAGTTATCTACTTCGTAAAAATAAATTATAAGATCCTATGTTTTGTATGTGTGGGTTATTAGTGTATAACGCGTATGGTGGAGGTTTGATGGTAGAAAGACCTCAGATATATGTTAAGTGAGTATTTTTATTGGCTTAAAATGAGAAATTATATAGAATAGGTGTGTGATAGGTGTATCACTTATAAGAAGGCTAGATCTAGGATTTTACTATATGAGTTGTGTATTCCTTAACCTGTACCTAGCAAACCACAAATGAATATTTCTATAAATTTATAGTAAGTTTACCTAGTACAAAGAAGAGTAAGGATGCTATATTTGTAGTAGTTGATAGGCTCTCTAAATATTTCTATAAATTTATAGTAAGCTTACCTAGTACAAAGAAGGGTCAGGATGTTATATTTGTAGTAGTTGATACATTTTCTAAGATGTCACATTTTATTCATTGTGATAAAACCAATTATGTGACCAATGTTGATGATTTATTCTTTATGGAAGTAATTATATGGATTTTCTAGGATTATACTGAGTGACTAGGATGATAAGTTACTTAGATATTTTTAGAAAGTTTTATGGTGAAAATTAATAACAAAATTACTATTTCTTTTACTACTAGTCATCCCCAAACTAATGGTCAAAATAAGGTAGTAATAAGACTTAACTATATTCTTTCATACTATCATTCAAAGAAACTCAAAGAATTCGAAAAATTGCTTATTATTTATTGTGTTTACATATAATACGAGGGTGCATTCATCTAAGGATTATTCACTATTTGAAATTATTTATGATTTTAATCTGCTACTCCTTTGGATTTATTATTTTTACTTATTAATGAAAAAAGTTGGTTTGAATGGAGTGAATAAGGCTGAGATGATGAGATAACTCCATGAACATGTAAAGCAACTGATTTAAAAAAGAATGAGCATTATATAGACGAAGATAAAAATGGTAAAAGATGAGTTATCTTTGAATTTGGTGATTAGGTTTAGATTCATATAAAGAAGGAACGATTCTCGATGTAGAGGCAATCAAAATTAGAATAAAGAAAAGATGGTCTATTCTAAGTAATTAAAAGGATCAATAATAATGCCTACAAACTAGAGCTTCCAAATAAATATAATGTTAGTATTACTTTGATCCTTTTTCCTTTAATGTAGGTGATGATTCAAGGTCAAATCTTTTTAAAGAGAGGGAGAATTATATGAGCTTACTAGCGAAGCTTCAAGTGATCCATTACTATATTAATGGACCAGTTATAAGAGAAAGGAGTAAGAGGGTTAAAGAGGCTTTAAATGGGCTTATTCAAGGCATACAAATTAACCAAGCTTTAAAGAGCACTTCAAGAACTAATTTAGAAGGTTTGTTGGGCCTACAGGAAGACTAATCATTAGTTAATTTAATTTCAGTTAAGGCTGAAAAAGATTTAGACATAAGCATGAACTCCAATATGGTCATGTACAAAAATGCAACGTCAAACATGACTACATACTAGCCTGTGTAACTTTCTCAAAAACTAAATTTTGGGTCACAAACTCTAACAAGAAAGGTCAATTTCAATAATCAATCAATGTGAGAAAGAAAAGACCAGATCCATAATAGGAATCTTCCATTCATCTCAATTTGTATTTTTTCATACCATATTTTGATTTCCCTTTTCTTCCAACAAAATAGTCCCAGTTCTCATATTTCCTTATTGAGTTGTTGTAAACACAAGTTTACAAATAAATTCCATCTATAGTCCTTTCCGCTTAGTCCTTTCTTTTAGAATAGGGCTCCATTTGATAGTCATATCTATCAATTTCAGTAAGCAGATTATGGTTTGGCTTACTTAAATGGTGTGTTAAAGCTAGTGCTGATCGGAAACATATCCATAGTCTCCAAAATGAGTGTATGACAAGCTGTGTTCACCTTTACAAAGTTAAAAAAGGATTTACAATCTTAGTTATGGTTATGTCTTAGACCTTGTCCACTAACATTAGAATTTCTTTAAAAAAAATATGGCCAGAGCTATAATCATTTTCAAGCTTTATTCATTCAAATCTCCAATTATTAAACTAGTATTTAAGGGATGTTTCTTTTCAGTTTTAAGAAAATTTTTACATTTTTTATTCGGATTCGTGAGTGCTTATTTACCTTATCCTTAATTGAACTTCTAACTTATCAAAGAATTCTTTTCTTTGTAGTGTTCAATTACTTAATGAATTTAGTTGTTGATTCTTTATAATCAACTTACAAGTTTGCTAAGGTTTTAATTCTTTATGGAATCACATTAGTCCTCTATCTTGACTTACCATTAATATAGGTTTGCCTTTGTTATGATAAATGATTATAAATGCAAGTTACAAAAATCCTACGAAATCAAGTTCAACATGGACCACATTTGATTTGGCAATGGGATTAGGCTCTAGTAGGTCTATTATCTTTTCTTTTTAGAGCCTATTTAGTTTATTTAAATTTGTTGTTATTGCCCTGATGTTGCTTATTGTTTTTTTTTTTCTACTAGATTTGTTAGACATGTATGTAATTGTAAGTTTTTTGACCCTCAATATTATGAGAGCTAAATCTATATATGCAAGAAAAAAAAGGCCAATAAAAATATTACAGATCTATAACTAGTTAGAAAGCTTATCAAACTTACAATTCTATTCATTATAATTTTACCTTACTTAACTAAGGCATGTGCTTAAATAGATAATAAGCCAATAGTCTTATATCTCTTATTAGATTTGAAGTTGGGATCCTTCCATAGAAGAGTGAAACCTTATTCACTGTCATCTTTTAAAGAAAGGAATAAAATTTTTCTTTTTTAATCATGAGTTTCCGTAAGAGACCCTTTGTAATTTAATTCTCGTACCAGATCTAACATTTTAATTGAACCACCAATTAAACCTCCTTACAAGCCTTAATTGGTGTATGAATATAAAGAATTCAATGATTGACTTTATATTTCTTAAATGACATACTATAAGAAAACTCGATATAAAACACTAAGAATGAGGATGCAATTAACCTAAGCTAAATATGTCTCCCTTAACAACTCAAACATAAGATATTAAGTGGTAACCTCACACCACATTTAAAGTCGTCATGGTAATGACTTACCTTATTAAACCTACAAAAATATGCTCTATCATGGGTTTGTAGTTTTCTAATCCTCATAGAGAAAGGAATGTTAAACTTTTTCTCTATACTAATTTTATATTAAACAAAAAAAATTCCTAACGCTATGTTTAATTGAACGTAAGGTTTTTAATAGAATGAAATGAAATAGAATGATTTATAATAGAATGAAATGTAAATGGATGTAATATTAAAAAATTATTATTTGGGACAGATGGAATGGTTCATAATGTAATATAGTGAAATGTTGTTTGGATGAAGGCTTTATAATGTAATATAGTGTAAAGTTGTTTATTATTTTACATTTCATCCTAAACCCCTCAAATTGAAGGTTTTTCATTTTTAATGTTTAGAATGGAATGAAATGTAATATAAAGCCCTCCTCTTCCTTCTCATTTCATTCCATTCCATCATAAACCTTCATCCCAAACGATGAAATAATATCACATTCTATTCCATTTCATTAATAAACCTCCAACTAAACATAACCTAACTTTATCTTCCAAGGTCAAATGTTCAAAAATCTATTGGCAGAATTCCTAAACGACAAATATAGCTATCATTTCCAACTCATCTCACTAGACCTAATTTAGAATATTTAAGCCTACATATAAGTTTAAAAAATCTAAATACTCAAAAATTATGTAATATCTAAAAGGGTTTTTGAGGGATGCTCTCCAAATTTAACCACTCAGGCTTGTCGTATTTCCTTTAAAAGTATTCCAATTTAATCCAATGGCATGCAATGGTCTTGTAACCGATAAGGTCAAGTTCAGTATTAATCATTCACTCAACAATTGCATGTGGCCCGCCATTCATTTATATCTTCAATATTATATTATAGAGATTTTTTTGTTTCAAATTTCGTGATTGGTACTTTGGCTCTTGTAGTCTACGGTCACTGAAGAAGTTCACTCACATACAGAAACACTCACTAAACATATAGGGACAAATAGCCCCACAAACCTCGATAGCCACGAGCAGTAACCTTTTCTTCTATGGTTTTTGTGTGCGTAAAAGCTCTGGAAAAAAAAACCGAAATGTGATGAAGGAAATCTTTCAACCTCCTTAATGTCTTGGGGAACTGGAATCGATGGTAAAGGCACTAACGTAATTTTGTTACGTTTCTTGGACACATCAACCGGTGAATTCCGGGAGCAGATAAGACTATGGTAGAACGTAGGGACATAAAACGACAGGTTTCAATTTCTTGAAGAGAAATAATGTACCTAGGTACAGAAGTAAACAGTAATGGAACTGAGGCCATTTGTTGTTGGCTAAGAAGGGAAATGGGAGGGCCAACCTCCCCAACTTCGCTCGGTCGCTGTCTACATAAAGCGACCAAGCTGTTGGTATGAGGGCCATGGGCTGATAAATTGCTATAAGCCAATATGGGCTACAGAGAAGAGGAAGATTACAAAATACAAACAGTCAAAGTAGTTGTCTAGTTTTCGCGGACCCCACTAGTCGCAGTCTCTTGGGAAATTTTTTCCAAAATGCAGCCTTAAATTCGCCGACAAATGGAATGACTTTCGTCCACTTAAATGCCTTCTGGGGAACCAATACTAATGCCCAGTAAATCTCAGAACCAGATGCCATACCGTAGTTCACCAACACATGAAATCATGTCAAGAATAATTCCATCTCTGTTGTTTTCTTTTTGGTTTTACAAACAACGCAGAGCATTTTACATATGCTACTTTTGTGTTCAATTACTGATGGTGATAGTGGAAATGGTTGCAGTTGATATAGCAGATGTGGCAATGGTTCAGTTGCAGGCTGTCACATTGAATTTCAGGTAAGATTGTCTGAACAGAGAGGCAGGACCTCATGACTCATTTCCATTCATGTCCCCTTCCAGTCTGTACAATTAGCAGCAATCATTAAGCAGGCCCCCCCTACAGTTGGAGCCTTTTAGATCATCAGCTACTGTACTTATCTCAACTATCTTTAAGCTTTATAAAACTAAAAACAAAGTGAACCAAATTCCTGTATGTGTTGATATAAGAATTTCGTGTATGCCATTATTTATGATTCATCTAATTAGAACACAATTGTATATATCCGGGATTTACCTTAAGAAACTTAATCTAGTATTAAAATTTAGACGATGCTATACAGCCAACACTAAATTCGGTAAGTAATCCATAACATCTGATGGCATTGTAAATCCTCCTTTACCTAATAACACAGATTAGTATACAAGTCAGTTTTTCATCAAAAAGTACAAATGGTTAATGCAAATTGACTTTGGATACCAACTGATGAACGATCTTAGATTCGATAAGAGCAAACACATGTAAGAGGGGGGTGAATTGCGTGTATAAAAATTTTGTGCAAGTTCTTTCCATTCGTGTAATAAACAGATCCTAGTTAAAACAGTAGAAGCCTATTAGACAATAAAACCTTTTTAAACAATATGAGCTTGTTAGTCAATAGAAGCCTTTTGTGGAATAGAACCTTGCTTAAACGAAAGGAGTCTACTAATGATAAATCATGTTAAAACAATTTAAAAACAGAAAACTCTTGTTAAAACTAAAAGGAACCTCTTGCAAGTTGAAAACAAAAGAAGCATTTTATAAAGGTGAATGAGCCTCTTAAAAACAACACACACAATATAATGTGAAAATTTAAAAGTTAAAAAGAGAACAAAAAAGACGCAGTCAATTTATACTGGTTCGGCTGACAACCAAGCCTACGTCCAATCCCTAAATATCCAACTTGAGTGTTTTACTATAAAAACTGAGTATTAAATTTGACGAGTCTCTTCAAGCTTACAAGTATATATTTTTTAAAGTTCTCCAACCTTTCACACTTGAAGTGTATAATAAGCTTCGAAAAAGCCCACAAAAAAACAAAATAACAATTTCTCTCTTGATAAAGTGATTTTACTTTCTGAAGCACAATAGTAATGATATGATTCTTAAGAGTATAGATGTTGCTCAAAGTGTTTCAACAGTCTGAATACGTTCGTCCTACTTCATAAGTGTTGTTGCTCTTCCTTAAATAGTCAATTTCTTCAACTAGCCGTTGCTTCACCGCATCTTTAGTCAACTGGATGGATTTAACCTTGAATAACTTCAATATCATCTTTGTCAAAAATCTTCCAATAATCACAGAGCTAATATATGACCTTCATAATTAGTAGGATCCTTTCAGATAAACTATTTATAATAACGTAAGTTCATAAAGAAGGTTCCTGTAAAAAAGAAAGCATATTTCTTATGATTTTATTTCCTTTTTGAGAATTAGACCGTTAATTTTACAAGGAAATAAATTTGATTTGAATTTTAAAATATTATACAGCTATCATCAAAATTGTTAAATATAAACATTGAGCTAACAATCTTCCCCTTTTTTATGATGGCAAGCAATAATAGATATATTTTTCAAAATTCAAAGAGATAATAAATGATTTCAAAAGATACCTGTGACTTTTATATGTTCAGTCATAATTAGCAGGTGTCTGTCTCTTAAGGAAGGAACCTATCGTTTGTATATCACATATTTTCACAATTTTCAACAGCATAATCAATCAAATATATATTCGAGCAGCATTGAGAAATATGCATTTAGAAATATGTCATCATATATGCAAAAATATATCATATAAACTCTCCCCTTTTGTCATTATCAAAAATAATAAAAGAGTATAGGGAGGAAGCTAGGAAAAAAATTAACACAGTTAGTGAGGAGATTTCCTAAGGAGAATTTGCAAACCTAGGACTTTGTTTTGAAGGCTGTCTACTTGTTTGCATATTTAATCCTCATTTTCGTGAATGTCGCTCAGCAGTTATAAAATATCCATACTGTTTATATCCTGAGAAGGGACAAGAGCTTGTTGCTCTAGAGTAGGACCTAAAATTTCTGGTATCCTTTTAGACTTCTGCTCTGAGGCAGGACCCAAGAAGTCCACTACTCTTTATGTTTTCTTCTCCCCCAAATATTTTCTTTCAGCTTGTACCCGAACTGGGAGGGGATAGAGGAATGAAACTTGTTAGGCTCATACCATGCCAGATTGTCAAAAGGAACGTCAAAATATGCGAAGATCTTGGTTAACAGCATTTTGTAAGGCAGACCTCTAGTAGTGTTCTTGTAGCTTCCCTTTCCACCATAAACTTTAGAATCATTGCTGGGAGATTCATTTTGTTGCCCTTCAGTAGATTGTATACCACATAGGTATCCAGGAGACCACATCTTTCTACTGAGCTACTTTCTGAAAAAATTGAAGTAGCCGATATTGATGCAAGGCATCTAGGCAATAGGTCCAAATTTTCACACATGGGTCTCCCTTCATGGGCATTCTTAGTATGCAGATATATGAAGTCCACAACCTTTCCCAAATCAAGATCAGCAATATCCCACTTATGGCAAGGAAGGTCATTCCTACCTATGGGAGCTATGTTCGAAATGTTCCCCAATATATCCTCTGTTACCAAGATCTCACATTCTCGTACCCAAGATATGATTGCTATCATTCCATCAATTTCTTCTTTTTGCATATGTGTGTCAAACCATTTGACTAATTCACCACACACTGTATCATCTAAATTAAAAAATTTCTCCCACCTAACAGCAACAAAGAAAGTACAGAGAGGAATACCAATATCATCGAACATGTGAAGAGGCACAATGCATACAGCAACCACTTTTCTCTTATTGTACCGCATTTCATGGCGGGCTTCAGCTTCCATTGATTGAGAAGATTTTATTTATGGTGACAATTTTCCCTTTTTGTGGACCATTAGTTTCTTAGACCTTTTTGCTCTAGAGATTTCTTCAAACAGGTCATATTCTACAAATAGCTCATCCCTGACGATGGTTTCCTCAATGTTTTCTTCAACCATAGGTTCTTTGCCTTTTCTTTTCTCTTTCCTTTTTCTTTTTCTTGACTCATATTTTTCTATTTCTTCTGCTTCAACAGTTTCTTTTTGTGGAACATGTGTTGTAACAATTCCTTTGGTCTATGGTCTTCTTTCCAATCTAGAAGTTTCTTCATCGGAACCATTGTCATTTATTACCCAGTGCTCTTCAGGCACTTTCTTCTCTTTGGGACTATGCTTAGGAATTTTGGAGATTTTTAGAGTAGAAGTGGGTAAGGAGAGAATAGGTAAATGGAATCTCACATTTTTCAGTGACTCCCTATTATTAAAAGTCTATTCTTCTTTTTCTTCTTCTTCTTCTTCTTC